>PVJI01001128.1:0-199713 GCA_004026765.1 Micronycteris hirsuta | reverse complement strand
GAGGCGTCCGCCCTCCCTGCCCCGTCGCCACAGGGTCTTTCCCCAGGTCCCATGTCTCCAAACTCCGCCTCCTTGCTCTTATGAGGACCCCAGACATGGGCTCATCTTCAGATTCTTAATCACCTCTGCAAAGATCCCATCTCTCCAAATAAGACCGCACTCACAGGACTGGGTTTGGGACTAGATACATCTTTTGGGGGACACAACCCATTACACGTCCCCAACCCTTGTCCTAGGGCTTCCTCGCACCCTCGAAATAAAATCCAAACCATTGGGAGGCCCTGCCCCCTCCCTGTGCCACAGACACGCCCGTGTTTTGTGCTCGAGGCTCGAGCTGACCTCGGACAAGTCGGCGTTCCCGCTGCCTGTCACCACCGGAACCAGTCAGTAGGAACAGGGATTGAATCTTCATGGGCACGTGATTCTGAGGGCCCGCAATCTGAGAAGACCCCACCCTAGGGTCATGTACCCTAAAGACGGCCTTGCACCTCATCTCAAACCAACCCTTTTCATAGGAAGAAAAATGTAGGTACAGGGCTTGGAACTCGGGGGAAAAGTAGACAAGGGGTCAGGAATTCAGGGAAAGGTTGATCAGATAAAAGCGGCCGTCCCCTCCCGTGCTGCCCCCAGAACCCTTTCATCTTCCTGCCCGGTGACTCTGCATCTGTCCTGGCCGCTGCTGCTCTCTCCCCGAGGCACAACGGCTCACGTACCATCCCCACGGCTTGCAGTCCTCCTGGGGCACCGAGGCCACACTGCTTGTGGCCTCCTGGAGCCAGGGTGGGTCCTGTTGCCCCAGTTCAAAGATCAGTAGCTTTCTACATGCATCTGTTACGAAGCTTATTATCTCTAACACAAAACTAAAAATTCTCCAACTCTTTGAGTTCCCTCCTCAAGTCCCCGCTCAGCTCCTTCTTTCCCTGTCCCACTTGATCGTGAGGGTGTGCGTCACTGTTTGAAGTTCTCCGATTTGTTTCTTGTCCTCTCTCTCCACTCCCCTTGCCCGACCCCCACTGCATCTCCAGCACCTGCTACAGAACCTGGAACACGATAGGCCCTTCAAAAAACATTTTGTGGAGCGAATGAATGAATTTTAAAAGAAGAGAGAAAATTATGTGACCCAAAAGAAAGCATCGCTAACGACACCACCACGGGTATAAGTGGGGTGGCAGTGTTTGGGGGGGGCTCCCCAGGGGCCCTCACATTTTCCCACTCAAGGACCACTAGGATCGCTCTTGCAGGTTCAATTCTTTCTCTTCTTTTCCATTGTTATACCGACAAAGATTTCTGAGCAGTGTTTCCGGATGATGAACTTGAGTGGGAAGGAGTGAGTAGGTAAGAAGCCAGGACAGGGGAGCACACGGGAAGCCAGACAGTAAAGAACAGGCAGCGAGCGTCACCTCATCATGCAGGGCGGAAACTCTGGTGTCTGGGTTCAAATCCTGACTCCACCACTGGCCAGCTGTGTGACCTAGGGGAAGTCACTTGCCCTCTCTGTGCCTTAACTGCCCCGTCTATATAAAGTAGAGCTCATAGAAGTACCTATACCATAATGCCTTTGTGAAGAATAAGTGAGTCGATGTGTAAAAGCTACACCAGGCACACAGCGTTATTATTACTGTCACTACTACCATCGCTATTGTTGCCTGGCCCTGCCTCCCCGAGGACATGGGCTGGGTCAGGGTGTCCCCGCTCTTCTCCCAATGCAGCCTTTCCTCCTCTGTCCGCAGGATGGTGCCTCTGCCTAGCACACTAAAGTGTGGGGATGAGCCCCGGTGCCTGGGGACGAAGCGGCTGGAAACGTCTCCTTGGAACTAGCGGCCACAACGGTAGCAGCACATGAAGCCACACAACCCTCCCGGTGCGGGGGTCCGTGTTTCCGGCCCCCCCGCCCCGCCCCAGGCGAAGACTGGATCATGAGGGCAGCAGACCTTTATCAGCTTGAGTTTGTGTTATTTGATGGACTTGGTTAAAAAAAAGAAAAAAAACTTATTTAAAACAATTTACTGTAGTGACAACGCCCCAGGGACACCGGTCCACCTCTGGGGTCCAGAGCCGGCCTGCACCCACCCGTCCCCGCCGCTGACCTCGGCCCGGACTCCGGTCCCGCTGCCCAGGTGTGGTGTGACGGGATCGCCTTTGCCCTGCGCTGGGGTTCGACTGTGCTCTGGTGTGAGTGACAGCTAGCTTCAGGCGGCCAGACACGAAAGCAAGCAGCATTGCCGACAACATGAACCCCAGGAGTTACAAAAGGCATATGACAGGGGCGCCCCAGGGTATCTACGAATGCGGCCCAACGCAAAATCGTAAATGTGCCTAAAACCTTTGGTTTGCTTGTCGTTTTCGTTAGATTTTCTGTATTGAACGGGTGGCCCGAGATGGCTCTTCTCCTTCCGGCGCGGCCCGGAGACCCGAAGGGCTGGACGCCCCTGCCGGGCTCCCGCTGCATCAGGCCCCCGAGCCCCCTGTTCCGCGTGGTCCGAGTTCGAACTGGCCAGCCAGTGTCTGAGGCACTGGACGAGGAGAGAGAATTATAGAAACAGGAAAGAGTCATGCCTCTGTCCCGGCAGCAGGGCGTTTCCTGGCCCCTCGGTTTCCTGGTGGGTGGCACCCCAGGAGGTGATGGACTCGGCTCCCTGGCTGCTGCCGGGAGAAGGAGGAGCCGGCAGGTAGCAGTTCTGCTCACCCCGGACCCCCGGCCCCCAACCCCCACCCTGTGGACTCCCAGGGCCAGGCAGGAAGTCAGGAGGGCTCTGGGCTCTGCTGCACTTCCTCACCCAGGACCGGCCCTCCGTGGATTCATCCCGGGACGGTGAGGTGTGCTGGTGCAGAAGGTGACATCAGAAATGTCCCGGGAGGTGCTCTGAGTGCAGCCATGTGCAAACTACATCCTAAAAACACCCTCTGCGGCTTCCCTGGGCAGCTGCTCTTGACGGAAGCCCGGGCTCTCCGTCCCAACTGAGGAGGAGTGGGTGGGGGGTCTTCACCCCTTCTCACCGGGTCTCTCTTTTATGTTCTCTTGGGGGGACAGGAGGCTTTGCAAGGAACGGGACCCGACTACCCATTCCTGGTCTCACAGCCTCCCCCTCTTCGCACACTCCTGCCGAGAGATATTCATCCAGATACGGGGTTCGTCTCCAGGGTCAGGCCTTAAGAGAGCAGGGTCCCGACGTGCTGACTTGCCAGTCGGCTCGGCGGTTTTTCTGGGGGTCTGTGAGACCCCCACTCTACTCTGACTTCAGAAAACTGTCTCCCGGCTGCTAGGCCTTATCTTACCACTGGTACCTCGATTTCTCAGCCCATTTACTGTTCTCCTAACTCCAGGGTAGTGTTCATATTTGGGATATATATTTTTTCAAAAATTTTTAAATGCACCTTCTAGCATGTGTAACCCAGTGAAGACTGAGACTATAATAAGCTTTGTATTTTATCAGAGTTTCAGAGACATGGAGGGTCAGTTACTTCGTGGTCTACTTGATACCTATCTGTAATCTATCATGTATCTATCCAGCTTTGGCAGAGATGTATACCCCTTAATGAGACATGGTTTTATTTATATACACCTCCGGGCGGTTTCCGCGCTCGAACACACGGCCAGGCGGGAGTTCCATGAGTGTGCGCATGATGGCGAGTGTGTGTGATAAACAGGAGAGAGCTGCTACTTCCCCGACTTGAAAAAGAAACGGAACAGAAAGCGGAGGCGGGGGGTGCGGTTGTGAAAATAAAACTCTGTTTCCCTTCTGGAGGGTCCGCACCGTATAGTAACCAACAAGAGAAGAGCAATAAAAATGGACAAGAGCGTGATGTTGAAGGAGTGTGGGTGATGTGTCAAAATCCCTTCCCAGCGCCCTGCGCCCTGCGCCTCACGGTATGTGATCTATTTTGTAAAAAATAAAAAACAAAAACAAAACCAGAGGCTGCATTCCCAGGGGTTGCTGTAGCGATGGAGGATTCACAAGGTGCTCCGGCCTGGCTGCCTCCGTCCCCGAACGGTGCCGCCTTTGTGTGGTTGATGCTGGAATTTCAAAACGGGGCATGAAAGAAACGCATCTGCGCCCCAGGTCGCCCCCCGGCTGGAAGACTGTTTCAGTCGGGGTCCCTTCATGCGCCTGAAGGAAAACACCAACTCATTCTCTCCCCACCATATATATATGCGCGCACACACACACGTATATATAATCAACGTTTATTTATCCATATATTTTATCCTTCTCGTCAATCTTCTTGGCCCTCTGATTTCCCACCCAGGCTCACCTTACTTCTGCCTGAACACCTGTGCTGAGCACTCCCCTTAATGCAGGCCTGCCGGGGATAATTCTCTGTCTTGACGTCCAGAGATGCCTTTATTTCCCTTTCTACTTGGAAGACCGTTTTTTGCTGGGTATGGAATTCCAGATTGTCAGTTACTTTCTTTCAGCGCTGCGAAAATATTCCATTTGTCTTCTCTTGAGAAACCAGCAATGTGTTTCATTACGGCTCTTTTGAAGGTCATGGCTTCTTCTTCTTTTTAATTACAAAAATGCTACAGCCTTATTCTTGCATCCCAGGCAGAAATCCCACTTGATCATGGCGTGTGATCTTTTCAATGTATTGCTGAAATCAGTCAACTAATATTTTGTTGAGGATTTTTGCATCTATGTTCATCAGGAAGGTTGGCCTATCATTTTCTTTAAAAGCAAACACTGAACCCTGGCTGGGTGGCTCAGTTGGTTAGAGTGCCGTCCCCAGTCAGGGTGCATACAGGACGGAGGCAACTGGCCCGTGTGTGTGTCTCTCTCTCTCTCCGTCTCTCTGCCTATACACTGGATAATATAAATTTAAAATCCATAGATGAACTAAATACAATCCCTCAGCAACATGAGAAATCTCTCTGTGGGCTTGGTCTCTGCTTTACTTGGGATGCGCCTTATTCCCGAGCAGGCTCTTCCTGCCCAGCCCACAAACCCGATAGAGTGAGCTTATTTTCCGCTAATAACTGGGAGGAAATCCCGCAGAGGTTTTCTGGAGCCCCCTGTGGACCAGGTACGTCTACATCAGAAGCAATTGTTATGGCCAAGAAGAGGCAGGGATGGGATCGGCCAGGCCTAGGTCACGTGCCCTCTCCGGGTGCTGGGGGCTGGGTGAGTCAACTCTATTTAATCTTCAAGGACTGAAGGGAAGCCACTGGGTGCCGCAAGGTGAAATCGGCGTGCTGTTAACCCAAAGACAGGACGCTGGGTAGGAAAAAAAAATTCTCCAACAGGACGATACCTGAGACACCAAACTACTAAACTACTATTCCACTGTTTGCTAAAAACACAAATTTTGTTTGACTCTAATTAGTTCTGGTCGAACGTGTGCCCGAGGTAAAAACAGTAGGAACGGAATGGCTCTACATGATGCGTGACCAGGTGTCTCGTGAAGAAGCCAAGAGCATGGAGCAAAATTCAAGGGCTACTCACATGAAACAGTGAGCCTCCATCGGCCACCCAAGAGCGCCAGCCTAGTCTCTGCTGTAACGAGGCACCGCTGTGCCCGGAGCCCGCACAGCCTCCCGCAGCGTGGGCTCCGCCATGACTGACCACAGCGATTTCGGAGCAGGCTTGTTTTCAGCGCTCACTGCGGCCCAGCACCTCCCTCAGCCGGCACCAAACGCCTGACGCCGCGGGCTCACGTCCCCGGTCAGAACACACATCCCGAGAGAGGCCACGGGCGTGGCCTCCTCTGTCGTGGCGCCTTGAGTTGGGCTGGTTGTTGAAACCCCTTCCCAGAGGGCACAAGAGAGAGGAGCTAAGTGTGCAAAACATTGGTTAGGGGCAGGAGACACACTTGCCGACTTCCCGGTCTTGCGTGGAGCGGCCCAGGCTCCCAGTCCGCCCGGGGATGACCTGGCCAGGGTGGCCATGGCCAGAGAAGAGCAGGACCCCAGGAGAGCCGTGGAAATGGCCGAGAGGCCCCGCTGTGGGTGGATGGGCAGGAAACCGCGGCTGTTGGGGACGATGAATTCAGTATATGCCTCCCAGGGAAACGGGAGCCACCGCCTCAGGAACGTTGGCAAAGAAACTTGTCACTCCTCCTCCTCATCCTGGAAAGGTGTGGGCTTCTCCGTGGGAGCAGCCCACTCCCAGGCCCGGGCACAGCCACGGAGAAGCAGTGAGGGAAGGGGGCCCAGCAGGGAGCCGCGGAATAGGGCTAGGATGTGCCCCGGGTACTCCCACGAGCAATGACTCCAGCCCTTCACGCTGTCAATCCGCATAAAAATCGAGAAGACCACTTGGGCTTAGACAAACCCAGGGTGTCCGCTATCATACCTGCCGGTGGCTTCTGTGTGAAAAACCGAGGGGCCTGAGTTGCCCTTTGACCAGCATTCAGAAACAAGATTCTGGAATGAGCGCCCACCAAGGATGGGTATTAGCAGAGGCTGACATGCCTTCTCCCCCACGAGGCACCACGGGTGGGCTCTCTGAGGGGCCCTGGGGGCTGGCTGGTGCCAGGCACTGCCGCTCAGCAGGGACAGCGGCAGCCCTACCGACGACGGCCTCGGGAAGCGGTCACACTAGGAGAACACAGGGGGGCCTGCCTGGCCTCCGACTCCGTGTCTGCTTTCATGCGACCAGTGCGAGGGGACAGTTTTAAGAACCCCGTTTTCTTTGTGATTTAAAAATGTTTGGTGCCCGATGGGCTCTAGACTTACCGAGGAGATCACTTCATAGAGTCTATACATGTCTAACCACTTCTGTTGCACACTTGAAACTAATGTAATATTGCATGTCACCTAATACTGAAACATTAAAATTAAAAATATCAATTACCTTGATTTTTCTCATTATAAAAGCAATCCATCTTTATTTTAGAAAATTTGTGAACATGAAAATAGTTTAAATACAGAAAAAATTATTCATAATTCCAGTACCCGGAGATAACTAGGGTTAATAATATCTTATGAATTTTCTTGCAGTTTTTTAATGCATGTATCCATGTTCTGTTTTTCTTTTTAATTCTTGGCTGATACAAAATTGGGATCTTACTCTGTGTAATTATGTATCTTTCTTTTTTTGTAACATGCTATCCTCGGGCTGTCTGCATGGGTTTTGATCATGGAAACTATACAATGTGTCTTCTTCTGTTCACCACGTGCCATCCAGAGCAAGACCAAAGTGGTAGAAAACACGGGCAATGAGATCCTGGGGGGAAGTGACAGAGTCCTGGTGGCAAGCGGTTCTTTTCATGCTCTGGACAGCAGATTCCCGTCACCTCCATGACCTCATGCATTCTCAAACCCTAAAACGGGACAACTTTTGAATGGAGAAGGAAAGGGCTGAGGCAACTCCAAGCCCCTTCCTGATGATGTAGGGATTGAAATATTCAGAGGGAGGCATGCAATAAACGTTAGGAAAAAAGGATCATTGAGGGGAACCACATAGAAGCGTTTTTAGTACGGAGTAGCTAAAGCCCTAGCAGGACAGTAGCCTGGAGTCTGGAAAAAGAAACAACTTTCAATTAGATCCCGCCTGCAGTGGGCGGAGCACGTCTCCGCTCCCTGCCATGCCGTGGCCTGAGGGTCCGTCGATGCCTCACGCCCAGGCAGCATACATGCTGTGTGCCAAGTTCACAGGAAGCTTCCTTCGAATGGCAGACCCACCAGACAAAACTGTGTTCTCACTTCCAAGGACTGACCACTCCACGTCAGAGCCACGGCTGCAGCACGACCTCTAAGCTGGATCAGAGCACAGCGGCAAGTATAAAATAGTCCCGAATCCCTCGCGGTAAGTGATTGAAAAAACCATTCGTGGGTTCACAGCACCCACCGGACTGCTACCCCCGAGTTATTCCAATCATCTCTTAATGGACTAGTCTTTTCTTACTTCATCTTTGCCTCCAGCACACCTGACCCCACGTCCAAACTGCTAGGTGCGGTGGTACTTTTGACATTGCCACCACTCTCGAAAGTGCTGACGCCACCAAACCCCTTAAGTTAAATGAAAAGACTGAACCCCAGGGTTCCGAGCTCTCTGAGAGCCTCTTCCTCCACGTGGGTTTCCATCATAGTGCTCAGCAGCCACGCCAAGCTCCTGGGCATGGATTTGCTCTGACATGGTAAGAGTGGCCACGTGCCTGGCCACGCCCGATCCAGGACCACGTCCTAAGGAAACCATGTAAAATGTGGAGAAGTATGTACCCTAATGGGTCACTCAAACAATATGATACCAGTGAAATGTTGGACGCCACTTATCACGCAGTAGAAGAATAATTAAGAAAATTATGCTATATTGCCTTGATGGAATAGTCTGCCATCAATACGAACAATGGGAATTTAAAAACAACTGACAACAAAAATCTTGCAAGGGGACCCTGACAAAGGGAGCAGAGGTCCCAGGCCTTGCCATCACACACGACAGGGCGGTGAGTGGGGGGAATGAGCCCCAGCACCCCCAGGAGTAGGGCGCTGCCCCCCAGGCAGCGCAGCATGGCCCTGGCAGGGCCACGGTCTGACAGCGGAGGGCACAGCTCAGTCTGCTCAGGACTGGCCCTGATGACTGACGGCGCCTCCATCCCCACTGGCACCCTGAACCCACCCTCCACCTGGTAGCTCCCAATCCTTAGCTCAGCAGAAAGGAGACAAGTGGCCTCAGGCCAGAAGGAGGGGGTATCCACACAATTTTCACACACCATCAAAGCAAAGAGAGGGCCACAGCTGCCCACCCGAGGCCCGCGCTCCTGCCCGCTTAGGGAGCCACGGGCTCTGAGATGCTGCAGGGCCAGAATGGGGGAGAGAGGCTTTTCACCTTCTGCTCTTTGTTGTGAGGTGTCTTCGCTTGTGTTTCCCTGTCACCCTCCCCAACGGTATGAGGTCTGGTCCTGATCTTCTATCACTGAGTGGCAGCCCAGGGGCCACCTGCCCTGGGGAGATAGGAAGGGGGGGAGAGGAAGAGCTGAGAAGGCGGGGCACGCGAGAGCTCTCCAAAGGCGAGAGGGCAAAAGCAGCACCTGGGCCTCAGAGAGCAGCATGACCAGGCTGCCAGCTGCGGGCTCCGTGACCTCGAATTAAAGGTAGTTGAGGATGGAGGAGGGCTTCGGAAATGACTGGCCTCGGCCATTCGACCACTCGCCGCAGGCGGGAGGAGGGAGGAGGGGGGCTGGGGAAGCAGGAGCAGCGAAGGGCTGAGGCAGGCGAGGCTACGCGGGAGCCCGGGCCAGAGGCTGCAAGCGGAGACCTGCGCCCTGCCCCGCTGGGCTGGGGCCTGAGCGTCGGCTCTGCGCCGTGGGAGGCGCCGGAGCGAAGGTCCTGCCCACTGCCACCGCCTCCTCCGTCCTCCACGCTACCGAGGCAGTCACCTCTGCTCCCTCGTCCACACCCTTCAGCCCACCCTCCGAGATCTCGGCAGTTCCTAACCCGGAGCCACCGCTTCTTGCCGTGTGGCCTCAGTGAGCTGCTCAAACGTTTCTGGGCCTGAATTTCCTCATTGCAAAATGAGGACAACACTGGCGCCTAAGGGCACATTGTCAGGACTGTCCCGTGAGTTCCAAGCGTGCAGAGCTCTAAAAGAGGGCAGGGTCCGTCGTGCACGTTAAGGGAAGTCGGCAGTTCCCGCTCTCTCCTTGGAGACTGTTTCTCCCCACCAGCTTCCCGCCGGACGAGGCGTACCTGCTCTCGCCCTCTCCTCCCGCCGGCTTTCCCAGACCCGCCCGCCAGCGGGCGTCGGCTGGGGGTGCAGGGTGGGGCTGGACCCGGGGCGCTGGTGGGGGGGCGCGCTGTGGGGGTCCGAGCGGCGGAGAGTAGGGGGCGCACGGTGGGGACGCGGCACACTTCGGACGCACTAAGGGCAGTCTCAGCGGAGAGGGGGGCGCTGCCCGCAGGGAGCCGAAGCCGGCGGCCGGGAGACGCCGGGAGGCGTGCCTTCCGCAGCGTCCGGCTCGTCCGAGAGGCCCCGCCCGCAGCCTCCTACCCGGGGTCCCCGCGCGCCGCTGCCCCGCAGGCGGAGAAGCGGGCGATCCCGGGCCCCGGGAAGGCGGCTTTCCCGGCGGTGTGCGGGCGGCTCGGGCGGAGGCGTGGAGCCCGGGAGCCGGTGCAACAACCCGCCGTGTCGAGGAAGGGCGCGCTCCCGCGGCTCCTCCGCGCCCCCGAGACCCGGGGAGCGAGCGGTCCTGGGGGTGAGGAGGGTCGCGGCGGGTCGGGGCGTGGGGGAAGCAAGGCGAGAGGCGGGGCGAGGCTGAAGGAAGTCGCCGGGAGAGCGTTTGCCGAGAGCGGCTCGTTGGTCTAGGGGTATGATTCTCGCTTCGGGTGCGAGAGGTCCCGGGTTCAAATCCCGGACGAGCCCAGGCTCTTTACTTTTTCCTTCTCATTTCAACAATGGAGAAAAAGCCTTTTCCTCCTCACTTGAGCTCGAATGTTGACCACCTTAATTTGGTGGAGCAAGGCATCGAATGAGATCGCTTCGCACACTCTTGTTCCCGTGAGCCCGAGTGCAAGGCATGAGCACGGCTCGCACCCTTTAAAACACACATGCTTGGAAGAGGGTCGCCTCGTGCGGAATCCGGGGCAACCCCAGCACCTCCCAGCCGGGGCAGGGGCGCCTGGATTAGCGGATCCCGGGTGGTGGGGTGCCGAGCTCCCGCAGCCGACGCCCAGCTCCGCGGGCGGGGGCCATGTCCGGTGTGGACGAGTGTAAAGCGCACCCACCTGCAGGGGACCCAGAACGGAACTCTGCGTCCGCGGCGCACGCGCTCCACTCTGGAACTGGCCCAGGTGGGGACCGCGTCTGCAGAGTGTTACATTGCTTGCCAATTTGCTACGTTTTCACCCGACATCTTTTAATGGAACTTCAATGTAAGGCGCCCTCTCGGTTCATAAAGTCTTGATTTTGTGTTTTTCAACACCCGTACTTATGACATTTCTTGATGTATTCTAAAATTTATTTAGAAATGTATAATTCTACCATAAAGGAGGAAAAAAAGTGGGCTCGTCCGGGATTTGAACCCGGGACCTCTCGCACCCTAAGCGAGAATCATACCCCTAGACCAACGAGCCGACGTGCTTCAGCTGCATCGCTATGCCAGAGGAAGGTGAAGTGACTTATTCCCGCGCCCCCAAGTGGTTACTTTTATAAATGTATCCATTTCTTTCACCGGTTCTTCACGTTCCACGGTTACTTTTCTACCTTCTACTTTCTTCTTCTGATCTTTGCAAATCAGTGACACAAAAGAAAACAACGGTGCCGCTACCGGGGTGACATTTACCTCTCATTTCGAAGACCATAATTCTATGTATATTCATGGCTAATAAAAGTGCCATGAGTGTGTGGCGCTGTCCCGGTGGCGGCCGGATTCCAGACTCGCCTTCCTGGGTTCTGGTGGGTGGGCTCTCCAGTAACAGCGCTCGTCGGCTTCCGGCCTCTGTCACCCTAGCGTTCAAGGCCCTACCTGTCCAGCCTTGGGAATTCCCAACTGTGTTTCCACTCAAACTGTTTTTCTTTCAGCTGGAAAAATTCTTTCCTGCTGCATACATCCCAAACTCGTAGCTTTCCAGAAGACCTTCTAACATATTAAAACTAATTGTATATATCTCTTTCATCATAATTGCTGGGGGACCAGACACCAGCACTGAATTCTACTGTATAATTGGCAACCAATTTTATAATTGGTTATAATTGGTGCCCAATTGTCCCAATGTCTTTAAGGCATGGCTTATTTCCTATATTTTACATTTTTAAATAGTATTGAGGCTTATGCGAGCAAAGCCGATACTCCATGAGTAACTGCTGAATGACTGCAATTTGTTCCAAATTCCTTAACTATACAAATATTGGTACTTGGACACAATCAGTAATTGTGAATTGTCACCCAGGCAAATACACAACCGGAGAGGAAATAACAAATTGAGTGACTCTCCTAAATAGAACTATACATTTATTCCATATACTGTTCATCCATTGGTTCGTTCATTTGTTCCATAGGTCCCTTTATTCAACAAACATGGTTCGATCTCAGTAAGTCACAGTTCTGGGACTCTAGCATTCAAACCCGCCCTGGTTTTATCTGAAACTGTGCTGAAGTTCCTCTAAGAGCGCAAGGCTAATAGGAGAAGAATACGCTTTAAATGTTTACTAGTTCTAGACACCAGGAGAGTTTATTCATCAAACCTAACTGGGGGGAAAAGCTGTGCCCTGAAAACTTAAGACGTTAGTGTTTCCCCAGAGTGAGGAAACTACAAAATATAACTGGTTCAGTGAAATAAGATAACCCTTTCAGATTTCAGTCTCTGCGGCTGGTAAGGGCCCTCTACGCTCCCCTTTCCCATTTGAATTTACTAGAATGATGATCATTTTCAGGTTTATTTTTTTTCTTCCTCCTACCTCTCTCTAGTGATTGAAAAACAGTTTGTCTTATACTCTGCAGGCTCCACCGGAGTAGCTCATGTGCTCCTTACAACAAGGATGCAGAAGGACCGACAGTAGCAAAACTCAAGAGACCAACAGCCTGACTCGCACAGAGAAACATCTCTCTTGGTAAGAGGCACACTTGCGACCCTCTGCAGGACACCTCCTCCCAGGTGAGGCAGTGGAGTACAGAGGTCGTTGCAGAGCATCGGGAGACGGAGGGTCTCTTGGAACATTCGGCCCGGTCACTGTGACTGAAGAAGCCCATAACAATGAACCCTTCCCAAGGGCCCCATTACTCTTATTATTCCACATCGGTGCCGCAGTGCCCAGGGACATCGGAGACAGTAGCATGCTCAGATTTGTCATCAAGTTCTAGTAAAAAATGTAACCCTCCTCCTGGATGAAGATGTTCTTTCAATAGCAATGCCAGTGAAACTGATTTAACTTCAGGCAAATCTCTCCGTGTGGCTTGGGAATTCACCCTTGACTCTGTCTGATGTTCACCCATTAACAGTCAAAGTCCCAGTGTTCCAGGAACCTCTGGTTACCACCACTGTCAACAGCATTCCACCTGTCCTCCGGCAACAGGTCTCCAAACACAAGGAGGGAGGGAAGCCAGGGAGAACACGGGCGTGGAGAAGGTTCTACCACCATCACTAGGATCTGCTGGAAATGTGGGTGCCTGTCGCCCTCTTCCCACCGTCTCCCACTAATCCCAGCTCTAGAAAATTCTGCTCCTGTATATTTGTCAACACCAGATGACACTGAGTAAGATAAGTGTCCCTTATGTGATCTCTAAGAAGGCAGAAAGCGCTGAGGAGTTCTCAAGGTAGGGCCCTTCTTGCGGCGAGTGCGTTTCCCATGCACGGTAGGGAACGGGCACTCAGAGAAGCCGGCGGGCACAGACGGCTACTCTCCCCAAGCCTCTGCACTGACTTAATCTCCCCCAAGGGGCTCCTTCCTTTCAGAGGCCGCAGTCCTTTAAAAAGGACCTTTCTGACCTGATTGGAAGTCTTCCCGACTGCACTGCCGGGGCTACCTGCCCTGGAAAGCGGAGTTTCCAGGACGTATCTGAAAAGGAGAGGTCTGTTGAATGAGATCTTCAGGCCAACAGCAATGATGGGAATTGAAGGGTTTTTTTTTCTCCACTTACTGTCTGGACAGAGGATCGGAAGTTGCAGTGCAAGGACAATGCGGAAAGCGACCTTGGTGGTACTTTTCCTTTGTAACCTTTCCGGACCAAGTCGGGAAACATCTGTCTATTGGTTCAGCAAATGTTTACTACCTACTGACGGCCCGGCCCTGTATCCTGCAGAAACACTTTGCTCAGGTAGCCTGTTCCCGCTTCTGCTGCTTCCCTCCCCGCTCCCCCACCCACCCAGACGGAGGTGCCTGACTCCCATCTGCTGGCCCCCTCGGGGGCCTCAGCACCCTAAGCCAGGGCCAGGCCCAGCTCACTCATTCACCTTCCTCACAGGCCAGCTCCACCCAGGATTTGATCTTGGGGGAACTGGTAGCATCACTCTCCACTCCGGCTAGAAAGTGGTGGTCACAGTGTTCTGGATGCTTTTCTCTGGACCAGACTTACCACCCAGTGTATATCCGGTTCTGCCATTCTTTCTGTGGTCGTGTCTTTCTCTCCACCCCCGACTGCCAATATGTCTTATTTCATGCGCTCTTCCCACGTCCTCCCCTGTCCTCGCTCTCCGCCGCCTGCAGAATGGAGACCACCCAAGGACCCTCGGACCCCTGCCTTCCCTTCCAGCGATCCCTCCTTCCCCTTGTCCCCTTGTCCCCTCATTCCCCTGAGGTCCCAAGCCAACCTGTGTCTTGCCGCTGGCTCCGCTTTCCCGGGTCTGAGTTTGCTTCTCCCGTTTCTATTGGGGGAGCCGTATTCCTCCTCTGAAGGGCACCTCGACGCCACCTTCTCTGTGCGTCCTGCCGGACCCCTCTCGGGCCAGTGGTTCTCGGCAGGGGCAGGAACCTGTGTCCAAGGGCCGCCCAGGCAGCGGATAAGCTTGTCACAACACAGGTGTGTTTGAGGACCCTGGTGGCCTTGGGTCTCTCCGTTATTCGCCCTTGTCTTCCCAGCATCTTACACAGTTCAGCGCGCGCTCGTCAGCACTGGTCACCACGTGCTTCTCCACAGCCACACCAGGGCTGTCCTCCACCGACAGCACTTAGAAGTCACTCCTTGAAGGCGCTCGTGGTCTCTCCCGCCTACGACAGGCCGGAGACACGGCAGAAGGTTCCTGTTCAGGGGAACAGGGCGAGACGGCTCTGCCGGGCTTCTGTCGTTCTGCCTCACTAACGCCGAAACTAACCAAAACTGACCCTGCCTAAACGCCAGCCAACACGTGAGCTACGGTCTCCGCCCACTACCGCCTTCCAGCCAATGACAGGCCGCAGAGTGGCGGGGCGGGGCCTAAGACTGGGTTTCTATCGCCTAGAGACATGGTAACCGCCCTAGTGACCTCGTCTGTCGTGAGGCGCCTGCGTGACGTCGTAGCCAGCGGCGTGACGTCGTTGCCTCAGAGATGTCTCAAAGCAACGTGCCCCCTGTGCTGGTGGTGACGCTGGTTTGCCCAAACCTCCTGGCGGCCAGGCCTGCGGAAGTGCAGCGCGTCCAGTTTCGTCCAGTGCGGGGGACTGGGTGATAAACAACGACGTTCCGGTGTTCGTGTCTACGATACGTGCCATTATCGCTCCCTTGGAGTGCACCTTTTCTGCCTGTGAAGAAGGCTTGCCGTGGGGCAGTGTGCCGGTGACGTCCGCCTGCAGCGGTCCGAGTCTCCCGTGGCCTCCCCCTCTCGTGTGCTGGCGTGGCGTTCCGCGCCAGGACACGCGGTGCAGGCTGTTGCTCCGTTACCCAGGACGGAGGCCTGCACCCCCCAGGTGTGCGTGGGTGCGCACTGCGGTGCGGCGCACCATGGGCTCGCCTAAGGACGCGTCTCTCGGGCCTCTCCAGCCCCAGCGTTAAGCAGTGGACAACTGTGTTGTGCGCTGGCTGTCCTACAAGGCTAGTGAGCGAAACAGCAAAAACACCAGGAAGGGCGTTCATGACACTAACTTTAGACAAAACCCTGGAATGCAAGTGCGCGCTTGGGTTCTGTCACCACACTGCTCCCCTGCTCAGGCTAATGGTCTAACACTCCTTTCCTGGCTCACTCTGTCGGCCTCCCCGCTGGGTTCCACTCTCGTCTTTCTCCTTCTCCTGTCCCGCTGGCGTTCCCGTTTGCAAGCTATTCTCATCGGGACCCTTCCCAACACGTGCCAGTACTTATTGGGCAGCCAGAAAGTAGCGGGCACCATTCCAGGCCAAAGTGGCCAAGCTGAGCAGGGTCAGCCTGGGCCCTTCAGAGTCAGGGTGGGGAACTTCCCCATCCCAGTTTTTGTGGACAAATGGAGGGGCATTTTATTTGCATAAGCAAAGCAAACCAAAAAGCACCTTCCTTTTTGTTTCAGGCAGTAGGAAAGAGTTTCCAGTTCCCACCCCCTTCTTAAGCCAAAAGGGGGTTTCCTATGAGTAGATTCAGACAAGATGGAGACTTCTTAAACTAGCCGATTTCTCAAATTGCAAGACATAAATTACTCAGTCCATGCGAAGGGCAGGCCTCGGGCGCAGGGCAAGTGTGTGTGTGGGGGGGGGTGTTTTATCTGGGCCGCTGACGCAGAAGGCTCTCCCCACTGTACCCCTTGATTATTCTTGTAAATAAACCGCCGTTTCTTTAGATGAGGCTCACAGAAACCGAGTAGAGCTGACACAGAAGCAGGGCACCCAGGCAAAGACCCGTGACAAGGAGACACCATGGAGGGGTCTGTGGGGTGGGACTCTAGGAGAGGCAGAGGGGACACTGGCAGGCGCTCGGGCGGCGGGGACAGGCAGGCGCACAGCCACGCAGGCAGAGGGCTGGGCGGCAGCAGTGGAGCCGAGGTCCTGGCCTCCAGCACAGCGATTGTAGCTAGGGTGGGACCTGGGAGGCGTGACCTCGCCTGACGAGAGGGGGTGATGGACGGTTGGCACCTTCCAATAGTGTACTTCAAGGGCCAAGGGACGGGCCAATGAGGGGGTCGCTGGGCGGGGCCTGGCTGAGGGCGGGCGGCAGCGGCGGGGCCTCGAGTGGGGGCGCGGTGCGGAGGTGCCACTGGGCGAGGCGGCGGCTGCGAGGTGGCGCCCCGGTCCGGAGCCGAGCGAACCGCAGCGGGGCCGGGGCCCGGTGCACGGCGGTGGGGCTGCAGCGGAGGACGATGGCTGCGCCCGCCGGGACCACAGCGGTGATTGCGGCCCCAGACCGCAGGCGCTGTCTGTGGTCTGTGCTGGCGGCAGCGCTCGGGTTCTGTAAGTGCAGCCGGGTGGGGCTCCGGGGCGGCGGGGACTCCGGGCTGCATTCGCCCCTCTCGGGGGAGCGAGGCCCTGCGCGCTGGCGCGAAGGCGGGGACCCGGTGCGGCCTGCGCGCAAGGAGCTGGGGACCCAGCGGGCGGGAGCGCGGCCCTAGGCAACCCGGGAGGCTCGGCGACTCTCCCTCCTCCTTCCCGGGTTCTCGCGTGGGGGCGGGGTGGGGGGAGCCCTACCTGCTTGGTCCCGGGGGGGCATGGGGGAGCAGCTCTGCTCTGCGCGCCCGCCGAGCCCCCTGCGCTCCCCGCGCGGCGAGCCGGGGCGCCCAGGCCCGCCCCGGGATACGGGTCAGGAACCCGGGTTCTGCGTTCCGCACCTTCGGGAGGAGGCAGGCTTCTTCTCATCGATGGGGCCTTTGTTGGTTGTTTCCATGTTTTCGGCGACTGTTTTGTTTTGCATCGTAAATTCCATTCCCAGTGCTCTCCAGTCCCTTTTTTAAGCCTCCGCGATGGAAGAGCCTCGCAGTCTCGCGTCTTGTCTCTTGAGTCTGAGAGCCCCGGGGAGAAACTCACAGTGTTCTGGGTTAGGACGCAGAGACCTGGGAATGCCATGGCAATGGCCTGGCTGAAAAGAAATCGGTCTAATTAGTAATATTTCCAGACATAGACGCCCCAATTTGACAAGACATAGGACATTAAAAATCTTTTTTTTTTTTCTTGCCAAATTTCATGGGTCAAACTTAAGGTAAACCTCAGGCCCGATTTACTGAATCGGGTGAGTTGCTTTAGGGACCTCGGAAGTGGCCTGTGCTGTCGGACTTTTTCGCGTGGTTCCCAGCAGCAGTTACTTGCTGCTGTCTCAGCGTACGGTTGAGTAACGATTACCGAGCGGGCCAACTCCTAAAACACACGTAGGCTTTTTTTATTTCTTGATGTTTTCCAAAAATATCAATTGCATCACAGTATCTGAATTACGAATTTACTCATACATTTCTTTCACAGAAAAGTCCTTAATGCAATATTTGGAACCAGGAAAAATATAATTAAACCCATGATCCCAGGGACCATAAAGTATAAACGTAAAAGCACCCCCCACCCCCTTTCTGGAGGTTGACAGATGACGATGTAATTCATTTTTTATAAATGTCTCTTCTGAGAAAACTGGTTGAACATGTGGCGGGGGTTGGTGGTGGTGGTAATATTTGTGTTTGAAGAAGACAAGTAGGAAATGGCTTTAATCTAAGGTTTATCAGAAATCTCATGTGCTTCAGCCAGAATGATTGTGCGTGAGAGGTTGGACATCACGACAGAGGGCAAAGCCATCAGGTTGACCTTGATTAAACTCAGGGTGTTCACAGTGGCAGGACTGAACAACTAAACTGTAATTAATGGATATTAATTACAAAAAGGGGGCAAACCTCGCTCTTCAGTGAAGCAACAGGAGCACTGGTCTGTGAACGTCAGCAGCCGATGTTACTGGTGAATTGTAGAAAAATACTGCGTGTTTCTCCTGGCCAAGTCACCTTTCCCTGATCGCGGCGGATATGACAGGAAAAGGTGACTGTGTGTAACAGTTCACGTTCTATGGAAAAATTTCTGGAGTTCGATCCAGGCATAGCTATGCGACAGACCTTCATCAGGCACCTCTTAAATACGAAGCACCAAAAGTATTCTAGGAAGGAGGCTCCTGCTCTCACATAATTTACAGCTCAGTGGGAGAAGCCATAGAAGAAGTCTTTTGATAATGGCGTGCTGTTAGGAACTACGGGGAGAGTCATCAGTTCAGACCAAAGTTCAGGCCACGGGAGAAAGGGATGCGGAAGTTGAGTGGGCCTTGGGGAGGGAAAGGGTGAGTAGTCATGAATGAACCTGTTGGCACGTTGGTGTGGTGGGAGGCTGCCGTGTGCAAGAACTTGTGGGAGTGGAGGCAGAGGAGCCAGCCAGAGGCGCTAACTCACAAAGAACCTTGTTTGCCATGCCAAAGGCTGGATTTTACCCTGAAGGCGGTGGGTGGGGGTGGGGAGGAGGTGTGCCGGGAAGGGTTTCTGTCTGTCAAGATGTGAAGGCTGGGGTGCAGCGGGGTGAGGCCCCCCAGAGGGCGATTGCCATAATCCAGGGGAGGATAAAGACCTGAATTAAAGCAGCGGGAGATGAGAAGCAGACACCTTCCAGAGCCAGTTAGAAAGCAAAAGTCATAGGGCTTGGAAATGAGTTTGATGTGGGCCCGAGTGGGGGAGCGTGGGATGATCCTGAGGTTTGGAGCTTGGGAGGCCGGGCCCGTTTTTTTGCGAAGTGGGGCTTTTCACAGAGGAAGAACATGGGGGGAGGGGATAGGAGTGTCGGCAGAAGGGGAAGTTTCTTTTGGATATGTTGAGTTTAAGGTGCCGCAGGGACATCCCAATAGAAATAGACCGAAGACTGGTGGGTGGATGGTTCTGGGGTGGAGGAGAGTGTCCTGCTTGGGAATTTTTTGTGCATCCCAGTTAAAACTATGGATTGTTCAGATGAAGTCACCGAGGAAGAGTGTAGTGAAGGAAATAGCAGGGGCTGAGGACAGGGTCGTGGGGTGCAAGGAGCCAGAAGAGGAGGTGGCCTAATGGTTAGAAGAGCCCAGTTAGTGTGGTGACTTGGAGACCACGCCAGAATGGGATTTTAGGGGAGAGGAAGTGGCTAATGGTGTCGGGGGGAGACAGGATACAGTAAGGATTCTCTGCATTTGGCTGGCAGTCGGGTAACCTGTAGGTAGGAAGGAATACAGAACGGCAGCAAATCTCGGCCATCCGCACCACCCACTCCAGTCAGCACCAGCACCGCCGCCTGATCGCTCAACCGGACACCTGGTCCGTCCCGGATCCCTCCCCACCCCCAATCCTCTACATCCGTGCCCTTCACGCTCCACATCCGTGAGCTCTCCCACTCCCTTTCCATCAGTGATCCCCTCCCAGTGTTCTAGTCCAAGTCGCTGCCGTTCTTGTTTATGTGCCTGTGCTAAACTCCCAGCTGGCGTCCCCATTTCCCCCTCTTGCCACTTTTTAATCCGTTCTTCACACAACTGCAAGAATGATGTGGATTAAAAATGCAAATCAGTCCCGTGCCTTTTTTGGTTAAAATCCCCAGTGGTTTTCCACTGCACGGAGGCTGCTGCCGGCTTCCCCGTGGGCTGCGGCATCCTGTCTGCCTTCCCCTCTGACTTCAGCTGGTAACACTCATCCCGTCCTGCCACCTTCCTGCACTTCGACTCCTTCCCACCGCGGACCCTTTGCCCTTGCAGTGCTTTTCCCTAGGACTGCTCAGAGCTGTCCCCTTTTATCCTTAGCACGTCACTGTTTCGGAGGGGACTTCCCACCCTTTACTTTCTCTTACTTTCATTTCTTACTTGGTTTTCTTTTTTCCTCCACCAGAATCCAGGACAGTGTTTGTCTTCCTCACAGACGTGTCTGTAATGCTTTGCATCTGAAAAGTGGTAATAAGTATCTGTTACATGGCAGTGAGGCACAGGCATGTCTTGATTAAATTTGTTAGTTTGCAGTGTGTAGTTAGGGTTCAGCCGGCACATTGTTCGCACCCAACAAATGTTTTCTGGGTGGGCTATTTTTCCCAAGTGTAATTTCACACGTTATATGATTATCTTCACTTTTTTTTTTTTTAAATCCTCACCCAAAGAGACATGCTTATTGATTTTAGAGAGAGGGGAAGGAAGGGAGCGAGAGAAACATCAATCTGTCATTCTTGTGCCCCGACCGGGGACCGAACCTGCAACCTAGGCTGGGAATCAAGCCCACAACCTCTTCTTGGTTTACAGACGACCCTCTAACCAACTGAGCGACACCAGCCAGGGTGATTATTTTCATTCTTTAAGTACCGTTTCTTATTTCTTCAGAGATGTACGGAATGAATGAAGATTCTTTACCTCCTTTGAACACCATAGCTTTGGAACCGCCAGTCATTACGTATTTAAACTATTTCTTCCCCTTTGTTGTAACAGCTAAGTGTTTTATCAGTAGGACTTTTGACAAAATTTAAACTTGAGACCCTGCTGCAGTAGAAAGACCACACATCTCGCTCTCAGTCCCTCAGCCTTTTCCTGAGTTACCACTTGGGACAATAAAACAAAAACCTAGATTTAAAAAAAAAATGCTACCACTTGTTTTTATGCTATCTCCAGGAGAGTCACTGGGCTCCGATACTGCCAAGGTGAGAACCAATGTCACAAGGAGAGGTCCATGAGAAAAGTACAGAAAATGCCATTTGTGTTTTCACAAAGTCCTCAGTCACCATTCCACCAAATGAACTCCTCCTGGGTGCCAGGCACCATGGGGGGCTGAGGGTGCAGCAGGGAGCCGGGGCCCTAGTGGGAGGTAGCAGACAGCATGCACACACCTTGGAGTGCCCAGGGACAGGGTCCGCTCCTCACAGTCACCGCTTCAGAGCAAACAGGATTCATGTCGTGTGAAAATTTACAGTCGTTAAAAAAGAAAAAAGAAAAAGAATATTTACTTGCATGATGAAGTAGCTCTTTTTTAAATGTACCAAGGCTCCATTGTGGGGATTTCATGAATGATCTTTTCTATCAAGTTTTTAAAATGTGATTTAACTGGGAAAAGCTTGAGAGGCAGTTTTTGACAAATCCAGGGCGGGGCCAAAGTAGGTGTACAGTTGAGCATCGGTTTATTCTTGTATTATTTATTCTATTATTTTCCACAGGAACAACTGTAAACCTACTTTTGCCACACCTTGCATTTCTGCCTCCTCATGTAGTAAGTGCTGTCTACCGGCTAAAAGCCGTACCTTCCTTTCTGTCCCCCCAAACCACCCCACCCCAGGCTCATTTCCTTCAGCACATTTCTTCTGGGTGATTAGAACCTTACAGCTGGAGCCCGAGGGTGCATTTAAATTGTGTCTCCCGAGAATTTGAAACTCCAAGTCGTTACATGCACCTGACATGTACCTAAACCTCGGAATGACTACTCTGGCTTCTGAGACCACCAGTGTCATTTAAAAGAACATAAGTGGTTTGCTTTGGCATAGAATTCATTACCGGTCAGTTTGGTCTTTAACCCCCATCCAAGGGAATTTAATTATAAGAACTAGAAGCATCTCTCTGAGGTCTCAAGTATCAGCTGGCTCTGGGTCTGGGTCCATCCGGCTGGTGTGAGAGGATTAACCTGAGTGGTACTCCCTTCTGCCTTTCCCACTGACTTTGCCTAGCGCTCGGCCTTCGCACTGGCCCGGAGACCAAGCCAAAGCCCGTGGAATTTTGGCTGCTGGCCGAAGCCGGTCTCTTGGCTCTGTGACCATTCGCCGCGCCTGAATGGAGACGTTGTCATCATCTCCTGGGACATTTGTATCTTTGCCCTTAAACCTCTTTATTCTCTTCTTGAATGCAACGTGGCCGCTGTAGTATTTTATTCACTTATAAGGTTCCCTTGGTTCCATTAGGCTCCGGTCCAAGCACGGAAGGATGACTTCATTGATGGATCGATCCTCCTTCACTAATTTCTTTCTTTCTCCTTCCAAACGGGGTCTCTTTAGAAATGGAGATGTGGTAATACTTCCACCTTACTGTCAGGGTCTGCAGCTTGATTCGTTTTCTAACAACTGTGACCCGCTGCACCCTGGCCTTAGCTTGACTGATCAGGGTGAGCTGTGCGCCATGCCTTTGCCGAGCCTGGGGCGTGCGCTGCTGTACAAAGACTGCCCCCGTTGAGTGAACGCAGAACCCGAGCTCTCTCAGTCTCGGGCTGTGACCAGAGGAACAGACGTTGCTGAATTGGCAACGACCATGTTCTGTCCAGGGACTCTTAACACTCTGCTTCAGAACCCAGGGAGTTTATTTGGTGCAATTTAAAGCTATTGTTAAAAACGCTTTTATCAAAATGAAGGGATGCATTTTTCTCTTTAAATATTAAAGAAGACAATGTGGAGTTCTGTAAATTTACCAAAATCATGAGCTCCTTCCGAGAGCTAAATATATAGATACAGACGATCCATCAAGATTTCCTTTCTCAGCCCACAAGAATTTGGACACAAGGCTCGGTTCGTGCTGTATCTTTTCCTCTTGCCTTATTTGAGTGCTTACTATGAGAGTGACTATTATTATCTTTATCGATTTCACAGATGAGGCAACTAAGAATCAGACAGGTTCGGTAACTTGTCCGAGGTCACACAGCTAATACGTGCTATACTGTAGAATCTCTCTTCAAAGTTTCCAACCCTTTTGAGAGAAAGCTTTAGGATGCCTTCAATGTTTAAAGAGGCCTTGAACTGCCCCAGAGCACCTTTGTGTGGTGCCCTGATGCCGTTGATGCGCCATGGCAGGGCGTAGCCACCATGTTCAAGTCATCCCCACTGAAGGTGCAGAATCCGCACTACCCAGTGCTCTGACCACTCCTCGGGACTTTTAATGGTGTGATTCTTGTCAGTCTTCTCATTCTCTGACTGCTCTCGAGCTGGGGTTACCAGGCAAGGGCCTGGCCCTGAGCGGGTCTGCCTAGGGCCAGCTGTAATGTGTGGGTTCTTGACTTCCTGTGTGAAAGATGATGACGGTACATGTCTTAAAGCTGGGACAGTGAAACAAAGAAGGGCTTAGCATAGAGGAAGGGACAGGAGAGCCCAGGCTGCGCTGCCTGAGCTCACTGGGAAGTCAGAAAAAAGGGAGCTTTGGGGACAGGTTCAGCGGGTTAGCCTGGGACCAGCTGCCAGCTGCCCACTGCCTTAGAGTTTAGGGGACACCTGCCAGTGAAGAGAGAAGTGGGGGAAGAAGGGAAGGGGCTGGCGCAGGCTGCTCCCCTGAGGGAGAGCACAGGCTGGGTCCTTCGTCTTGAGGCTTCTCTCTCTCTCTCTCTCTCTCTCTCTCTCTCTCGCCTCTTGCAGGCAGGAATCTTCAGGGAGGTCTCAGGGGAGGGTTTCAGCAGAAAGCTCATCAGTTCTCCAGGTGTGTCCTTTCAGGGTCATGGTCTCCTCTGATTGGTCAGTGACAGGGGCAGTGACCTGGCTCTGCTGCTTTTCTGGGCCTGGAGCTGAAGTACATCTGAGGCCTAGAAGTTATTTCCAGGGAGAAAAGGCTACCCTGGGGACAAGATTCCTGTTTTCCCAGTTTTGCCCCCAGCCAGGACCATCTCTACCTGGCTGTAAACTGCTTGGCCAGTTCAGCTATGTGTCTCAGTTTGCCTAGTCCCCTTGCCTTCCTAGCTTTTTACTATCCTGCCTCATTCTTACCTTGGAGACTCCCATCCTTGGAATCTTTTAGGGGTGAGGAGGGAGGAGGGTTTCTTTCTCTTCAGTAACTGCTTCCTGCTGATGAGGGTCCGGCATGGCCCCTGCCTCCGTAGGGTATGGAAGGCTCTTCCTGTCTGGTCTAAGAGACAAGGAAACAGGATCTGAGCCTGGAACAGAGAGGCTGGGGGCTGCTTCTTCCAGAATAGGGATAGCGTGGAACCCCCAAAGCATCATCGTCTTGATGTGGAACTGTTGTGTGCGACGCATCCATCCAGTCCTGACGACAAGTCCATTCAGCCAAACCATCGAGGCTCGTTTCAGGGGGTGGCGATGCAGGTGGGCTTCTAAAGTGTGGCCTATATTGTGTTAACAAGCAACCAGGTAAAAAAGGTCACAGGCGTACGCTCTATGAACACAGAAGGAATGCAGAGGTTAGTGAACCCAGCAAATCATAAACCAGTTTCTGTCTTCGAGACTGTCAGTTGAGAAGACTTCCAATTGCAAGGCTTTTGTGGGAGTGAAATTAAGCAGGGGCAGTCTAGTAGATTCTCCTGGTCTACAGTTTAAATATCTCTGGTGATGCCATCAGGTACTCAGGTAAATGCTGTATAGCTTACACTGCATCAGTAGTTAATAATTTGAAGTCAAAGAATGGGAGAAAAAAATGCAACTTCAGCTTGGAAGAAAACTAGAAAAATTAGGATTCCTTGTAGTTTGTGGGTGACAACTGTGTATTGTGATTTCCATTGAAACACAATTTCTCTCCCTAAAATTACCCTCATTCTTCATGAGAGGCTGCATTAAGTCTAGTTTCCATTTGGCCTGATTATTAGCATAAATCCAACAAAAATAGTAATTGATTATATAGGTTTTTTCAAATTTCCTTGTGAAATTCCAGGAATCTTCAGATTGAGCTTTATTCAGCCCCTCAAAGCACAAAAGCCAAGCCACACAGTTGCCATTTGGCTTTGCCTGCAATACCTATAGGCTTGGGTGGATTCCTCAAGTTCTTGAGGTCCCCAAAATGTCTTGAGTTTCTTTCCTTACCATCTTTCAGGAAAGCAACCTTCATTCCTTACCTGAAAAAATTTAAAAGGACATGGTTATAGTCCTGATTATAATGCAATTGATAAAGCACTTCTTTGTCAGATATAACATTCCAAGATAACAGTTTCTTGGTAAGTAGTAATTACTATGAAATTACATAAAACAGTACAAAGCCCATAATTTTAGACTTAACACACAATTTCAAAATATAAAGGACATATAATACGTGAACTTTCAAGACACTATACGTGACTTATTCAAAGTGTGCATTGAGCATTGGAAACAATGTATAAACTCCCTGACAGGACACCGACCCCTGACAGTTTCCTATTTAAACTTGGGTTTGAATTTTCGCAGGTTTCTTCCTAGTGCAGGCTAAAATCTCTAGAACACCTATTTTAATAAAAAATATATGTATACAAATAGAATATAGCTACTATTATTTTGCTTGGCAAAGTTTCCCGTGTAATTTCAAGCATATGAGAAACAAAAAGTAAGCAGCCAGCATCCCTTAGACTGACTTTCATGGACACATTCATGACCTTTAGAAACAGAAGCTCCTCTACTGGCAAACACACTTCCACTTTCAAGAAAAACACCTCCAACAAAGCACAAGACATTCATCAACAGCCCCAAATCCACTTTACAGCCTCTTTGAATAAAAAGCCAAAAGCAGGTGAACTTAAACTTGTCCAGCAATTAATGTTTCAGTGTCTCATGTTGTTTCAAAATGTGTAGACATTCAGTGTCTTTGATCAGAATTTACTAATTTAGAAAATAATATCTGAAATAAGTTAAAATGATTTTCTCAGCTATAGTTCAGGTTTTTCCCTTTCTGACAAGAATATCTCCCCGCAAAATTTGTATTTGAAATGCAGATAGCTAGTTTTCTTTAAAAAAAATGTGGGGAAAGACAAGCAACCTGTTCAGACTTCCAGTCAAGATGGAGGCATAGGCAAACATGGGTCACCTCCTTGCACAGCCACAGCAAAAATTACAACTAGACTACAAAACAAATATCACCCAGAATTGTCAGAAAATTGAGCTGTATGGAAGTCTGTTGGGAACCACCCTGCTTGGTTAAAGAAGCTGTAACACCCCATGGCTAAGGCTGATAAAGGACCTTGGGGCCATTAACCACTAAGGAGACAAAGCTTATCTTCCTGGCAGGGGTGCCGCCTCTGCTGCCTTTTACTTTACCCTGCTTAGTCCTGGGTGGATGACTGGTTAGCCAATGATGGGTAAAATTCCTCAAGGGAGGCACGACCTAAGACAGGCACGGTCGCAAATGGCACTCTCAGGGAAGGACTTGAGGGGCTATAGAAAAAGGGGGTGATGGACCCTTGCCCCTTGGCTTTGACATAGCCTGAGTCCTCATTCTGTCTGCGATAAGTTTCCTGATCTCTTGGCTGCCTTACTTCTCCTGCCTGACTTAAGCCTGAAACAATGTGGGAGGGTGGCACAGCCCTGGGCAGGAATGGGCAGTTCCCCTGTGAAATCAGGCCTAAGAAAGAATGCATAAAATCCTGTGAAACCTGCTTTGCTAATACCCTCAATTTAAATGATAAGGGTCCAAGCATAGAATGAGTTTGTTTTCCCAAAGTTTTATAGCCCTTTAGCTAACTGACGCTGACTCAAAATAAATTCTCATAGTTCTTTGAATGTTATCTACTGTTTGATCCTTACTGCCTGACAGTGACTGATGAGCTTTACCTGTATTCCTATGCAGATTAAACCCAATAAAAGCCCTTTGAAGAACAGGCTCCTGGCCCTTCTTCTCTGAGAGATTGGCCGCCTTTCCTCCCCAAGCAGATCAGGTCTTGGTAGATGTATTCTTATGCATGGCATCCAGCAACCAAGCACAGAAGTCCAACAACCAAGGAATTAAAGAAGCCATATTCATCCAGACGGGTAGGAGGGTTGGAGACACAGAAAGGTGCAGAGATGCAGAATGGACAGTCCCACACTCATGTGGTGGGTAAAAATTGGGAGAAATCCCGCCTGGTGTAGCTCAGTGGATTGAGCACGGGCTGGGAACCAAAAGGTCCCAGTTCGATTCCCAGTCGGGGCACATGCCTGGGTTGCAGGCCAGGTCCCCAGTGAGGGCCATGTGAAAGGCAACCACACATTGCTATTTCTCCCTCTCTTTCGCCCTCCCTTCTCCTCTCTCTAAAAATAAATAAATAAAATCTTTTTAAAAAAATTGGGAGAAAAACCTCAGGAGCGAAGGATCCCAGCCCCACACCCAGGGTTCAAGCACCAGGAAGATAAGTTTCCATAACTTCTGGCTGTAAATACCAGTGCGGGGTGGGGCAGTGGAAGAAACTGCAGGATTCTCAGGAGGCCCGCAACGGAGTTAGAGCTTAACGCAGACTCTCTCCCTCTGGGCTTCAGCACCAGAGCAACAGTTGGAAGGGCACCAGTGGCCTACTGGGAAAATTGAAGTGACTGGCATCAGGGTGAGTCCTGGGAGACGGTCTTCTCCCAGACAGACCCCCAGAGCACTGTCTTCTCTCCAAGCCCTCCACCCCACAGGGCCACAGAGCAGTGACTCGGGTTGCCCCACCTGGCGATAACCAACTGGTGCCCTTTTCTACAGTAGGCTACACTGCTAAGACAGGGAGTCAAAGCAGCTCTGTCTTATACACAGAAACAAACACAGGAAGGCTGCCAAAACAGGGAGACAAAGAAACATGGCCTAAAGGAAAGAACAGAAAAAAACTGCAGAAAAAGAACTAAACAAAATGGAGATTAGCAATCTGTCAGATGCACAGTTCAAAACACTGGTGATCAGGATGATCAAGGAACTCGGTGGGTACTGCACAGCTTAAAAAAGACCCAGGCAGAAATGAAGGCTACACTAAGTGAAATAAAGAAAAATGTACAGGGAACCAAAGTGGAGGGGATGAAGCTGAGAATCAAATCAATGATTTGGAACATAAGGGAGAAAAAAGCATTGAATCAGAACAGCAAGAAGAAAAAAGAATCCAAAACAAATGAGGAGAGGCTAAGGAGCCACTGAGATATGTTCAAAAATACCAACATTCGAGTCATAGGTGTGCCAGAAGCGGAAGAGAAAGAGCAAGAAATTGAAAACTTATTTGAAAAAATAATGAAAGAAAATGTCCCTAATTTGGTGAAAGAAATAGACATACAAGTCCAGGAAGCACAGAGAGTCCCGAACAAGATGGATGCAAAGAGGCCCGCACCATAATTAAAATGCCAAAGGTTAAAGATAAAGAATCTTAAAAGCAGCAAGAGAAGAACAGAGAGTTACCTACAAAGGAATTCCCATAAGACTGTCAGCTGATTTTTCAAAAGAAACCTTGCAGGCAAGAAGGGACTGGCAAGAAGTATTCAAAGTGATGAAAAACAAGGACCTACATCCAAGATGACTCTATTCAGCAAAACTATCATTTAGAATGGAAGGGCAGATAAAGTGCTTCCCAGACAAGGTAAAGCTAAAGGAGTTCATCATCACCAAGCCTTTAGTATATGAAATTCTAAAGGGACTTAGTTAAGAAAAAGATCAAATCTATGAACATTAAAATGACAATAAATTCACAGCTATCAACAATTTACTCTAAAAAACAAACTAAGCAAACAAGCAGAACAGGAACAGAATCACAGATATGGAGATCATTTGAAGGGTTACCGGTTGGGAGGAGGAAGGCGGGGAACAGGGGAAAAGGTACAGGGATTAAGTATAGATTGGTAGGTACCAAATAGACAGGGGGAGGTTAAGAATAGTATAGGAAATGGAGAAGCCAAAGAACTTAAATGTCCGACCCATGGACATGAACTAAGCGGGAGATTGCTGGAGGGAATGGGGACACCGAGTAGAAGCGGGTAAAGGGGTAAAAATTGGGACAACTGTAATAGCATAATCAATAAAATAGATTTTTAAAAAAGACAGTTAAATACCTGAACGGTTGGGCCGCCACTCAGACATTTGTAAAGGACTGTCAAATCCATTTACCCATTTTTGAAATGTTTTTGCCATCTGGCTACAGTTTCCCGATTTACAGGCAGCACACGGCTTAGAGCTGTGAAGGCGCCGACGCACCAACGTGGGGACCCTCTGTCCATTGCCCCTGGGAATTGTGAAGGAGGGATAGAAGTCAAGTTCATGGCGCCATTGCCTGGCCAAACCTCCCCATTGCCCACTGTACGTTGAGACCAGGCTGTGGTGCAAACGGAGGTCAGCCTTTTTCCTGAGGGACTCGGGATCAGATTTCTCCCAGCTGGTGAGAATATACCCCAAAAGGGAACCCTCGTGGCCTTGGTGACCGGTTCTTCATCCATGGAGAGACAAATACATATTAAGCCAAGAGAGGCCTCCCTGTAAGGCTTGGGCTGTTGGGGGCCATGCTGAGGAGAGTGGGCTCCCTGGGAAGCTGTCCCTGACACTCTCGTGGACGTTAACGATGAAGGGAAGATGGTCCGCAAACATTCAGTCTGTCCCACGATTCGTTTCCTCTTAGGGGGTTCCTTTAAAACCATGATTATTTTCTCATTTGGTCCCGTATCTGGTTTATTGGCTCTCAATGCTTTTTACTCTTCTGGAAAAAGATAATTTGGGCATCGCTGGTTTCGAGAGAAGTCTCACCCTACCAGGTGAATTGGGGCAGATTTGATGGGTGAAAATATTCTGTTGGGAGGGAATAGGATACAATTTTGAAGGAGGCGTTGGATAATGATCTCTACCATTTGTATAGAAGCTTACTCTGCAGCAGTAACCCGAGGACAAGGCAGGATTAGGGGAGCGAGGTGAAGGGACTGAGAATTACAAATTGGTAGTCACAAAGCAGTCCCAGGGACACAGCAGAAGGAATTCGGTCGGTGACACCACAGTACCTATGTATGGCGCTGGGAGGGGACTTGAAATATTGTGGGGATGGGTTTATAAAATACACGCGTGCCTGTCCAACCACTGTGCTGTGTGCCGGGGAGTGACATACAGTAACACTGAATGTAAAGTGTAACTTCCAAGAAGAACAGATAAAGTATTAACCAGTTATGTATAAGGGCCTTAGTAGTTTCCCCCTCCATGAGAATTTGAACCCCTCCCGACCCATCAGCAAGAAGGGCAAACGCCCCTGAGCAACCGCATCCACACCTGCCTTCTCTTTCCAAATCCCACTTCAGCCTCCTACAACCCAGTCCCTCCTGGGGACCTGGCTTTCCTCAGCAAAGACAGATGCCTCCACGAGCGCTCCCCAGCAAACCCTATGTAGTAATCCCGTTGGATTAGACACCGAGCCCAGCAAACTGGGGAGCTGAACCAGACACCACGCCTGCTTCCTCCGGAAGCCACTGCACTTCATCAGGCCTGATTTCCTAGGAAACCACAGCGTATTCAGGGTCGTGCGCACACTCAGGGGTGCTGCCCTGTCCTCTGTCCTGGGGGCTTAACCCTCTAGGTGGGCAGGAAGCCTTTCCCTGGGGCTCCCCCCAGGGCCAGGCACCAGGGCCAGAAGAAAAGGAGGAGTAGGAAAAGCCAAAATAGCCATGTGAAGGGGCAGAGCCCAGCGCGGGAACACCCAGGAAAAGCACCAGACCGGACAGGGTGCCCGGAACCATGGCAGGTCCAACCCAGGCCTGGGAAGAAGCAGGAAGTGGGCAGGTCACCAGAACAACAGCCTGCCTGTCACTCAAGAAAACAGTGTCCAGGGCAGTGGCTTTCCAGAGCCAAGTCTTGAAAACTGGCCTTTCTGTTTTTCTAGCCTAGTGTTAACTGACCGGTGCCCCTCCTAGGGCCTTCTAATTGGCAGTCAAGAGAAGCTTCCCATTCATTCAGTTTTAGAGCCGGTGTCTTTCTAATTTTGCATGCGAAAATTAATTTAGCCATGAAAAGAGAGACACTTCGGCCACGTTAAGTTGATCACTTGTAGTTAAATCTCCCCAATTCTGTGAGTCCTCGCCAGTAAGTAAAGGCTTTGCAGCAACTGTAGGTCCGCATCTCAAGCCTCCCCTCCCCCCTCCACAAAGATTCTCAGCCACCTAAGAACGCTTGGAGGGGGCAAGCGGCCCTCATCCCCAGAGCTGAATGAGTTTAGACGTTGATTTGACCAGTTCTGTTAAGGCCACCGGAAAGCAATTGAAAAGCCGAAGTTAACCATGAGCCATCCATTTTTCTCCCCCACTCACGCCTTAGCCTGGATTTCTCTCAAACCTTAACCTGTAGCTCTGCCTCAAGGATTTAAAAAAAAGACAGATCAGTGACATTCAGCCTCTGACCTTAGAACTACAGGGGAGTCTGGAATTCCCAAGGGAACGCACCCACGCTCACCTGGGGCAAATCGAGGTGCCGGGCGGGCCCAACGGGTTTCTGCCGGTACCTCGTGAGGTCCCGGTCTGTGAGATGGTCCTGGGTGGGCTCCTGTCTGGAATCCCGCCATTCTACCCATGACGAGACAGTCCGGGTGGGTCACTGCCAGTGAGCCAGCGGGGCAGCAAAGGCTCAGGAGAGAAAACCCCAGCCCCACGTGGGCTTGCCCTGTTCTGTTACTGGACAGGGGCCTGGCCTCGAGCGGGGCTGGCTCTGGACTTCGTGCAGGAAAGATTTCACAACACAGGTCCGCGTGACCATGAGGGTCTGTCCACTGAAGCTGGGACAGCGGAACAAGGGAGGGCTCAGCACAGAGGAAGCAGCAACAGGAGAGCCCAGGCTGGGCTGCCTGAGCTCACTGGGAAGCCGGAGAAAAGGGGGCTTTGGGGACAGGTTCAGGGGAGCAGCTGCCTCAGAGTTCAGGAGGCGCCTGCCTGGTGAGAGAGAAGTGGGGGGAGAAGGGAGGGAAGGGGCTGGTGCCCGGGGCCTTTCTCTCTCTCCTGCAGTCAGGGATCCTGGGGGAGGTCTCAGGGGAGGGTCTCAGCAGAACATGCCTCTGTTTCCCAGGTGTGTCCTTTCAGGGTCACGGGCTCCCCTGATTGGTCAGCGGCAGGACAGGGGGTCCTTAGTCATTGCAGCTGGTCCTGGCCTTGCCCCCCCGATTCTGCTGCTTTTTGGGGCCTGGAGCTGAACCACCGCTGGGGCCCAGATGTCCTCTCCAGGGAGGAAAGGGGCAGGGGGAGAGGTCACCCCTGGGGTGAGGTCTGTGTGTTCCCAAGTTTGCCCTGCCGGGCCTTCCTTCCACCCTGGGGACCATCTGCACCCGGCTGTCAGGGGTCTGTCTCCGTTTTCCTGTTCCGGCTGCCAAGGAATTTTCCTAGCTTTTCGCTGTCCAGTCTCACCAGGACCCAGCATGAATCGACGTAACCGAGTGGCTGGCACCACGCTGGATGCGGAGGCAGGACGGTGGACCAAGCCACGGAGCCTTACCTCCCTGCCTCAAACTGCGTGTGTTTAAAACACAGCTCCATGTTTATACACTCACTCTCCCTTCCAAAGTGTGCTTCCCCTCCCCTCCCCCACCCTGTCCCTTCTCTGCCCCTGGAGCCCTGGGGAAGGAAGGAGGTGACTGTCATCACTTTACTGATGTCTCCTTTTCTCTCCTTCAAAAACACAGTCTGTATTATGAAAGATAAAATAGATTCAAAAATAAAACATACAGAAAACGGGTCAGAACACCCCCCCCCCCCGCGAGGAGCTTTTTCTCCCCGCCCCCTCCGCTCCGTTGCAGCCATAACCACGGGTCTGCATTCTCTTGTGCTGTCTCCCATTCCTCTCATTTAGCATGATTTAAAAGGCCCTATTTGTGCAGTCTCAGACTATCGCTGTGGACCAACAACAAACAGGCCAGAGGGCTGTTTTTAAATGAATTCCTTGGTTGTACTCTTTGAAGCCAGAGAATATACTGGTGACTTCAAAGTGCTTCCAAAAAATTTCAAAACAAAAGTCTTTTTTTTTTTTTTTTCCGTTTCAAGCAGAGCCCGAACATGGTTGGTTGAAAGGTTGAGGTTTTGACAACCAGGGCAGGACACCGGACCCAGCAGGAGCCGAGCAGGAATTGTCTCCACAATGACGGTTTCAAAACCCCCATCTTGTCGGGGAGAGTGTGTGCTATTATCACACGTGACTTCGTGGTACGAGAGTTGGGGGTTTATTGGGGCGCATTACTTTTTTTTTTTGAAAGATTTTATTTAGTTTTAGAGAGGGGAAGGGAGGGAGAAAGAGAAGGAGAGACACATCGATGTCAGAGAGAAACATAGATCAGTTGCTCTCGTGTGTGCCCTGATCAGGGACCAAACCCGCCACCCAGGCCTGTGCCCCCACTGGGTGTCTAGAACCAGCCATGCGCCGCTTTTCAGCATGACGCCCCGCCAACGGAGCCACAACGGCCAGGCTGCTTATGCCGTATCAATGCAGTACTTTAAAGTATTGAAACATTCCATCTGGAAGTAGCCTCTTGGGCAAACCATTCTGAATTTGCTTTTTTCTTTGTGGCTGTGATGAATGTTGTTTTGTATTCTCTATTTGCTTTTTTTTTTTCCCTCTCCCCAAACTGATCTGTTTCTCCATCAAAAAAAAAAAAAAAAGAATATCAACGTTTGGGTATCCTGTCTGATTATTTCTCAAATGATTTTTCAGACTCTTCTCATTTGAATGGGTCTTCTCCAAGAAGGACTGTTTTTGTTTGTTTTCTTGCCCTTGAACTCCAAGGCAGGATTCCTCCCTCGGGAGGAAAACGAGCTCTGCTCCTGAGACCATGTGGCAGGCATGTGGCAGGCCTGCGGCAGGTAGCAAGCATGTCCTCAGAATCCAGAGCTGGCAGGGTGGGAAAATGGTGGGGAATCACTTCATTGTTTCACTCCATCACACTTCTGTGTCTTCATTCCAGAGGCATCTGGTTTTTCCAGGATTCACCACTTTTGCTCCCCCCGATGAGTTTTTCAATGGAGGCTTCAATGCTTTGCACGGCGACTTTTGCCACTGCGCCCTCCGTGGGCGTCTCAGGCCTAAGAGAAGCCTGTTTCATATCCTATTCGGGCTGGGTTCCAGCGGCAGTGACAGGCGCGGTGCGGATGCGAACCACAGTTCCCTACTGTCTCCTCGTCCCTTACATTTGCAGTTTGAGCCCCTCTGGCCCCTCTCTCTCTCTTACGACTCTGGAGACGAGCCAGCTGGGCTCCACAAGGGCTTCCCTGTGTTTCTCCACAGCACTCCCAGTCACTGAGGACAGTCTGGACAAAGCGCACCATGCCCAGCTGTTGGGACATCAGCGTGTCCTCCCGGGCTCGGCTGCAGGGAGTCCCGTGCTTGGTTCTCTGCATTGCCCACGTGGGAGAAACCCTTGGACCGACCCTGTCCCTCGGGCAGTTGGTCAGAAACCGCTGCCACCACGCTGTGCTGGGTGGAAGCACTTCTGGGTCCATCCCGTGCATGGTGACCATGAGCAGTTTTCAGTGAGGTTGTCCCCTGACCCTCCCTGGGACCAGCGGTGCAGAGACTCGGCGCTTCACACAGTCGATCCCTCTCCCCTCGTGTCTCAGGCCTCACGATCGCCGGGGACGCCTGCAGTCTTTACGGGGTGGCTGCTGCAGCGTGTGGAGGGGGACGTGTCTTGGGAGAGGTCTGGGAGGTGGCCGGGAGCCTGCTTACGGGGTGGGCTTTGTGGCCCACGAGGACCGTGGCCCAGCTGAGGGGTTTGGGGTGAGGAGGCCTAAGGTCTGATGGGCGTTTTGACGGGATGTCTCTGGCCTCTCCCTGGACAGGCTGCAGGTGAGCGGGTGATGGCGGAAAGGCCACCAGCTTAGCCAACCGCTGAAAACCCCACGTGAGAGACGGGGGCAGCTCAGACCAAGGCGGTAGTGTCATTAAGTTTGTCATAAACAGATTGTCGAAGGGCCTTTCAGGGGTTTGGTTAGTCTCTGGAGTGAAGCTTCCTGGTGGAAACTTGGACCCTCGGCCGCCTTCCGTCTGTCAGTCCCGTGGCAGGGCGTCTGTCCCGCACTCAGGCCTTGGGGCCGGGGTGTGGAGTGGGAAAGCCCCGAGAGCCCTCGTGGTTGCCGCTCGAGCCTGGCTGTCCTCGCAGCGCCCGTCGCTGGGGACGAAGCTGGCGGGAGTCACACAAAGTAAGGGTTTCCGAGCAGAGCTGCTTCCTGGAATAAGGGTCAGGTGGGCTGGCTTGGGCTCTGGCCTTGCCTTTGAACTGAGTGCCCGGGGGCTGCTTTTCTGTCTGCCCACAATGGCAAGCAACGCCTTTTGTTTGCTTCTCCTGTGAAAGAAGGGCTTGTTTTGAGGTTTGGACCACACATAAGAACCCATTGTTCCCTGTAATAATAATCCACCCTCTTGAGCAGAAAAAAATCTGCCTGATGCAGTGCTGGCTCTCAGTTTATTTAAAAGAATAGCCACAAGCGCGCTGTGTCCTGAGAATAAACACTGGGGAGATGTTCAGGAGGCCGGGGAGCCTCCTCCTCCCCTGGCCTACAGTCAGAAGGCAATGTCCTTCTGAATACGCCCCTCAGTCCCCGGCCACAACACCCCTCCTTATTCTGCGCATCTGTGACATTCTAAGAGTAACTGGGACATGGCAGATATGGATTCTCTCTAGATGATTTCTCTTTAAAATACCTTATTTTGAAGATGGGTGTTTTTCGTCTTTTCCGCAGTCATTTGCCTTGGTTCCCCATCCTAGGCCAAATTTGTTTTTTTCTGACCTTCACTGCGTCCATGAAAGTGTCTCTTCTGGAGTGAAGACGATTTGAGCAGCCATCCTTAGTGATTCCTGCGGTTGCCTCCAAGTGCAGGTCTTGTGGACAAGAGCTATTTTCGTGTCCCCAGTGGTCAAGCTTTCCAACACTATTTCCGAGGCCTGGGCGAACTGGGAAACTCTAATGGGGTGAATGGAAGCGTGACCGGTGCAGTCCTCTGTCCCTTGGGGATGCACGAACCCCACTGACATTGGATGGGTGATAAGATTTCAGTAAGGAAAGCGTGCCATGTTGCACAATTTTCTTTGCCTTGGGCAAAGGGTCGGTTAAATAATAGGCACGGCTTTAAAATGACACATTCCACGAGAATTGTTGTAATCGTTTTAAATGTGGGGGATGAGAACAGTTCCGTGTGCTAGCCAGTGAAATGTAACGGGCGGGTATGAGAACTATTTAAAGTAGTAAGACTGCCCTGGCTGGGGTGGCTCCGTGAATGGAGCGCCGGACTGTGAACCAACGGGTCGCGGGTTCGATTCCCAGTCATGGCACATGCCTGGGTTGAGGGCCAGGTCCCCTGTGTGGGGAGCGCGAGAGGCAACCATGCAGTGATGTTTCTCTCCCTGTCCTTTTCCCTCCCTTCTCCTCATAAATAAACAAAATCTTTTTTTTTTTAAATAGTAAAACTTTGGCCTCCACACCTTTAAAATCAGTCCATTAAAATCAGAGAAGCAGCCTGGATGTCCTTCATAGGTGAAAGGACAAACTTCAGGACTAGTAAAAGCATCTTGTTACCGAAACACAAAAACCCAACGAGCCCAGGCCGTCAGCAAGGGGTCCTGTTCGTAGGTCGCGCCTGCGCAACGGCAGCAGGTGACCGTTTGTGGCCTGTCATTTTCCTGTACCTGTGTCATCGTCTCTGATAAACGTGCTCCGTGGCGCGCTTGCCGAATCCTGCTCCTCAGCCTTGCTGTCGCTGTCTGTCTCTCCAGTGACTGCTGGCGTGTCCGCCCTGGAGGTATACACCCCGAAAGAGATGTACGTGGCCAACGGGACGCAAGGGAAGCTGACATGCACGTTCAAGTCCGCCAACACCACCGGCATGCGGACCACGGTCTCCTGGAGCTTCCAGCCAGAGGGGACTGACACCGCCATGTCGGTAGGAGCACCCTAGTCCCGCCTCACGGGGTCCTCTCTGCTATAGTGTCATCGGGGACCCGGCCTTCTGATCGGCCACTCCCCAAACCAGTGTGTCTGTCATCTGTTAGACTGCAGGGCCCTTCTCTTGCTCCAGACTGTCCGGGGGGGAAAAATTCAGCTCGGCTTCCCTCAAAGGCAGCTTGTTTTCTCGTCCCTGTGAGACGCTGTCGCCCTGCCGTCCCCCCGTTTCCCCGACCCTCACGGCCCATTTTGAAATGTATCTTACCCCAGAGTAGCCCCTGGCAGGCCTTGCCAACGCTGATCGCGACTCAGCCCGCCTCCGCGGAGCTTCCATTGGCCCCGTTTTTATTGGTGTTTCTTTACACACACACACACGCACGCACACGCACAATCTGTCAGATTTAATTATGAGTTTCTCCATGTACACCTGGTCTGTGTGTTCCGGCAGCATGCATCGGGAGCTCACTGCGGGTGGGCGAGGTCCTCAGAAATGTGGACGCAATCTGCGCCCTCCCTCGGGGAGTACTTAGAAGTACAAGTGGCATGTCAGTGATGTCACGCCGGGGTAAGTGGCCCAACAGAAACGCAGGGCCAGGGGGCCGAAGGGAAGGCGCGTCAGCAGCTCCACGCCGGGTGCCGGTGAAGTGGGGCTGATGGTCCTCACTCTCGTCTGTAAAACGGAGATGAGGAGCTTCCCACACAGGGTGTGAGGGGGGTAAAGTGGGACTTAGACCTGTTATCTCCGGCAGGTCACTGAAGTGCTGAGCCTCCCTTTGTCCTGCGGGAGTATCTGGCAGGTGCCGTCTCACCTGGCAGGGCTGTTAGGACCGTCGTTTTTCACAGGTGCTTCCTGTTTCTGCACGCCCGGCCAGCAGATGCAGTGGCAGCCTTCCTTAGCCAGCGACACTAGCCTAGGAAGACAGCAGTGGTGTCTCTCGAGCAGAGGACAGGCTTGCTTACTGTCCCGTAAGGGAGAGGTAGTGTCTCCCTGTGGGGCAAAGGTTGGATGGACTTACTGCCCACTATAAAAGATTTGGGTTCCGCCCTGGCTGGTGTAGCTCAGTGGATTGAGTGCGGGCTGGGAACCAGAGGGTCCCGGTTCGATTCCCAGTCAGAGCACATGCCTGGGTTGCGGGCCGGTCCCCAGTGAGGGCCATGTGAGAGGCAACCATACATTGCTATTTCTCTCCCTCTCTGTCTCCCTCCCTTCCCCTCTCTCTAAAATAAATAAATAAAATCTTTAAAAAAAAAAAGAAAAGATTTGGGTTCCCTAAGCTTGGGGCTCCTTAACTGCACTCAAAGCCTCTGAGGACCAGCGTCCACCTGAGCCCCTCCAGGCTGTTCCTGTGGGACTTGGGGGGCAAGGGCCGCAGGTGATAACATGCTGTGTCCTATGTAATAAGGTCCCTTGTCTCTGTGTCTTCCCCGGAGCGAAGCCTTGTCGGGAGTCTTGTGTCTTCTGCCAGCATCTGTGAGCCGGTCACAGACTTGCAAGGAGGGTAAAGCATGAGGTCACACACTCTGTCACAAAACAGGATCAGCCTGAGCATGAGGTCGCAGTAAGCGCAGGGCACACATTTTAAATGATTATGGCCGTCGACATTGCTTCCGGTGGACGTTTAGGCATCGGGAGGGGCGGGTCAGAGGCGCTTGAGACCGGGGAAGAGGCCGAGTCCGAGACGATGAGTGCGCACAGCCGGCATCGTCCGTGGGGAGTCAGCAGAGGAGAGAGACCCTTGGGAGGGCGAATGGACCGCCAGGCAGGATGAGACTCCCAGGTGGGAGGAGTTCCGGGGAGAGAGTGACAGGCTTGGAGGGTGGGTGGTAGTGCCCGCCATTTGGGGCGGCCCTGGAGCTCAGAAACGCTGCAGGTAGTGGGAGGTTCGGGACATCATGGAATGCGGGGGTCAGTCGGGGGCATGGAGGTTTCCGTGTACCGGTTGGATCGCAGAGGGATTCAAGTGCAGATTCCCGCCCCACCGCTACCCCACCCCTGAGTTCGGCTCCTGCAGGAAGCCTCCAGCCCAGCAGCCCCATTGAAGCCAGTGTCAGTCTAGGTCCCCACCTGCCAGGCCCCGCCTGGCTTCCCGGGCTCTGGGTTTGATGACATTACTTTGCAAAATGAGAGTGAGCGTGGAAAAGAAAGGGGCCGAAGGCCGAACCTGGGAAGGCAGGCGAGAGCTTTTTGGGTTGCCAGGGCTTTGTTCCCTTGTTCCACGGGAAACCGATAAATAAGGGGGAGAAACCCATCGGACTGACCGATAGTTAGGCTTCTTTCTGTCTCCTAACGATGACTGTGATGAAGACTGAAACCTTTGAATTTGCTGGGGTCACCCTAGAAACGCTGGCTTTGAAGACGGCCCAGTCGGGCCAATGGCTTCTTTGAGTCTCTATTCTCTCATTCACAAAAATACGGTGTTCATCCCTCTATCACGGGGATATTGAGAGGACACGAGATGACACCCGAGTGTGTTTTTCCAGCTGAAACAGGACTGAACCCCATGGTTCCCCAGCCCCTGTCTGGCTTAGATGCCACAGGAGACTTGTGAGGTGACAGACGACTCCCGTGGGAGCGCTGGTCCCTCTGCCTTCAGAGCGAGCTCACGCGCCCTGTTTTTCTGCTTGTCAGTTCTTCCACTACTCCCAGGGGCAGGAGTACTCTGGGGATTACCCGCCCTTCAAGGACAGGATCCGCTGGGCTGGGGACCTGGACAAGAAAGATGCCTCCATCAGCATCGAGAACATGCAGTCCACCCACAACGGCACCTACATCTGCGACGTGAAAAACCCCCCCGACATCGTCGCTCAGCCAGGGCACATCCGCCTCTACGTTGTGGAGAAAGGTACTCCCAGACGCGCCTGCAGGAGTGGCTCGGTCCCCGCGGCCGCGTGTCGGGGTGGCAAACAAGACTGACGTCCCGGGGGGTGTGTGAAAGGAGCATTTTGCAGCGATGCGCCCCGTTTCTGGGGGCCGGGGGGCCGGGGACCGCCGCCCACGCTGGCCACACCTGCCGTCCGAAGCCCCCGACCCCTGTCTGGGGTAGTCGTGGGCCGGCGTTGATTAAAGTCAGACCAAACTCTCTGTGGCTGATGGGCTGAGCGGCGGGGAAAGAAGGAGGTTGATACTCTTCCGATGTTCTCCGGGAGAAAGTTTTAACATTTGCAAAGATACGACCGTTGTTTCTCCCCTTTTCGGAGAAGAAGCGGGAACGCAGGTTCTGGGGTCTTGTTCCGAGACGTTGGCTGCTCTTTTGGCGAGTAGATGGAGGTCAATTCGCATCCCGGGTTTTTTTTGTTTGTTTGTTTTGTTTTGTTTTTATTTCGGCACATGGAGAGGGGTGGTGTGTGCAGGACTGCTCAGTTCACAGTATCTCATCCCTTACCAGCTACTGTTCCTGTGTCATTACTCAGAGACTGAGGTCTCACAATCTGGGTAATAATAGAGGATATGATAATCGCTAAAGGAAGACACTTGCTGATTCACGTCATAAACCCCACTTCTTCTCTGGGTCACCACAGACTGTAACATGATTCTGTTTGTTCTCTCTCCCCAGCGGTGTTGCCCGTGTTTCCGGTTTGGGTGGTGGTGGGCATAGTGACGGCCGTGGTCGTGGGTCTCTCCCTGCTCACCAGCGTGGTCCTGGCCGTCCTCTACCGAAGGAAAAGCTCTAAGCGGGATTACACTGGGTGAGAGACGCTGCTTCTGGGGGGAGGGGGAGGGGAGGGGGTTTATAAAAGCTCCTGCATTTTTTATGGAAAAAGAATTGTGAAGAATTAGCTAGTGCGTGCTTTCCTCCCGGAATCAGGCTGTCTCCGCAGGAGGTATGCGGACGCGGGCAAGCAGAAGCCAGTGGCCCGCTGTGGAGTCGGGATATGACCCGAGCCCCTGCCGCACCGGTTCTGTGCCCAGCCTGGGGCCTCTGGCCACTCGGCAGCCTGGGCTTTGGCTGCAATGTCACCCACCCTGCCACCGGCGGTCAAAGCCACACAGACATCACTTACCCAATTTCAGAGAGTAATGTTCATCCATTGGCAATAACCTCAGCAGGTTCTTCTTCTCAGTTAGGCAAATATCAAACGAATCAAGGACAGTTGTGCTAATAGACGCCCCCCGACCCGAGGCGATGACACAGGTTCTTTTCTTTTATTTTTTTTATGGTTTGGTTGGCAGCTGAATTGCTTTGATCTGTCTTGAGTGCATGGAGGGACGCATCGAAATGGGGGCAGCAGGGGCTGGACAGCCACACGTGCCAGCGGTAAAGGAGAGTAGGCCTTTCGTTCGCACCTTCGCCTGAGCCCGGGGTGTGTCTGACGCAGGGCCTTCTCTTTCCCCGTCCCCGTGGGAAGCTCACCAAGCAGGACTCCCGGGGTTAGGCAGGGCGAGGGCCGCCTCCTGCTGAGGCGCGGCTGGGTGGCAGGTGCACCGCTAACCTTCACCGTCGCGCGGGGGCTGCGCTCCGAGGCTTGCATGCCTGGCTGCCTGGCTGGTGGACAGTGGGAACCCCGCCCCCCGCCTTCCCTCTCTCTCTCTCTCTCGGGGCTCTGGGGGTCTTGTTTTTAGGGGAAGTGCTGTTTGCACAAGCTTGAGTGGTCCAGTTCAGATAGTACTGGCTTGGAATGCCTCTGTTCTTGCATGGTGAGTGGTTCTTGATCACCAATAACTGGCGTGTTGGTTTCCAGCGTGAGACTAATCCAGGGTGGTGACGCGCTGGTCGCGGTAGTTCTTGCTTTCGGGTTCACAGAGCGCACGTGCCTGAGACCCCTGCACAGCGTCCTGGGTGCTGCTGTTCTCACTTTGTTTCTCCCTCCCCTGCCTTTCTGCCTCGGTGTGCCGGGATCAGAACCTGCTTCTCCTCCACTGGTTGAGAAAAGCTGACGTAGACGCCACCCTGAGCCTGTAGCGGGGCTGGGTCTCCCTCCCCCCCACTAGACACATGGTAACTAATCCCATCGCTGTTCCTAGTCACGTGTGTGTTCAGCCCGTCTCCCTGGTTGGCAACTAACCAGCTAGCTCTGCGCTAACCCCACAGCTCCCGTGGTCCGTCCGCCAATACGTCACGTGCGTGTGTGTGTTAGAAGCATAGTGAGCACACTGCCCCGGTGACGTGGGGCTGTCAGGCACACAGAGGTTTACGGCCGTGATGATGTGTGTTCTCCGTGTCAAATGCCTGTGTGTGTGTGTGTGTGTGTGTGTGTATGTGTTGGTTTTCTTTCTTTCTCTTTCTTTTTTTTATACGTGAATTGCATTATGAATGACTGAGACCTTCATTGTGTTAGAATAGCCAGACCACTTTGGTTTGGGTCATTTCACCCCCCATTTCAGAGAAGGCACAGTTCGCAGGAGGCACCGCACAATTTGGTCTTAGCTGGGACACTGTACATGGGATCCTCCCCAGACCCCTGAGCTCTGCTGAGGACACATCTCGCTGGGGAGTCCCTAAGTAGTTCCCTCCTGGCCCGCGCTTCCCTGGATTTATTTACAACATCAGGCTTGCACCCTGAGGAAGCTCAGCTCCGGGACCTGGCGTTCCAGCCTCGGTCCTTCACACGTCCCCGGGTTCTCAGTTCAGTTATTGGCGGGAAAACAGAACAGGAGGAAGCAGGGAATGGAAGGGCCTGGGTGGACAGCTGTAACTTCTGAAACGGATTCGGGAGAGGCTCCCCTTCGATGATCACACGGGAAGGGGCAGCCCGTTCCCTTAAATCTCTACCCCACAGGCGGGCGGATGGCGGGGGGAGGGCAGAGCACCACGCACACACGTTCAGCATAGCCAGAGTCCCGCCCGGCAGACGTCCTTCCTGGAAGCAGGCAAAGGGCCCCCACGCGCCCAGCAGGTGCCAGGGGTCCAGTGTCCGGGTCCGTGGTCGTCGTGATGCCGCTGTTTTGTTGTGCTTTGTTCTTCCACCTCTGCTCTTTCGCCTCGTCACCACTGGCTTTTCCATATTTTCGTTTCCGTTTATTTAAAAACATTTTTTTTGTTTTACATTTGTTCTCCAAATTGCCACCCTATCAGCTGCAGCACCTCAGAGAGTGTGTCACCGGTTAAGCAGGCTCCGCGGAAGTCCCCCTCCGACACAGAGGGTCTAGTAAAGAGCCTGCCTTCTGGATCTCACCAGGTAACGGGCGACCGCCCCCGGGCTGCGCTCTGCAGCCGGGCACGGCCACTACCCCGGGTGCGGGAGAGAGTACTGAGCTGTGACACCGGGACAGAGTGACGGACAGGCGGACGGATGGACCCAGAAAGAGAGCTGCTTTAGGAGGGCCCCACGCAATTGTGCAGAGAAGAACCTGTCCTGAGCAAAGCGCCACTAACAGACTGTTCACCCGGGTGTGGCCCCCTTTTCCCGCGTGGCATCAGGGAACGGCTTCATCAGACATGAGAGAGTCTCCTTTAATTGCTCCGGGGAAGAAACCCAGTGAACGGCATTCCATGCTGAGGTGCTTTGCAGGACAAGGAATTAGCGAGAAAAGGTTGATCTGGGAATTGGTAATGAAACAGAAAAATTATTTTCTGTGACTTCTTTAGCAGACACGGCAAGTCAGCGTGCCGCTGAGTGACTGGTAGGCTTGGCGAACCGGGGGAGGTCGAGATTCTGCCTGTAGGGGCATGAGGAGGAGCCCCTTGCCCTGGGAACGGGGCGCGCAGGCCAGCGTGGTGGTTAATGCTGCATTGGGCTGCGCTGCTGTGACTGCGACATTTCCAGCGACCCGACTGGGGTCTGAGAAGGAAAGAGGAAAAAATTTTTGCAGAAATAATAGCCAGTCACTTTCCATTCTTCCAGCCATTTCTTCAGGTGTTTACCTTCATGTTATATTTCTTTTTCTAGTTTTTTCATATTATTCATTGACTCCGTACCATGGAAACGAGACTTTAGTTCTTTCCTCCCCCCACGCACGCATACCTGTGACACACGCACCTGCCCCTCCCCTGAGGCCCCCCTCACTGTGTCCGGGTAGCTCTCTGTCCGTGTGGCCTGGACCTGCTCTCCTTCACCGTTGAGCTGCACGCCATTGCTTTCTCGTACAGTTTTCTTGTGCCGTGGAGCTCATGTTTGCCTTGTTTTTTCGTTTGTGTTCTGAGAACGTATCTGCACTCCAATCAGAACTCTCCGACGGAAAGTTCTGAGCACACACCGGCACAGCACTTCCTTCGGTTGCTGGTGGCGCTGTGTGTCTGGGGCTCCGCCACGGTCCACACCGTCGGGTAGCGATCCCCCTGGGCCTCCCCTCCAAGAACTTTTCTTACCCCTCTGCCGTGGGGCTGCAAGTCTTCACCTGTTCAGTGTGCTCCCACGTTGCAGTGGAAGCTGTCCTCCATAACTTCTAGAGAAAGGGGGCATGGGAGATACAAGTTTTGGGGCAGAATAATGACTTCTGAAGAAGCCCACATCCTTGCCCGTGGGCCCGGTAGGAGATGGGACCTCACCAGTCAGAAGGGGCCTTGCAGCTGGGTAAACGGTCCTGAGATGGGGGGAGTCTTCTGAATTACCTGTGTGGGCCCAGTGGGAGCAGAATCAGGGCCGTCTGAGCAGGACAGGCGGCTGGCTGGGCCGGCGGAGGCTGCGTCAGGAGACCGGGAACGCGGCAGCAGCCTCGGTGAGCTGGGAAGGCCAGCACAAGGGTTGGCCTGCAGCCCCAGCGGGAACCTCAAGTTCAGCCCCGGGAGACGGGTGCCAGACCCCGCCCTCCGGTGCTGTAAGGAGGGAGATTTGCTGTCAACCCATCTGAGGTCACTTTCTCCTCCCTTGAGCTTGGATGAGGATCTGCTTGGCTAGGATTCCGGGTTGGAAATCCCTTTCCTTCCACATTTGAGGCTCTGCTGGCTTTTCCTGCTTCCAGTGCTGAGTGGCGGCCATGCTTCCTGCCCCTTCGTGTGGGGCTGTGTTTGCAGCCCTTTTCTCTGGGTGGTTTTTATTCCTCATGTTCTGAAATCTCACAAAATTGTGGGGGTCTTTTCCCCCTGATTGTGCTGGCTACTCGGTGGGTTCTTTTAATTCGAAAACTACATCCTTCAGTCTTAGGATATTTTCTTCCATTTTTCTTTGGAAATGTTCCTCCTTTCATTTTTCTCTCTTTGTAAAATTCCTACTAGGAACTGGACTGTGTCCTAGATCAATCCTTTAGTTTTTTCATTTGTTTCTGTTTTGCTCTTTTTGTTCATTCTAGAAGATTTCTCCAACTTTTATTGAGTATTTATTATCTGCTGTCTTTTAAAAAAATTTTCAAGAGCTATTTCTCTTTTTGGGGGAGGACCACAAAAAAAAATCTATATTTGTGTGTTAAGGGGAAGGAGATGGACGGAAAGCAGTGCCTATACTAGGCCCTCCTCAGCGGCAGCTTCTCGTCCTGTAGGGTTAAGGATGACTCCGAGGAAATCCCAGTTGTTTGGGGAAATCCAGGCGGAGCTGCTGGATGTGCTGGGAGGGGTGGAAGGAAGGAGGCAGCGTGTGACAGCCCCTCACGCTGGCCTCACCCTCCGTCTATGTCCGGGGACCTGGGGCAGAGAAAATGCCGCTTCCATTCCTGCCTCTTGAGAACGACAGGCAGGAAGAGCGGCAGGTCCAGCACGCTGGCGGAGACCGCGGGCCGCACGTCAGTGACCACCCTGGATGCTGGGCAGGTCCCCGACGGCCCGCGAGAGCCATTTCTTATTCTCCGGTTGTAATATCCTGTGTTTGTTTTCCTGGGTGCATAGCCGCCTCGCTTGGAGCATACCATTCTTTCTTGTTTTGCAAGATGTATTTTTTTAAAGTTGTCTTCTGGTACTTGATTTTGCTCTATTTCTCTTGAATTCCCCTTTTCTCGTGGGATTTCTTTGTCTCACGCTAGAGGCTTCCCTCCAACACCCGGCGATCCCGGTTCTCCATTCACGCCTAAGGCTCTCAGACCTGGTCGGAGCCCCTTGCATGGAGGTCATGCCCCGCCACCCCCCCACCCCCCGCCAGGCAGCGGGCTGCACTAATTGTCTAAAGTGGTGGCTGGCTTCAGTGGGGGACCTTTCTCTTGCTGAGGGTCCTTTCTCGTGAGCTGGTCGGTTTCTGCAGAAGGAGCTGAGCAGGGGAGTGAAGGGGGCCCACTGTTCAGTGAGTGAACGTGCCCACCACACCTGTTCTCAGGGCCGACACCCCACCTTGCTGTGCCCCTCCCGAGTCAGAGTCTGGCCATGTCCTGAGAGGAGCTCCAGGGCCCTGCCCAGCCTGCACTCTGGCATTTTCTGGAGGATCATTCAACCGTTGTGTCCATTTATTGTCCTTTTTCAGCATCTGTAACGTAACGCCAGGTCGGCCTTGAGAGGCCCTGCAGTCGTTGGTATGGCCCGTGTCAGGGAAGGAGCTCCTTCTCTGACTGACACCCCGACACTCCTAGGGGTCTTTATGAATTACGACGGGGGCGCTGCTATCTAGGGAGTTACTCAACTTAATTTCAGGGTCTGTCCTGTACTTGGAAGTGACTGTAACCAAGAGTCAGTTAGCTAGAGAACGCTTTGTTTCATTCTGCTCCTAGTGCACTTGACCCTTGAACAGGTGGGGGAGGGGGGAGGGGCTCCGACGCTCGGTGCAGTTGAAAACTCACAGGTCACTTTCAGTTCTCCCATAGCTTAACCACTTCAAATCTATTGTATATTATTGTGCATGTTTTATGGTGGGAAATGACAGAATAGACTGGTACCTGCACAGTCTCCATGCCTTCACGGCATACCTTTTTCTTAATTTTTCTGATATTTCTAGGCTACGCAGTTTATCTGGTTTTTCCCCAAATTGTTGCAAATCTCAAGAAAAACCTTTCCAATATATTTATTGAAAAAACGTTCGTACGAGAGGACTCACGCGGTACAGACCTGTGTTCTTCAAGGGTCAGCTGTAGTAGGAAACAGTTGCTTTATTTTAAACTTCTTCTCCCCTTGGACTTGCTTTTGGAGATGCACCCAGAGGGTCTCAGGTTCCATAGGAGCAGTGCAAGGCTACGCTCCCATGACAGACCAAGGAGTATCTGTCACCTACAGACCGAAGACACACCCAGAGCCTGGCTGCTCACTTTCCTGCATCATTTACCTCGGTGTACTTTAAGTGCATTTCTGTGGCAAGGGGTCCATGGTAACGGTGTCAGGAGCAGCTTTATTCATAGTTAGCATCTCATTGAATTCTCACCACAGCCCTAGGAGGTGCGGCACCACTGTTAACTGCCATTAGAGAGACTCGCTTAGCGTTTACAAGCCTGCCGGGAGCCACGGGGCTGTGGGTGTGGTGGCCTCTCCTCTCCCGGGTCTAGCCCCGGCTGTTACTCCGTTTATACCTCCAGGCGTGGGAGGCACCAGGGCAAACCCTTACAGCCGGGCTAGGTGCCCTCTGCTGAAGCTGGGGTGCCTGGACCCCCCAGGATCCCTCGTGCCTCACACACTGAAGGAAGGACGAGGTCCTGGGGCTCCAAGCAGGAAGGGTGTTGATGTTAAACCACATGCTTTTAGCTGCCAAGCATACGATTTCAGAGCCGAATGCTTCAGCACAGAGTTCGCTGTCGCCAGGAGAAACGTTGACTTTGGGCTCTTTTTCTTTTTCTTGTTGCCATTTGTGATCTTAGACTCTCTGGGACTGTAAGGCCTCGACGGGGCCACCTGTCAGGTGTTTGAACACCTCCCCCCCCCACCGCGCTGTTTCACTCAGAACTCCGCCTCCCCCCGCCCCACCCTGCCCCAGGTGGCCCGGCTACCCTGGGTCTCCCACGGGTGCCTGGCAGCTTGCCTCCAGCCTCTTCCACCCCAGTCCCCCCAGGGGTTCCCTCCCAGGTCTATGGAGCCTGCCAGAAATATGGCATTGCTACAGAGATTTCCAAATGGAAATTTCACAGTTACCGACGATCTCGCTTTCAAGTCTGTCCTGGAACAGGGGGTTCCCTAGAGGTCCTCCTGAAAGCCACCCAAAGAGGGATCTTGCTCCGGAACCCCGACGCTGTCCCTTTAATGAGTGCTTCTGCCCCACCCCCCGGCCCCTGACGGGGGGCCACCAGGTTTCCAAGCCTCTGACCCGACTTCTCTTCCCCAGGGCCCAGTCATTTATGCGCAGCTAGACCACTCCGGCGGGCCCCACAGCGACAAGGTCAACAAGTCCGAGTCCGTGGTGTACGCCGACATCCGGAAACATTAAGACAAGACCCAGGCCATGTCCTAAGCAAGAGACAAAGTCAACCTGGACTCTGGTGTGAAACGTCGCCCGTCACCACCCGTGGCCTTGGAAAAGGACAAGCACATCGAGGGAGCAAAAGACGTGCACGGAGGACGCGTGTAAATATTCTATTTAACCTTCGGAAGCGAGGAGCCGGTGGTGCATGCCGAGGAGAGGGTCTGAGTGTACATAAATACAAGCCAGTGGGCTGCTCTTTGTACTTCTTTGCGTTCAGGGTCCTGTGCAGCGGGGGAAGTTCGGTAGCATTCCTGTCCCCGTCGCTTAGGTTTGCCTTCGCGGGGACGCGGCGACCTTCTCGCGTCCCGACAGACATGGCCCTGTCCCCCAAGGGCTGAACCAGTCTTAGCTGTCACCGCGGTCGGAGAGCGAAGACACTCTGAGGGACACACCCCCAGGGTGGCCCGTCACCCACTGCCCACTCTGACTATTCGGTGGTGGTTTTGGTGGGGGACACCCGTGAGTGATGCCATTCGGGGACGATTTGAGAAGTTTTTGTTGATTTTTTTTTTCTCTCTGAAACACAGAGCATTTTCGCTTTCTATGCGGTGCACTTGGACTTGAATGTTTCTCCCCTTCCACGTCCGCGCCTGCATTCATCGTAGCGAGAGTAGCGTAGGTGATGGCCAGAGGTTGGGTCTTCCTTCCTCAGCGCGTTAGGTCAATGCCATCTGCACGTCCTCGGAGTAGGACACGGGCCGTGCCTGAGGAGCGCGGCTGGTGTCTGTCAGATTCTCTCCAGAGTCCTCCTGCTGGAGACCAGGGTCCCTGCACAGCCGCAGAGCGGAGGTTCTGTTCCTCCCGAGTGGGCAGAAACGTGGTCTCGAGGGGGCCCATCGGCCGGTGCCCAGAGCGCTCCCATGGGGTTCATCTTTCCGAAGCTTCGTGCTGCCTCCGGACCCCCGAGGTTAAAGACCGGCTGGGTTTTTAGATCAGCACGCAGAGCTAGTTCTTCCGCCTTGGGAATCTTCTCTCTTCCTGTTTGTTTGTTTCTGTTTGTTCATTTTCCACGGTTGTCCCCGTGGGTGGGAACGGTGAACGAGACGAGGGACTCTCTAGACAGCTCGGGTGTCCTTCCCGGTCACGCGTGTCATCCCCCCGGCAACCCTCCTCACCCCACCTCAAACCTGAAATTTCCCCTTTTCCTGGGAAGGACGAGCAAAGTGAGAGCATGAAACCCTTATTTATATTGGCCATTCCTCCATTAGCTGGATTACTTTGTAGTAAAAGCATTGTTTTCATTTAGAATGTTCCAGAAGCCCGCAGTTCCAGGGAGGTCGCAGGACATGTTGGGGTACGTGGGAACGTCCGTTTTTCTCTGCTTCAGCTCGAGGTCCCCCAAGAGCTGCTTCCTTTTGCTTCGGGTGTCTACACCTGTGAGGGAGCCTGGAGGCCGAGCTCCGAGGGGCCCTCAGGGGAAGGAAGCAGGAGTTAGAGTTCAAGTTGCCACGAGGTGATTAAGTAGAGCAAGGCCATGTGAGCTTCCCGGTCCTCTGCAGACTGGCGGTCTTCCGTTTTCTGAGGAGCCGCTGGTCCTTCCCGTCCCGTTCCGGCCGATGCTCTCTCTGTGTGCACGTAAACAGGGAAGGGGCTCTGAAGTCACACTCTGTGCACTCTGAGTCCTGCAGCTGGGGACCGGCTGCTGCGGGCTGTGCGTGGCAGGAGGGAAATCCGCCGGCCCTGCGGCCTCCTCCTGGCTCACGGGCCCGGTGCCAGCGAGGGACGCAGAGTGCTCATCCTGAGACGTGTCCGCAGGGGTCTGGATCAGGTCCACCTCGCCCCCTGGAACTTCCTGCATCCAGTTGGAAAACAGGAGCCGTCAGAAGCCCTCTCGTGTGCGCCGGGTGGGGGGAAGGGGAAGGGCGGGATGCGGGCTGCCTGCGCTCTCCCAGCGGAGGCAAACAGTGCCCTGGTGAGCCTCTGTCTTTCGGGCAGAAAGGACGCACCTGGTCGTGAGGCCAGGTGTGCGGTTTCCGCGTGATGCTTCCTGACAGCCGTTTCTTCTAGAGCAAAGGGGCGCTCTCCTTTCCCCCTTCCTCCCCAGGCCCCGCGAGCACACTATATACTGCTGGTGGCCCCTGATAGCGAGAGCCCCCATTTCTCCTCTCCTGGCGAGGACCGAGAGCTGCTCCCCCCAGCACCCACCGGCACTCCCTCCCCCAACACTGACACCGGCGGCCTCCTGCCCGACCTGTGACCTCCCCACCCAGCCAGCCCTCCCCCACCCCCGCCATGGGTTGGCACTTGGCAGAGGGCGCCCCAGCCAGCAGTCCCCAGCCGCCCGCCCTGGCTCTGGGACAGGCTCCTCTGAGGGAGTGGCTCACACTTGGTTGCGCTTCCTCCTCACAGCACGCCACCCGCTGTGGATCTTGGGGCCCTTCCTCCCGTGTCCCCAAGGTCCTGTCCCTGGCCACAGTTGGCAACAGTGGGGCTGCCCCTGAATGGGAGAGTCCCTTCTGTGTCTCACTGGCAGAACGAGACCTCGTAAAAGGCCCTTTGTGAGGCGGCACCCGAAAGCGGTGACTTAGAGATGAAATCCCACACCCTCGGGAGTGGCTCAGCGGCACAGTGTCTCGCTAGGGAAACCCACCAATCCATTATTTGCTGTTTTCTTTTCCAAGCGTTGTACTTCCGTAAATATTTTAATACATCTTTTTCAACGGCTGAATTGTGTTGTGTGCTCATTTCGAATTGAGTGGAGAAAGAGCCGAAAGCCCTTTCACTCATCCCACGCCCACCACAGCGGCCCCCCGGGGCCTCGCAGCGCCCCGCCAGCCTGCCTCCACCCGGGGCTTCTGTTCTGCGCAGATTTGCAGGTTTGCTCCCCCACTTCCCTCAGGCTCTGGCGCAGTGCCGCCTTCTGGGCGGGACCTCTGTGATGGGAAAAAGAGCAGCCTCGCCCCCACCCCACTCTCCTCAGCCCCGGAACCCTGCTCTGTTTTTCTCCTGCCTACCGATGCGCTTGTTCGCCTGTTGCCCCTCCTACAGCATCAGCACCGAGAGCCCGGGACTCGGCTCCTCGGCTCACTGCTCCGTCCTCTGTGCGGAGAACAGCTCCCGGCCGGCGCCTCGCAGGAGCTCCGTCCATGTGGGCCGGCCGCATGGACCAGCCACCCAGAGAATCCGTTCCAGGGCCTTCCGGGGCAAGTGTAAGGAAACAGTGCACAAGATGTGCTCCCCAGGGAGCTTGCCACCGGGGGTGACCGCAGGTGACCTCGTAATGACTGAGGACTTGTGTGCTGGCACTTGGTGTTTCTTGCTCTCTACAGCACCGGGATAACGCCGGTTCCGATCTCAAACCCACTTTTAGAAAGACGGCGTCCGGCTTGGGGTGTGGGACTTGCAGGGAGGCCCAGCTGGCGCCTGAGGCCTTGCTCGTACCCTCTCGCCACAGAGAGGAGCCTCACTTCCTCGGTGCAAACAGGCGGTGGGCGGGGTGCCTGTCTGCGGTTCCCCCCCCGCCCCCCCCCCGCCCCCGACCTTGGGCCCCGGGGATGAGGGAGGCGGCTGTGCAGGTGGGTGAGAGACTGGGGCCTGCGTGGCCCTTACTCTCAGGTCAGAAGACAACATGGTGTCTTCGTCCGTTGAGAGCTGAAACGTCTTACTAATGACACGCAGAAGTTTCCCAGTGACCTGTGAACTGTAGGGATTGCTGCACCTGCAGGTCACGCTCCTGGCTTGTGTGACTTTCTAGACGGGGAGAGAAAGAGTGACAGCTGGCAGGGCCCCCAGGGCAGTGAGCTCACGTGACCGCGCCCACGGAGGGGCTCTGGCGAGAGGCAGGAGCAGCCACCCCGGCTCTGTGGGCTCTCCCGTCTGCGCGCTTCCTCCCACGGGGGAGCCAGGTCTTAGGGAGCTTCCTCCTGCTGTTGGGGCTGTTTCCAAGCTGCCCGGTGACTGCAGTGCAGATGGACGGACGGACCAAAGGGCCGGGTGGTGTCAGGAACTGACCATCGGCTGCGTGGTGCCCTTCCCCCCACTTTTTCCTGTGGATTCAAGATCTGCCACTATGAAGAATTTTAAATGCGCCCGGAAGAGAACGTAGTTCAGTCAACCCCTGCACACCCATTTCCAGTGACTTCATCCATTCTTTCTGTCTTGTTCCTCTGTTCTGAGTTATTTTAACACCGAACCCCAAATCGTGACAGTTTGCCGCTACGTCCCTTGGCAAATGGCAGAATGAACAGGCCATTGGCTATTAACCACCCCCCTCCCCCCGGGGTCTTCTCTTACACGGACGGACCACCACATCTGAAAACAGGTCTGAATCCCTGGGCGCTAGGTTGTTCCCAGGTCTCTCGTGCTGGTGTGCCACAGGCGACGCTGGAATAGTCATCCGTCCTTAGGGACTATCAAAGAAGCAAAAGCCAAACGCAAGTCAAAGGCAGCCCAGGATGAGACAGGCTTCCTGGTGCCTTGGAAATGCGAGGCCTCCCGGCTGGCGCGGGGGCAGCAGCCACCAAGCCCCGAGCTCCTACTCACATCCTTCCTGAGGCCGCGGGGACCTCGGGGAGCGGGTGGGGGAGCCGCGGCCCTGCGCCTGGTGGACACTTGGTTGGTAGGAAAAAAAACAACTGGGGCCAGGAGGCTGGGGGCCCGGGGGTGCTCTGGCACCTGCTGGGGCCTTGGCTGTGTCTACGAGGAAGGAAACCCACGTCTCAGCCTCGGGGAGCCCCCGGGAGCTGCTGCTTCCCGCTTCGGTTCTGCCTGCAAACAGGATGTGAAAACCATTGTCCCCTCCTTGCAGTGGGCCTTGTGGAAGGGGCCTGCAGCGTTGCAGAATGTGAGGAAGGTCTGTTTTGTTTTTTTTTTATTTCCTCCTGCAGGTCGCATTTGCCACATTTGCTTTGGAGGCAGCCTTGCTCCAGAGCACGTGGCGGCCACAGCCCTGGTTTCCTGGCCCTTCAGGGCATTAAGTGACCTCAGCCGTCTGTGCCTGTGGGAGTGGGGACAGTGCCAGCCGAGGCTGGCCTGAGGTGTCCCTCCCCTGATGAGGAAGGACTCCAAGGACCCAGAGATTTGCATGCAGGACCATCCTCCTTGCTTTCTCTGGCTTTGGAGAGCGTTTTTGTGGTAGTGTGTTGTGGGGTTTTTTTTTCATTACAGTGTTTCTTTCAACTAGATAAGAAGGCACATAAAATCTAAATTTATTTCGTAGGGAATCTCTTAGAATGTGCACTTGGGCCCAGAGGAATGTGGGACATCTTGCAAAGCCCCGCCCTCACTCTCGCGGACGGAACAGCAGGCCAGATGGTTGGCTCGGAACGCGTCTGGATGCGCCTGAGTCAAAGCCCGGTCTTTCTGTCCCACATGTCAGCCCTCGCCGCAGGGAGAGGCCCGGCAGAGGGGGACATATTTCTGAGAAGCTTGCTTGGGCATCTCGGTCACAAGCATGTAGGACCTCGGGCAGACACACAGTGAGGCCACCAGCGAGGGGCCCCCTGCTCTGTGTCCTGAAGCCGCGGGCATCCCCCTGACACAGGACACCTCAGGACACGCCAGGCTCGGGAAGGGGAGGCCGAGCTGATGATCTCACGCTGGCTCACTGAGGTGGGGCCACCGAGGAAAAGCCCGAGGGAGAGAAGTTACTTCAGAACAGAACGGCTTGGCTGGAAGTGACCGGCGTCCTTCCATGTCCTCTGACAAGCCCCACGGAGAAAACGCCAGATTCAGGTCCCTGCTGCAAACCGTGTCTGCTTCAATTCCAACTTTTAGAGGACGGCTCTTCCTAGGCCCCACTCGGGCCTCCTCCCTGGCCATGGGCAGGCATTCAAGTCCCTGAAAAATGCGATCCTTTCCTATGGAGGCGGAGGGACCGAAAACAGGGAGCAGCCCAGCCGACCCATGACGAGGCATCGGGTTCACCTCGGTTTGCTGCAAAGCCTGCACTGGTCGGGCATCGCAGTGGTGGCAGGAACGCGGAAACGGGTGGCCCATCCAGCCGAGTGTGTTTTCTGCTCCACTGCCAACCCCTCTCTGCTCCCAGCAGTCCCAGCTCCATGGTACAGAGGACGCTGGACCACGTGCAGGGCTTCCGCGGCGGCACTTCAGGGCTACTGCAGTCCTGGCACTGCACGGGCCACACGCAGCCGCTAGGATTCATTTTCGCTAGAATTACATCTCCTGTAAAATTCAGACCCTTGGCCACACTAACCACATTTCAAGGGCGAGCAGGGACCCAGGGTGTGGACGGTGTGGAGAGGGACCATGGCCTCGGGGCAAGAAGCTCTGTTGGACAGCACAGGGTGGGGGGTATGAGCCAGGTCACACGTACAGGCTCGCAGAACCCCCTCACTGTGGGGGTGTCGCGGGAGGGGACGGGGTACCCCTCCCAGGGTGGTCCTGGGGACTGCCACTATCCGGTGGGTGGAGGGCACACACTCCATCACTCTGTCACCCCATCACTGGTGTGTTCATTGCTGCCACGTCCCTCACACCGTGCAGTACCAGGTGCGACCGCGAACCACGCGGGGCCGGCGCAGCCTTCACCTGCTTCCTCGTGCCACATGCGCGGGGGAGGCCGAGCGGAGGGCGCAGAGCCCTGCCCATGAGGCAGCCCCAGACAGACAGCGCCATGCAGTCACGTGAGAGCAGCTGGATGGGAAGGACAGAAGACAGCTGGGAGTGACAAGGATGGACGGATGGACCCGACCCACGCAGCATACTGGGAGAAGGCACTTTGGGGCCGGAAGATTTGTGGGAAACCCAAAGACTCCGGCAGAGACCTTCAGGTGGAGGGGCCCACCCAAAGGCTGGGGTGGTCGCAGGACTGAACCTGGTGGGGAGCCAGGCCTGGAAAGCTTCACACTCCCGGGGAGGAAACTGGGGCATGCTGAAGGGAAACGACGGGATTTAAATGGAGGAACCGACAGGGGCTGCTGCCACACGGGAGCCAGCTCAGCCTGCCCTCTGTGCAGCGTGCAAATCTGAAACTGAGAGGCAGAGTAATTATGTGGTTACTGCGGGGGGGCGGGGAGGGAACTGGGTGTTCAGCGGCGTGGGAACCTGGGAAGGAAGGCGAAGGCCACAGCAGGGCTCTGAGACCTGGGAAGAGAGTGACAGCGTGGGGGCGGAGCATCCTGTCCTGGCCAGTGGCCACCAGGGGGCGATCCTGGGGCAGGCGGGGTCGCGCAGCTGGGGTTGGGGTGGCGAAGGGAGAGGGCAGTGCGTGTCATCGTCCATGTGGCACGTGCCGGGCACATCTCTGTCCTGAGCTGACGGAGCCTCTTCCACGTGGTCGTTACTTCTGCGCATCCTCCTGGAAAAGCTCGACCCGGCCCCGAGCCTGCAACAGCGACCCTGCCTTCCGGTGGGCCCCGCCCCTCTCCAGTCCAGTCCGCACGCAGGGGTGCATTTTCCGACGGGGCAGCCTGGCCACGTCCTTCTGCCGAGGGACTTCCTCGGCCGACCCCTCCGTTGCGGGCAGGTGCAGGTGGTGGGGAGACCCAGTCCCGTGAGGTCGCGCGCCCACGTCTGGAACCAGCCTGCAGCCTGTACTTAGTCGTGGCTGTGACCCCAGAACACGTGGTGTGCAGCCCCCTGCACTTGGTGTTCGGTGATTTTTGCTGATCTCCTCCAGGGTCCATATCGTGTATTCATTTGATCGGTATTAGGTTCCTACCTCTAAGGCCTCCCGCAAGATTTAACCTGAGCTCACGGGTTGAGACTGTTCTTCAATGGACTCATTCATTCATAATCCCTTTCTGAGCTCCTCCGTGACCTAGTGCTGGAGACAGAACCTCTGCCCCCTGCGAGTTCCTAGACGTGCTCAAAGCCTCATGGTTGGGGGAAAAGGAAAGCTAGATCCTCCCGCCTCCATTCCTCTCTGCTCCTTCTGGAATTATCTGCCTTCTCCTAAAAAGACCTGTAGCCAGAATCTACCTTCTCCAGTGATGCTCCCGAGAATCTGATACCGGGCACCTCCTGCGGGAATGAGTGGAGCGGCTGTGGAAGCCGGGGTGGTTCCTAGTGCCGCTGGCTGAGGCTGCGGGTCTGCAGGCGTGGGCTTGGGGAGGTTGACCAGAAGCTCCTCCCTGGGTGGAGGCCACCGCACAGAGCAGGTGCTGCCATCTGCTGGCCACAAGGAGGACGCACCCAGGGCCGTCCCTTGGAACCGCAGCGGCCAGACCCGCAGGGCAGGAACCTCCTCGTCACCTTGGTTTACACCCGAGGAAACTGACGCCGCAGTCACCTAACTGGCCGGTGGCACAGTCAGGGTCCCTATAAAGGCCGATGCACGTGCTTCTGGATTCAGACACGTGGAAGGTAAAGTCGTTAACCTGCCCTCCAGCCTTGCTCCCCTCTGCCTCTGTCCTAAGTGTTTCTACCAGCGCTTGGGAGTCATGTCACCACAGTTCCAATGACAGCTGGCCTTCCCACCCTCCACCTCCAGCCTTGCCTGCTGTGGCGTTGGCTCCGTCACACAAAGTGAAAGGCGTCCATCAGTGAAGCGGTGGAGGAGGAAGGACCGTGCCACCTGCCCAAGTACAGAACTAGAGTCTGGGCGGCACATGGAGTCGGCTCCTGCGGAGCTCATGTGGAGTGGGGGGGCGGAGCCCAGCACTCGGCTCTCCTGGCCGGCGTCCCTCCACTGTGCCTGGGGCCCAGGCCTCCGGGCCAGCCTCCTGGCACCACCTGGGATGTCCAGCCGCCTTCGTGGAGGAAAAATACACAGCTGTGCCCGGCTGGTGTAGCTCAGTGGATTGAGTGCGGGCTGGGAACCAAAAGGTCCCGGTTCGATTCCCAGTCGGGGCACATGCCTGGGTTGCGGGCCAGGTCCCTAGTGAGGGCCATGTGAGAGGCAACCACACATTGCTGTTTCTCTCCCTCGCTTTCTCCTTCCCTTCCACCCTCTCTAAAAATAAATAAATAAAATACTTAAAAAAAAAATACACAGCTGTCCCCTTCGCAGAAGGACAATGAAATCCTGGCCTATTGAAGGGGTGCCCGTGTGGGCCTTGCCCCCCAGAAGTCACTGTGATTCGGGGGTGCATGTCATAGGGGCGCCCTTCCAGGGCCGGGACGCGACAGGAATCAACAAACAGAAACCCATGTGCCCTGCCAGAGGCGGCCGCCTGGGTCTGTGGTTCGAGGGGCTGCGGCTGCGGCAGCAGGGCGGCTGCATCAACACAGGTCACCCGTGGCCCTCACAGGTGCAGACCACCAGCGAGAGCGGCTCTCCCCCCACAGGGGGCGGCCATGAGGGAGGAGGAGCATGGCTCCGGGCAGCTGCTCCATCCAGGAAAAGGATGCTATCGCCTCGTTAAAGATGAAAACACACAGGGTCTAGGCATGTGGAAGAGACCCACTGCTCATCAGAATCACTACCCTCTCCGCCCCCTACACTTCACTTCCTTCCATGGGGAGCCGGCGCCTGAGGCCCGAGGGCCCCGGAAGCTGCAGCCGGGCACGACAAAGACGCGTGTGCTCACATCTTGCCCTCGCCGACCACGAGGAGAATTCGCAGTTTGTAATCCCGTGCTACACGGAAAAGATCGAACAACTGGACATTTAAAAATAAACATTTTCAGTTTAATAGGTTGATGAGACAGGTGTCTGTCACAGTATCGGCTGTGGTGATGTGGCTCTTTTCCCGCAGGCTGTGACCCTGCGCGGGCGGAGCCAGGGCAAAGGAGAGCCGGCACAGCGGTGAAGGTGGACCCTCTGCCAGGGCCAGGCTGCCTGCTCCGCCCGAGAGCGAACAGGTGCGGTTTGCAGGAGCCCCTGGAGGGTGCCGGCTGCAGAGAAAGGTTAGTCACAGACGAGGTTTCCTAGACTCTCTGCTCCCTTTCAGGAAACCTTAGAAAGGGTTGTCCAGGATATTCACTCTCATGAGGAATTTGTTCTTTTGAATCTCCCCCAAGCTCACTTTCCCAGACACAACCAAGTACCACGACGGGAGATTCTGCAGTATCATGTCCCACTCGTTCTCGGCCGGCTCGGAGCTGGAGTACCACCATTCCTGCACGGGGCAAAGGGGGCGCAGGCACTCCTTGGCCACAGAGGTCCGACTGGCCCGACAAGAAGTGGGCACGCATCGCCGGGCTTGTACACCCGTGTGAACCCAGACTACGGACACGGGACTGTGAATACACACCCGGAGGAGCGTGCGCTTTCACCCACATCCTCCCCAGATCCCAAGGCTAAGGCGCTGTGCCAGGTGCTGAGTGTGGGTTCGCCCTCTGAGAGGGGAGAAGAGGTGCACACGGATGCAGCGCCAGCTGTGAAGTGGGGAGGGCCGTGGGGAGGGCTGTGGGGAGGGGGAGACCTTGCTCCAGGAATTTGGAGGGGGGCCCCGTGAGAACTCAGGAGGAAGAGGAGGTGTGCCTACCTGAGCTAGGGACACGTCCCCCCTCCCAGTAAGAGTCTGGAGGCCCGCGGTGGCCTCCCCGCCCTCAAAGCCGCTCCAGGCCGGGGCCCAGGGCCAGCCGCCAGCTGCTGGCCTGCACTCACCCTGCTCATGCTCAGCCAGTGCATCTCCAGCAGGTTCCCCTGGGCCTCGGAGAGCTGCAGGGCCGTGTCCAGGAAGAGGTCGCAGTTCTGCCCGTCGCCCATGAGGAGACACACGTAGGCCATCAGGTGGTAGAGCCGCGGGTAGAAGACAGTGCCGGAGATGCTCTGAGACACCAGGTCCTCCAGGTTCTGCAGAGGACACGGCGCTGGCCAGCGAGACAGGGGGCGCCGGGTGGTGGCGCCTCCTCTGCGGAGGATCTGGCCACGGCGCAGGGTGCACGCTAGCAGGTGGGGCTGCGTGCCACCGAGACGGAGCAGGGGGGCAGGGGAGACCAGAGGATGCCGGGTGGGGGGGGTGCTTAGGCCCAGGGTGCCCAGTGGGTGGGCGCTTCAGCCTCTCCTGGCAACCACTCTGGAAAATATGTCTATTTTCCTTTGATTACAAATGGAACTTGATTGTTCAGAATGTAGGGGAAAAAATGAAAAGAATAGCAAAAAATGCGAAAATCATCTACAACTCCAGCACCCAGAAGAAAATATTCCTAATATTTGGTTACACACTTTCTCACTATTTTATTTCTCGTCCTTTACACTCTCACACACTCACATACATGTACTCACATTTGCACAACCTCACACACACTTGCACACTCACAATCACATTCATGCACTTACCAACTCACATACACATTCTCACACACTTTTGCACACGCATTCACATACACTGACACACACACACACTCAGTCTCACACATACACACAGCCACACACTCACACACTCACACTGACACACGACCACAGCTGGGATCATACGGATCACATGGCAGGGCACATTTTTTTCTCAGTTAACACCCTTTTATGAACGTTTTTCAATGACTTGCTGCTTTTGCATCCAGGCTCGCGAATCCCAGTGTTGGTGGAGTGAGGCGGTGACCCAGAGAAGGGGCCAGAAGCAGCACAGGGGCCGCGTCACACCCAAGAGTGTGCGCCCCTAGTGTCACCGTGCCAACTCCAGCCTGTCGCTGCCCTACAGGAGTGAGGCCTCGCTCGGGAGGCCAGCGAGCTACTTCAGTTGATGAAAGAAGGGTCAGAAATTCAGGGTTTTAAAGCAGGAAATAGCCCAGTGTTTAAATGTATCACTCCTGATTTTACCAATCTTTGTGGAGGCCATTTGGTTTTTGTATAAATTGCCTTGCCCTGACTGGTGTGGCTCCATAGATTGAGCGCCAGCCTGCAAACCACAGGGTCGCTGGTTCAATTCCCAGTCAGGGCACAAGCCTGGGTTGCAGGCTAGGTCCCCAGTAGGGGGCGTGAGGGAGGCAACCACACCTGGATGTTTCTCTCCCTCTCTTTCTCCCTTCCTTCCCCTCCGTCTAAAAACAAATAAATAAAAAACCTTAAACATTTTTTCTCCTAGTGTTTTGATGATACAAAGCTGAGATCGGTGCCTTCACCGACGCACTTCTGTGCGCACTCTATTCCTCAGGACAACTTCCTGGAAGAGCACCGCTGGGACCAAGGGGGTGCACGCTATAAAGATGTAGACGCATTCAGCCAGAATGCTCTGCAGAAAGTTTACAGGAGGGCCGCACAGCACGCAGGCGGCCTCAGTCCTGCTCTCTGGTGGGGGACTAAGACCCGTTCACAGAGCAGCTGACCCCGGCGCCTGGCAGGCGGCCTCACCTTGAGCAGCTGCACACCGTTGTCCTGGGCGTTCTCGGCGCACTCTTCAATTTCCTTCTGCAGGTGCAGGACTTGGCACTCCATGAACCCGCAGATGCCCCGGAAGTAAAGCGCTGAGGGCGTCCTTCTCGGCACAAGGTTCTTAGCTTTGTTGAAAAATATCTGAAACGAGTCCCAGTCCTGAAGTCTGGCATACCTGAGCAGCCGCAGAGGAAGGAGAGAAGTCAGCCGGCGGGCTCCTGAGAGCCCAGCTGGCAGACATCATGTGGCCGGGAGCAGGGAAAGGACAGAACATTTCGATGGTTGGGGATGAACGGGGTCCTTAGGAACCCTCGGCCAGCACCACTCCAAGTGTGGGCCGCGGCCTGGCGCTGTCAGCATCACGTGGATGCCCCTGAGACATGCAAGTTCTCCGGTCCAACCCAGGCAAGCAAGTCAGATGCACCCTGGGGGTGGGGCCAGGACCAGTGTTGATAAGCCCGCCAAGTGGTTCCAGTCCTCCCCGCCCCCGCCCCAGTGTGAGAAGCAGCGGCTTGGCGCAGGGCTGTGGGAGGCATGCTGCAGGAGCAACGGAGTAGACTAAGAAATCAGGATGACTTCCGGACTTCAGGTTCCTTGAACTTTAATTCACATAGGCAAGTGAATTTGGCTTTGAACTTGAATCTCTGCACTTGAACTGGCAAGGATAATTAAATTTTGGACTTCAATTTTTCCCAAGGAATTTCAATGATAAGAGATCTCTATTCAAATCTGGAACGGCGCTGGCTGGTGGCCCCTTAAGCAGGAATGTCTCCACATTGACATCTAACCTCTTCACAAAACCTTCAAGTATCGGGCAACACGGCTGCCTACGCGCCTGGAGGTGAGGATGCCCTCCATCCCTGGGCGCAGCCGTGGAAGATACACAGCGAGCGCCGAGCCGTCCCGGCTCATGTCCATGAAGTCGAGAGGCCCCAGCTGTGGGCTGGCCGAGTGAGAAACTTAATGGGGTGAAGGATGAAGCCTCAGGCTCACTGGGGCACGGGGTACAGGACCATTGCTTCCTCGGCCCTGAACTTGCATTTGAGGCGAGGGCCCTCCACAGCTGCCCACCTCTCCGCCCTTCCCCAGCCGCCCTGCCTCCTCTGGTGAGGAGGCGGGACTCGGGTGGTGGGAGACTTTGGGAGAGGAATCAGGCGGGTGTGCCTCAGCACCTGGGCCTGGCACCGCTAGTCCCTCTGTCCTCACGGGGGAGGCCGTCACTTTCCAAACAGCCTGCCGCTGAGTGGGCCTGTCTAAGCCTAGGGTTCAATGCCAGGAAGCCCACTTGCTTGCAGATATCAGCCATACCCTCCCACATTAGCCCTGCTAACAACAGTTTTCAATATGATTAGGTCCTGGGGGTTGGGGGGCAAGTGGTGCTATCTATCAGTCTCCCCCAGACCTCAGCCCTCCCCAGAGGCCAGCGCTCTTTCCGTGCCTTCCCTGGGGCACCGCAGCATGACCTGGGTGGAAGGGACACCGGTTGCCTGGGATGTCGTTGGGCCGGCATCGCCCTCCTGCCTTGGGGGAGGCGCATGAACTGGTTAGTGGGCCCCCAGGTGCCTCAGCACCGGTCCACTCTGACTCCTTCAGTCTGCCTTGGGTATGATTTTCACTTTTACACTCTCCTCTCTTTTTTTTTTAAATCTGGGATTTGACGTTCTCAGAGGTGGGGTGCGGGGACGGGCAGCCCTTGTTACCAGATAGCCACACAGGAGTAGAGGCCCAGGAGGATCCCGCTCTGGAACTTGAGGATCCGGTGGTCTTCGTTGTGCTTGATGAAGTCCACACACTCATCGAACGCCCTGTACGTGAAGCCTGGGGGAGAGAGACAGGGTTGCTGGCGGGAGGGGCGGCTGTCTCCTGTCCCGGGCACTGCCATGGCCATGTGGCTGCACTGCCTGTGGTCCAGCTCCACTTTTGGGGACATGCGTGCAGCCAGGACACACTTCGGTCATGGTGACCAGGCAGGAGCAGGGTTCTAAACAGCCCTCCCTCCCTGTCGAGTCCAAGGAGTGGGGCCCCATGCCGCCTGGGACTTCTTCGTCTTTCCACCCCCACTTCCCCGACCGGCAGCAATAGCTGCAGCCCCTTTCCAAATCACGTGAGGACGGCCAGGCCCAGCACGGCCCCACGGGTTAGTGCACACGCCGAGGGCTGCCTGCTTGGGGCGGCCTGGGGGTGTCAGGGTTTGTCTTCTGCACCCTGAGAGGCACCAGGGCCCGGGCTGCCGCCATCAGCACTGCGGTCCTTCCTTCTCAGGCATGACATCACTCGGTGTAGCTGAGTGAGTACACACCCTGGTCCAGGACACACTGTGGCACTGTTGGCCCCTGTCACGTGTGTGGACATTGACGGGACACTCTGAATGGCAGCTCATGGCCAGCAGCTTGCTCCAGACTAAGTTCTTGAGACTCCTGGCAGGTCTCACAGTTTTTGCATCCGCCAGATGCCCCTCGGCTCACAATGACCGGATCACTTCTTCACCCCCCGCCCCTTCCAGCCAGGAACCTCGTGATGGCCGGGCCCCAGCCCTGGCCGCTGCCCCACCGCCCCAGCAGGAGTACCCGAGCCACACCCACCGGCATAGAGCATGATGTCCAGGCAGACCAGGTAGAAAAACGCCTTGCTGAAGATGTGGTCCTCGGCCACAGACAGGTCCCACAGCCACCCCAGGACCTGGATCAGCGGCTTGTACCTGTGGTGGGGCCCACAGGGGCCGGAGCAGAGTGTCAGGTTGGGCCCTGGGCCCGTCTTGGTCCTGCCCGGTAATACAGGACCAAATGCGACCCCGAAACTTCAAGCCCACCCCGACCTTTCCAGGTGGTGCTCAGTCCATGCCGTGCTTCGGGGGCCTCCGTGCCGGCGTGACCAGGGTCGGGCCAGGCTGGGCTACTCGGACTGGCTGCTAGTCTCTGGGCATTGCCTCCCCCGTGAGATGGGCAGGGGTAGAGGCCTGATTCCCACGGTGGGGACAGCGATCTGCCCTTGTCCGGCCACTGGCCAGAGCAATCGGACGAGAGGGGCTAAGTGGGCTCAAGTTCTGGGAAAAGAGCATGGTTTCCAAAGGATGACCAATTACCAGTGACCGCGTCTGTCTGGCTGCGAACCCCGCCCCCTGACCCCCGCTGCGGCCAGCATGAGGTGAGCCCAGGGTACTCATTCCTGTGGCTTCCTCCCCGTGTTTTGGAAAAGGCTTGAAGACAAATACCTGGTTTTCAGAAAGAGGCATTTGCTGAGCCAGCAGAGAACCTTATATTGCTCGTTGGGGTTCCGGAGCAGCGCCCACATCCTCTGGGCACGAACGCCTGCGGAGAGAACAAGTCTGGAGTATCTCTGGGCGTCGCTTGGATCTGCATGGCCCATCCCACTCGGCCAGCCCTTACCCAAGTCGATGGCCAAGTCCAAGTGGCCCATGAGGAGCTTGGTGTAGCCCAGCGAGTCGGCCACATACGCTATGATCTCACCGCCCGTGCCTGTCATGGGGAGGCTGAAGATCCGCTCCATGGCCATGACCTCGTACTTGAGCCACACGTCCTCTTGGCCGACCAGCTGGCAGTGCAGCGAGTACTCCAGGTAGGCCTTGATGATCTGCCGCCGCCGGTCAGGGAGAGAAGGGGCGAGACTGAGATGGGACCCCGAGCCCTGTCGCCCGGTGTCTGCTGGGGACCGGGGCTGGCCAGCGGGCCACGCCGTGGGCTTTGGTACTGAAATTAAATCGGGTTTCTGCCACCGCTTCACCGAATCACCCAGGACCAGCTTGAGGGCCTCCCTTGCCCACAGAGGCCTTAAACGAGAATTTTAATTTTTGTGGAAAGAAATAAAAGCGAGAGCTTATAGATGCGGATATGTGATCGCATCGCGAAAAACCTGGAGCGGGGGGAGGGGTGGGGGAAAATGGAGACAACGCTCCTTGAACAACAATACAAAATGGGGGGGGGGGGAGAAAAAGAAAAAGAAATGAAGCTGGGAGAGAACCACCCCCCGGTGGAGGTGGTAGCTGCCTACTCATGGGGGTGGATGAGGAGCCCGAGGGAGAAGGGGGGCTGGACTCTTCCTGCACTTCCGTGATGTTTCATGTGTCTCACAGGCACCTAGTGCTTTCGCAGCTTGACCGAACAAAGAGGTCCGGGCCGCTTTTTAAGAGCGTGTTCCAGCACTGCTCCCGGAAGGGAAGGAGAGCCAGAGGCGGTGGTGGATGAGAGAGGCTTGCCCGGCAAACGAGAAGTGCAAACCGGGGGTGCCTGGACTGGGACCGAGGGTGGAGGGGGCGGGCAGAACACCAGGACATCGGGGCTTGTGGACAGCCCAAGCCACACAGGCCGCCGGGCCCTGGAAACGCCCTCCCACTCATGCCTTCCGCTCTGCTGCGTGAGGGCACCCCGGGAGCCCCTGCCCCGCTCTTCCGCCCACACCCCAGCCATCTCCTCAACGGTGTCTTCTGATTCGCTTTCCCATTTTCACACGTCCATCGTACCCTCCCCTGGCCCCGCCTCCCCCACGCTTCGCAAGGAGAGAAGCGTCCATGTCTAGGAGAAGTAAAGCAATGCGTTCAATAAGTGTGTGGTGCACACCTGCGAGGTGACAGACATGGCTCTGGGGGCTCAGCCCATGGCCGAGAGGACAGGGCACCTGCCCTCATGGGGTGTACGGGCTGGCAGGGGACACAGGCCACCCACTGACAAAGGAAAGAAAACGTCAGACGGGAATCAGCCCCTCAGACAGGGTGTCGGGCTGGACCGTGGGCAGGTGAGGCGGTCGAGAAAGGCGTCACCGAGCAGGTGGCCTCTGAGCTGGTGAGCACAGAGCCCAGAAAAGGGCAAGAGATGAGCACCCCGGGCAGAGGGGACACCTAGGGCAGAGACCTTCAATAGGTTGGGTGCCAAGCGGCCCGTGGGTGGCTCAGGGGCCAGGAGAGGCCCCGCGTGACGGCCTCACAGAGGCCCACGTGTCCTGGTCTGCGGAAGGGGCCTCGCGGTGGGGACTCAAGCGCCCCACAGGCACGCTGCTCCCCAACCACGCTGCCCCATTACTGAGGGCTCGGGGGGAGAGTCGCTTTCCCAGGAGAAACCCGGGCTTGATGGACTTTTATAAAGGAACCAGGTCACCCTGATGAAATGAGCTGGATTTAGCTTAATAATTGCTTGATTTATAAAAAAAAAAAAATTTGTATTTATTTAGTTCATTTTAGAGAGAGGGGAAGAAGAGAGGGAGAGAAACATCAATGTGAGAGAGAAACACCGGTCGGCTGCCTCTTGTACACTGCCAACCAGGGACCGAGCCCGCACACTGGCATATGCCCCGCCTGGGAATCGAACTGATGACCTTCCACTTCTCAGGACGACGCCCCATCCACGGAGCCCCACCGGTCAGGGCAGTGACACTTTGATCTTGTCTCCTGGAGTCTTCGTCATCTAATCAAAGACTTCCCAGGCCATGACCTAGACTAGTGGGTCTCCCAGGGTGGTCGCTGGGACCCTTCTTTTTCATAGAAATGTAAATGCTTTGGGGGAACGCACGTGATCACTGCCCTTGGACTAGAGGACTTTTGCATCCATGCAAACATGGGATTCTCTTTGGAACCAGCAGTCCCCTCAGGGAACAGTCTGGTAAAGTTTTGGACACGCGAGTCGTGACATCAGCTTTGTGAAAAGAGCTCTGCTTTACCGCTTTCCTTTCCGCCCTCACCTCCTCCCGGGTATTGAGAAGCTTTAAGGGCGAGGGCGGCGTGAGGGAGCGAGGGCAGGGGCAGAAAGAGACCCCGTCTCCTGCAAAATCAGCATTAGGATGTCTGCGAAAACCTACCACGGGCCACGCTTCTCACTGCAGTTTTTGTTTGGAGAAATATAGCTTTTTTTTTTTTTCCTATGAAAATGTTGACTATGTGAATATATAACGGATTTACCACTTTTTAAAAATATTTTTAAAGAGCTGGTTTTGTTTTGTTACCTCATAATATCAATAGGCACAACCCAGAGGGGTGAAAGCTGGCCGAGGTCCCCAGCGATCACTGTGCAGGTTCGGGGGCCCTGGGGCCAACGTGCGGGAGGACAGCCGGCCGCAGGGCGGTCAGCGGGGGCTCGCCCTCCGTCCGCGGGCCCTCAGTCCCGACCGGCGCTCGCTAGGCTCCTCTCTCCAGATGAGGCGCAGACACTCGGAAGGCAGCTACAGAAGCACCCTACCTGGAGGTTGTCTTGCATTTCCAGGGCGGCGTTCATGCCCATCAGAGCCGCCAGGTAGGCGTAGTACTTGCAGTGAAAGAAGTAATTGAGGTTGTACACCTTCCACAGCAAGGAGAAGCAGGTGGTTTGCTGGTAAAGGACCGCCAGCCGCTTCTTCCTGCGAGAGGGTGCGCACAGGGGGCGCGGGTCACAGAGGCAGGGCCCCGGCCTGCTGCCTTTCCTGACAAGCGCACTCAGGTTCGTGAAGCGCATTTTCTCCACTGCAAAACAGGGACCGTAATACCGACTGGGTGAGGGCGAGTTAGGGTCATTGACGTGCATCCGCCGTCGGTCCTTGGTATTTACATGAAGCTACTTAAAAAGCACATCTTAGTGGATTGAGCCCGGGCTGGGAAACAAACGGTCCCGGTTCGATTCCCAGTCAGGGCACATGCCTGGGTTGCGGGCCAAGTCCCCAGTGAGGGCCATGTGAGAGGCAACCATACATTGCTGTTTCTTCCTCTCTTTCTCCCTTCTCCTCTCTCTAAAAATAAATAAATAAAATCTAAAAAAAAAAAAAAAAAAAGCACATCTTTTATCATTCGACCACATCTGAGTCTGATGACAGCCCGGTGAGAAAAGGGCAGAATAATCAACCCCATTTCACGCATGCCGAAGGGGAGACTCAGAGAGGTTAAGTAATTAATTCAAAGTCACACAGCCAGAATGGTGTGGCGCCGGGACCCAGGCGGTCCACCTCCAGTCTAGCCGGTCCGACGGTCCCTTCCTCCACTGCCCAACGCTCTGGGAAGCCAGGTCTGCGCTCAGCGGAGGCTCTGGCTGTTCCCAACAGCTGCATTCTGCCGCAGTGGCCTGCCGCCTCCCCCAGATCCACGTGTGGAATCCGGGCCCCCGAGAGTGCAGGTATCAGAGGTGAGGCCTATGGGGAGTGCTCAGCTCTGGGGGCGGAGCCTCCAGGAGTGCGGGTAGTGCTCTTGTGAGAGCCCCCCCAGAGCCTCCCTCCCCCTTCCACCACGCGGGGACACCGCAAGAGTTCTGCTGCCCCTAGAAGGCCCCCACCGAGGGTGCTGACCCCCTCCTCTCGGCCACCCAGCCTCCACAGCTGCCTCGGGGTCTCTCCTCAGGGCAGTGAGAACCCCGCTCTGCCGGCCCCTCCCCTTACCCCGGCGGTGAGCTCTGTTTGGCCTGCTGATGCGTGTAATGAAAGTGCTTGTTTTTTTCAACACGGGTGTGGAAAAGCACAGAGACCAAGTTGTAAGGGAAGGGCCGGTTGAGGAGCTTCAGGGCCTTCCTCAGCATCTTCTTGGCCAGCACCATCTGGCCCATGTTGAAACAGACCTGCAGGGAGACAGGGAGGAGCCACGGCTCTGGGCCTCGCTGCTGGGTCTCGCCACCCAGCCGTCTGGGACAGTCCTCGGGGACAGCCCTCGGGGACGGCAGGCCCTGGCCCAGGAGCAGCCCCCAGGCTTCACAGTCAGGGTGGCCCACTGCTGTGCGGAAGGAGGCTTGGATGACTAGCATTTAGCCGCTCTGGTGCATCCTCGACCTCTCAGAAACATCTACCCGTGCGTGTCCATTTTGGGGGCTGTTAGGAAAACGTTAAGTAAAGACGCCCAGACAAGGAAGGTCTCGCTGCTGGCCAGGGCTGGTGAGGAGGTTTGAGCCCCGGTGCCCGGGGTTCTGGAGTCTCGGCTAGGATCTGGGGTGGGGCTGGGGGAGGACGTGCAAAGTGCCAGGGTGGCGTCTGCCGCTTCTGTGTACAGCCCCAAAGGCAAATCGCAGAACACGCGTGCTTTTCACAGGCACTTACCTGACCTTTGAGGCTGTAGAAGGTAGCAGACTCAAAAATATGACTCTGAGACTTAGTGTTCTTGATCATTTTCAGCAACCTCTCTCCCTCGTTCAGGTAGGTGTATGCCTGCAGAGATGGGGGGCGTGCAGTCAACAGGGATCCGGCCAACAGGGCCCACCGCCCCAGATGCCAGCCACGGAAAGGCGAGAGCCAGGAGCTGCTCTGGCCTCTCCCCGCCCCCCAACCTCTGCCCCACCCCTGGTGAGAAAGGGCCTCCAAACTCCCCATGGAAACTCCAAGGGTAATGCCCTGCAGAAGACACAGGCCGCCTTCACGTCCATCTCTGTCCACTCACTGTAGAGGGTGAATCTAGAAACCTCTCTGTCCCTCCCTGTCACATCAGTCACTGTGCCTGACATGCTTCCTGGGCCAGTGCTGCCTCTGAGTGATGCCGTCCCCAGCCTCTCTGATTTCCAACCCTGCGTCGGCAGCCCCTGACGCGGCCCCACATCCACAGGGAGCGGCTGGCCTCTGCAGCGGGGTGAGGTGGAACCCTCCCCGTGTGCCCCCAGGACCATCTTCGGGAAATGGGGGAGGAGGGGAAGGCCCCGAGCAGTCCTTGCCTTCACTCCCAACCTCCTGTTAGAGAGGAGGGTCCAGGCACCGGGACCACCGGGGCACAGTCCGACTCCAATAGTTCAAACCCCAGGGGCATAAACGGGGGCAGGAAGGAGACGTGAGTCCGCAGCCGGCCCGGTCCTACCAGGTTTTCTCTGGCGGGAGATGGGTGCCAACAGCACATTCTGGAACCTCACTCTGAGCTCAGCTTCCAGGCACCATCTTCCTGAGCATTTCACTCCTGGCAGGTTTGGCAAGGTGGCCCCAGGGCTCCCCACACCTTTTCTTCCCGGCACTCCCTGGCCTTGCCCCCCCCCCCCATGTCCCACACATGTGAGTAAAATGTGCTGGGGAGACTTTCATTCTTGACACAACTTCTGGAGAGAACTGGGGCTTGCTGACATTTGTAATGGCCTAAATTTTAAATGTCGTGTCTGTCTAAGGTGCGAGGGTGGATTCGGGTGCTGGGAGGGCAGCAACTGTAAAACACAGCAGGGGTGAAGGACTGCAGGCCGGGCTCCTGCTGGGGGCAGGGCCAGGAAGCTCTCCCTGAGGCGGGGCGGGGTTGGGGGCACTTCTTCAGGGGAGCTCCTGGAAGGTGAGTCCAGCCAGCTGCTCCCTGAAAGGGGGCCTAGGGCAAAACTCATAAAAGAACCACAGCAGCCCCCAACCCCAGCCTGACCCTCTGGGAGATGGACCTGCAGCCAAGTGTCTTAAAGCTCTGATGCATCTGCCGTCAAGAAACCCATTTAGCTTCACTCAGCTCCCCCCTGGCTCCCCCTCATTCCCTGCTGTGTGGCGAGACCCTGCACATCCCAGGGATGGTCGCCTCATCCTGGAGAAATGTGCGCCAGGGCGTTGGCAGGTGGAGGGCGCGCGTGAGAACTCGGCGCGGAAGACCTGAGTGGACGAGCCTCTTTGGAGGCCACAGCGTCACAACCCGATCTGCACTTAACCAAAGACCTACCGGTGTTTGGGGACGACAGAGGGCAGAGGCCATGTGACGCTGCTGAGGAAGACTGAAGCGTCCTCTGCATCATTTTGGGGATGACCTATGTGCCCCGCCCCCCCTGCCCTCCATACAGGTAGACAATTCACAGCAAGTCTCTGCAGATGGCAGTATTTTCAATGACACAGAATGCTCTTGGCAATTTGTTCAAACTTTTTTTTCCCCCTCAAGCTCAGGTCCTTTCCTTTCTGAGAAATCCGATTTTCAAAGAAAAAGGGTGCTGACTGGAAGCGAGGGCCCGAGGGAGTAAACGGCGCCCTGGGGCTCCCCTCCGGGCCAGCCTCAAAGGTGTCTCCAGGCGGGGAGGAGAGCCGGGCAGAAACGGCTTACCATGTAGTTGTCCTTCAAGATGAGGTAAGCAGACGCCGTCTCTAGGAAGTAGTACAAGGCCTTGCTGTTCTCTCCCAGGGCCAGGAAGTGGTAGGCCAGGGGCGTGACGACCACCTCCAGGATCTCCTCGCACTGACATGACTCCAGCGGGGTGATGTTCTCCTGAGATGGGCTCATTTTGCTTATGATGACGTCAAAGAAGTTCAAGATCTCTTCTCGGATTTCCTCGGAACTGCCCGAATGCAGAAAGAAACAGGAGTGACGGTGGGTAGACACAGCATAGCTTTGGGCATGAAAACATCTTTCGAGACGAAGAAAAGAGCAAGACAGGCCAACCTCACGCAGGTGCCACCGGCCACCCTCCCACACGCATCCCGGGCGGCTCTCTGCTGGTGCCCGGGAGGCCAGAGGCACGGGCCGGACCGACGAGTCTAGCCATCTTCGGAACCGAGAGGCGAGTGTGGGCGCTCTACCACTCAGCCGTCAAACAAGCCTGTACCTTTTTTTTCCCGGGAAGATCTCAAACTTTCTCAGAACCTCTATTCTGGAAAACCGGATATCCTCTGCAGCTGGAAAATAAACAAACGAGTTGAATGGGGCATTGAAATATTCTGCCCGGCACTGCTGCCTGGTGTTCAGCAAGGAAGGGCAGAGAACCTTGGGTTTAAAACCTTCAGTCTAATCCTTACTTCAATCTGTTAGAAAATTCCACAATGATCTTACGCTGGAAAACGAACGAGGATGGTGTCCTCGGGCCACCCCTCCAGTGAGGGAGAAGGAGGAATCCAGTGCGAGGGTGGGGGAGGGACTTGCCCCACATCACCTCTCTGCTCGTGATGGAGAGAGGGCCGGCGCCTCCGTCCACCGGCTGCGAGGCGAACGCGTTACTGCATAGATTGTCCGCTTTGTAACGGGACAGTTCATGTGCCTCGTCATCGCCTTCTCCCGAGGGGCTTCCGTGCCCGCGCTCCTGCAGGATGACTGCCCGCCCACCCCCACACCGGCCCGGCCCGTTGACCTCATCGGTGGGCGGAAGGACTGAATCACCTCCACCATCCACCCCAAACCGCCACCTAGTTGCATCTCGAGTGACTGGGAGCTGGAGGCATTGATTAGGCCTCTGCCCTCCTACTAACACCGCTCGTCACGGTCACCGGTGCCCACCATGTTGATAAATCCAAAGGTTACGTCTCCGGAACCCTTTTAATATGACTGGCTGGTCCCTAAGTGGCCTCCGGGACACCCGTGTCCTCAGGGACTTCCCTCCCTGGCTCCCACTCCTTCTTCTGAGGGCCGGGAAGCCTCAGTTTCCTCCTGGCCTCCCTTCTCCACCCAAATTTTTTCCTTGGGAATTTCGCCTGCCCTTGACTTTAAATTCCATCCGGGTGCCCATGACTTTTGGTTGTTTGCCTGGAAGGCCTGCCCTGTACCCTTAACCGCGGATCTGTGAACCCCCCGTCACATCCTCGGTCCCACTCCCGGGGGTAGCCACGGGCCCTCGAGGGACAGGGAGGCTCCAGCCGAGTCCCAGGAACACACCCAACTAGGGCTGAGAGATGAAGGCAGCAGCCACCTTGGGGCTCAGGAACCTCGAGGGGGTCTCACCGGAGAAGTCTCTTCCCAAATCTCCCCCTTCCTCGTGTTTACGTCTCTGACCTGCAGGAAGGCTCCCAGATCGGAACTGATTCTCGGCTATTTTCTTTGTGAACCCAGTTACCTGTCTACTCACCTCCCCTTGGTTCGAAGCACCCATTGCGTTTTAATGCTTGCTACAAATTTCAGTGCCAGCAGCATGCTGCACACACACTGCTTTTATAACAACGGTTAAACATGTATTTCCAATTTTTCAAAGCTGTCACACACGAGGGGAGACGCAGTAAATACCAGTAAGAAGCACTAGACTCAGCTACATGGACAATACGCCCCCTGGACACCTTCCCTGCCCCAACGAGACTAGACTAGAGCTCAGGTCTCGTCATCTTCGTGCCCAAGAGGGACTGGAAACCCTCACGGACAGACTCTCTCTCTATATATGCTCGGAGGCTCTCAACCAGATTTCACTTTATTAAAAAGGGAGATTGACCAGGGTGAGTGCAGTAGCAGCGGTGAGTGGGGACCGCAGGGCAAGGCTGCTTCCTCTCCGATCAAGTCCTGGAAGGGGACGGAAAGGGAGCCACCCCCCCACGTGCGGAGTCACCGCTGCAGCGGCCCCTGTGCACCGCCGCCACTCTCCTCGGCCAGGACCCCCCGCCAGGCCAGCCCTGCACATTGGGGACCTCGGGTGAGAGGGGCACCGTGTCAGCCTGGCAACTAACGGACCTGGGACTGAACGGACTCTGCCGCCTGTTCTCTGGCATCTCACAAGTTCTTTAACCTTCCAGAACCTCAATTTCCTCATGTGTGAAATGAAAATAACCTTCCACTTTCAAGGGCGGATATGAAGAACAAATGCCAACGTGTGTAAAACAGAGAACGGATAAGGATTTCTTTTGTACCTTCTATGCACTAGGTGCTTTAGGCACATAAATTTCTCCCCAAGTTTTAATATCCTTATGATATGGACTCCCCGACTTGCAGCCTCTGCTTTCCCAAGCAGCTTCAGCTGTAATCCCCAAGGCTGAGGGCGAGTCCCTGGGCCCTTGCCTCCTGCACCCCTGAAGCCTGCACTGGGTTTCCCCAGATCACTTGACTGGAGGTTTGTGTTGCCAGTTTGTAACTTTGTGACTTCCGCTCCATGGGTGGCCTTGGATTCCCGCCCTGAGCCCCGTGCCTGTTCCCTGGGGCCCTGACCTGCGCGGCCCTGCACAGTCCTCCCCCACGTAGGTCCTTCTTCTGCGGAGCCTTGCATCCGACTAGACCAACAGAGCAAAGTTCTCATCTCCTCGAGGACCATGGTCTTGCTCCCACTTCACCATGTCAGACCCCACCCCTTGTGTCCGGTGGGAATTCAGCTGGGTCTGTTTGACCCCTTGGGACAATTTACTGTGAACTGAGGCCACACCCCATTTGGCCAGAGTCTTTATGCCCAACCCCCCACTGACGGTCTCACAGAGAGACCACCTCTGCCAGACTCCACCACATGGAGATCCCAGCCCTTCCCTGACCCTTCCCTGACAGGTCTGCCGCTGAAGCCCTGTCCCTCCCTGTGCCCAGGCCCGTGGGGGACTTGAAACCCTCGCACCCACAGGAATGGTTAGGACTAGTTTCGGAAGAAGAACACTTACGTTTGAATTCCTGAAAGTTAGCCATCTTCCGGATGGAGTCCATGTCTAAAGTTTTGAGCCGGATGTCCACTGGGAAGTGGTGGTAGGGAACGAAGTCCCCGCCGTAGCAATGGTCGCACCGGTGGGCCCTGTCTTCCAGGAAGCGGGCGCATTTCAAGTGCAAGTCCCTCTTCTGGTCCTTCAGCCACAGCTCGTAGGCAGTCTTCTGCATCATCGGCCGGCAGAACCGAAGGATCTGGCACTCAATGACCTCGTTCTCCAGTTCTCGGAGCTCCTCATCCGCCTGGTGGACTGGGGAGGACAGACGGGGCTCGTCAGCCGGGCGCGAAGGCGGGGACCAGCCGACCTCAGGTGAAGGGCACGTCCCTTCCAGCCCGACTCACCCATTCCTTCACTGGACTTCAGAGACAGGGAGCGGAAGTTCACCTCGAACGAGGTGGCGTTCCGCTGCAGGGACTTCCGGAGCTCCTTGCCATTGCGGAAGCAGTCGAAGACATTGCATTCCACCAGGGCGGCCAGGGCCTTGATCATCATCTTCATGTTCCAACAGGGGAGGACCTCGAACAGCAGCTCGGTGGTGAAGGTCAGGCCGATAATGGCTGCGCATCTCACCAGCATCTGGTGCGGGAGGCTCATGCTGTCCAGCTGGACCAGAGAGATTTCTGCAGGTGCAAAGCCACAGAGGAGGGAACTGGTCACCGTCTTTATCAAATGCATCCTGGAGGTGGATAGCCGCCCTGCCCTAGAGCTCTTCTTCACAGAAACCCAGCCAAGCGAAGCCAAAAGAAGGCTTTGCTCAGTGCCTGCTTCCCAGAAAGTGCTTGTGCCAAGAGCCCAAACAGGCGGGTGCTGCAGTCTGCAACTGCGCATGGCAATGCGGCCAAGGCGCTCGGACGTTGCGTGGAAGTGCGACAGGGTTCGCCAGGAAAGGAGAGGCTGCTGGGGGGGGGGCCACCGTGGCCAGGAGGAGCTGGGTCTGCCGTCCACGCCCTCTGCTGACCGTGCTAGCTGCTCCCTCTCTGTCTTCCTTCCTGGAGACTCTTTCTCCTGGGTTCTCCTCACTATTGGCCTCCCCCCGAGGTTCCTTTACCCTTGCGACGGCCCGTTAGCCCCTCTGTGCTCAGGACCAAGCGTCAGAGGGCCCCCGGCACCCATCCCCACTCCTCCTCTAAGCTCTGTGTCATAGCTCCCGTGGACCCTGGCTTCTTGGCCAGAAGGCCACTATGTCACCCTCATCAGGGACAAAATGAGCTCTTCTCAGCTCATCTGCAGAACACTCTAGAAGCCAAGCTAGTCCACCTTGCTATGTCCGCAGACACAGTGAATGAAAACCCAGAAGGGAGCCAGATGCGCTTTTGGAGGCCAGGAGCCTGAGGCATCCCTCGGTCATCCTTTCAAACACTGAGGAGTTCTTCACAGACCGCGGGAATGGGGGCCGAATGCAGACAAGAACGTGGCTGGAAAGTCGTTTTCTTTAGAAGAATAACGGTCCATCTCTGATATAAATCCCCTTCTTTGTCATTTCGCATAAAAGTAGACAGCAGAAAAAGTTTCAGTATTCCATCTTCTCTCTCGTCACTTGGTTCTGGGGTCAGTGAAAGCGTACCATCCCTCGTTCATTTACGCCGTGGGAGACAACTTCGTTCATGTCAGACTCTACCACGTGCACAGGGGAAAGTGGCTCCATAACCGGACGCAGAAAAGCCCAGCCTCCCGGGAGCCCGCCCTGGCCAGAGCGACACAAAGCAGGCAACCCCGGGGGTCACGACCTTCCTTTCTCCTTTTCAGACATTTGTCCCAGCGGAAGCAAAGGGGCGTCTGGGTCCTGGACCGTGAACGCCAGGTCAGGCTCTCTGTACCTTTCAATGATGCTGGCGGGGACAGGTTTTTCAATCGGACGCCTCTGGCGAGCTTGCAGATTTCTTCGCTTTCCTCTTCGCCGCTGAGAGTAAATTTCTTTAATTCCTCTGTTGGCTTTGCGACGTTCTCTGTCGGGAGGCAGCGGGGAAGAGAAGGGCACCGTCGGTGGTCTGGCATTACCTGGGCGTTCCCATCAACTGGGAGGAGGTCTCACGCCAGGAAGAGCAGGCTGAGAGGCGTGCTGGCTCCCCAAAGAGTCTGGAATACCGTGTTTTAAGGAAAACTGATCTATGAAAATCTAAATGTACTCAAAAGACATTTTGTTCCCCCCCTCCAAAAAAATAAATAAATAAACAACACGAATGGAAGTCTTCCACAGGACAAGGGGTGTTGTGGGAATTAGGTTCGAGGGTTGCCCAGAGGTGCGTGAGAGCACACCATCACGCCCGTTTGGATGCCCCCACTCCGGTGCGAACCCTTTCATGGGGAGGGGCCGCTGCTCACGACATGGTGAGGCTCAGAAGGGGACATCGGACATGGCAAGGTTTGGATAGCAAGCCTGCCTGGTCATGTCGTCTCCCGGCACACCAAAATGCCATGCTCTCTCACCGTCTGGGGTGTCAGGTTTGACCTCAGTCTCTGACCGCCCCCCCTCCCTCCAAAGCCCTCTGACCCGGATGGGAAGTGGCCCACGGAAAAGCTGCTGCTGCAGGGAAGCCAGAGAGGGGGCTGTGGCTGTGAGGACTCACTGAACAGGTTCTTCCAGGTCACGTTGGCCTTTTCCTCCGACTCCACTGGCTGGAAAACCAGCACCCTGTGCAGGTCCAGGTTCTTGAGCAGCTCTTCACAGTAAAAAGGGATCCCGCAGCTTCCCTCCACCAGGTACCTGCCGGGAGAGCGAGGCGGCCTGTGTCCCTGGAAGAGCCGCCTCTCAGGGAGAAAAACTGTTTGCGTCTTTTCGATAACCGGAAAATAATCTCTTCTCCTTCTCCACAGGTCTCAGCTCATTTTCCAGGTTTAGGGATTGCTTTTTTTTTTTTTTCTTTTCTTTCTTTCATTTTTCTAATTACATAAACCATTTAGAGCTTTCCAAAGCCAAAACTATATAATAAGGTACATTCTCAGCGTTGCTTCCCCTTTCTCACCTAATAAGTGAGCATTTAAATTTTCCAGTTTTCCAGTTTGTACTTTAAATGTTTCTTCCAGAAGCTAGGCAACCTCATGAGAGAGAAGCAAGGCAGTTACCAGGTGGGCTGTGAGCAGCCAGCTACAGGAGAGGTGCTGCTTCAGGGGGTCTGTACTGTCCAGCCCAGGAGGGGAGGGGGTGACTGAGCAGCCCCCGAGGCCCTGACTGGACAGCCAGCCTTCGATGTGTGCAGACAGACACACTGACGCCACGCCACGCCACGCCACGCCACTGCCTGCTGAGCAGGACCATGCTTAGCTGCAGGCTGTGGTCTTCCACGTTTACCACTTCGCCGTTCACACCACTTGCTCACACAGCGCCCCGACTGAGAATTGACTGTAGTACACCCACGCCCAGCACGAGGGAAGGGAAGCAAAGCGGATGTCACCAGGCAGTCTGAGCAGGCATAACCCAGACCACAGCCAAGAGAAGGAGAGCAGCATCCTGCCCGCCCAGCCTGAGAAAGGGCCCCATGGGAAGACGGGCCCGGCAACTGAATCCTGAAAGAGGCGCTTTAAGCCACAGATTAAGGAATCTGGTGAGGCCCAGACCTAGGCCGTGGACAAAAGCAGGTTACTCACAGGTCCAGGTCTTTGGGGATGCCCTTGATGTTGAGGTCCAGGCAGACCTTGTTGCGGATGTCGCTGGGCTGCACGGCGCCGAGGGTGATGTAGGTGGTGTTCCTGTTCTTTATTATGGTGCTGGCGGACGGGCAGGGCGTGTCGGTGAACGGGGACAAGGACATGACGATGAAGATAGGGAGGGTCTGGACCAGCTTCTCCAGAAAGGCCCAGGAGGCCGGGTCGACAAACTGGCCCTCGTCGATGATGAAAACGATCCTGTCCTTTTTCACGGCCTGGACAAGGCACAGAACAGAAAGGAAACCGCTGCGGGACTTGGGGACGGTGTACACACGTGGGTCTGCCTGCACATCCATGGGGTGTGTGGGCTGGCATTCAACATTTTCCCCCCAGTAAGCCCGTGTTGATTTAGATTCCCCCGACTTGGCATTTGTGGCAACTTGACAGTGCTGGTGGGAACGGACTCGGTCGGATCTATGTGTAACGAGAATGCAGCTTTGTGGGGCAGATGGGGTTGGGGCCACACGAATCACCTTTACATACCATAACGGATGTTCACTTCTCATCATTTTTAAAAAAGATTTTATTTACTTACTTTCAGAGAAAGAGGAGGAGAGGGAGAAAGAGAGGGTGAGAAACATCATTGTGTGGTTGCCTCTCGCGCACCCCCTATCGGGGGCCTGGCCCTCTACCCAGGCATGTGCCCTGACTGGGAATTGAACTGGCGACCTTTTGGTTCACAGGCTGGTGCTCAATCCACTGAGCCACACCAGCCAGTGCTACTACATGTTATTTTAGGCAAACAGAGGCCTCCCGGGGAGCGCTATGTACCATTTAGCTGCCCCATGCTTATCCAGCACAGAGGGACAGGGCAGTACCGGGCTGGCGCTGGAGACAGCAGGGTTCAAGGAGGCGGAACCAGCCCCCGCCAGAGGCACCTCTGGTGTCTGTTACACTTAAAACAGGTCCCGCGTCCCTTTTCTTGCGTACACCGCCTGTCCCTGCCAGGTCTGCCTGTCCTTAAGCGTTGATGGGGCCTCCGTGAGGCTCAGGTGCTGTCTGGGTGCTGGGGGCACAGTGTCCTTACACCTCAGAGTCCACCCTCGTCCAGCAGGGCTGCGCTGCTGCGTGCGGGGCATGCGCCGGACAGACCTGCCCCTGCCGCTGCTCCGGGCTGGGCTCGCCTCCCTCTGGTTCCCTCGGAGAAGAGGCTGGGCTACCCATTCTTTCCCTCTGGGTTTTTATAAAGAAAAGCAGCAAAAGCTACTTTAGAACATCAGCTCTCCTAAGGCCGTCGTGACAAAGTATCCCAACTTGCCTTGCCACATGCGTGCAGTAAGTTCACCCTGACAGCCCCATTGTGTTACCAGGAAGTCAGCTCTTCCCAGATGCCGAAAACACGGTCACTCACAGTCCGGTCCATGTCATTTGTGAGCCGAGGAGAGTAAAGTAGGAAGAAAAAAACGCACCAATTCCACAGTCCGCCTGTGGCTCCCATCTGGTCACATTTAAAACAAGGGGAGTGAAGCGGACGCACGCGAGCGTGAGCGAAAGCCGACGTGTGCGTGGTGCTCACGTGGTCCCCGGCTCTGTGTGATGCTCTTCCCACAAAGGCACTTGTTTAACCCTCTTGACTCTCAGGCAGGTGGTGAATGCCAGTGAATCTCTTTACTGAGAAAATCCAGGCACAACCAGGTTGAGAAACCCACCATAGGCACGCAGAGAGCCATGCCCCGAAGACGGTTGTCACAGCCTGTAGTGAAAGCACAGCTTCAGTGCTGGTTTCCAGACTAAATGGCCTATTAGAACCAACCGAGAAGCCTTCAAACAAACACAAAGCGCTCAACAGATTCCTAAGCCCACCCCCAGCCCCTCTGAAGCATCAGGCGTGGGACTCCTGGATCCGCGTTTTCTGAGCGGCTTCCTGGACACGCGTGATGCGCAGGGCCCAGGGCCTGGCATTCCGGAGCCGCCCGTCTGCCTGGACTGGGAAGGAGGACATCGCGGCATGACCCCGATGCAAAGCCACGCTCATTGCACGCCCGTGGCCCCTCACTGTGTGCCGGACACAGCGCTGGCCCATGGTGACACAGACGTGGGCGAGAGACCCTCTGTCCTTCGGAGCTCACACACACGGTCAGAAAAGCGCTCCGAGCGTCACGGCCCATGGGGGAGGGGTCGGTCATGCCCAGCGATTCGGGGAGTCCTCCCCAAAGAGGTGACATCGAAGGTTTCTCCAGGACAAAGAAAATCCTGTGGCTTTGATCTCTTTAGCAAGGGGAATGAATTACTCGCGCGGGAGGAAGCGTAGAGGAGGCCACTGGCGGGCACCCTGGCAGCTACACGAGGGTGAATCGGGTGAAGGGGTGTGAGGCACAGGGATTGATGGGAAAGCTTCAGCGGTGCAGAAGGAGATGGAGCCTGAGCAATCGTGGGGAGCAGAGGACGGGTGATTGCAGGGGCCACCCAAGGGAGAAACGGGAGGGCCGGCGACGGAGGAGACATGGAGACATGGCAACTGACGGGGAAGGGAGCAGAGACAACTGTAAATGGTGCGTGAGTGAATTCGCCATCACCTACACCCAGGATCGGGGTCGGAACAAGAAAGAAAGGGCACTGGCATGAGGAAAAATGAAAGCACTATCAGACACGGACGTGAGTGGGGGACACGAGGCTCCTGGACACGGGGCTCCGGCGCACCTCAGAGAGCAGGGACCCACTGTGCGGGTACAGCGGGGACTTGGGCTGTTTCCTTTAAGCCCTGCAGCCCCGTGAGCTGGACGCCACTGCTGCCCATTTTGTAGGTGATACCACGGAAGCACAGACAGGGTAGGTCTCCTGCCCAAGGTTACCCAGGTGGCAAAGGACAGTCCCACGGGGTCCAGCTTGGGAGTCTGACCACAGAGTCTGCACGCATAGCCCCTTAGACATGCGGCATCTCTCACAGAGGGTGGTTTTCAGCGGTGGGGGGGGGGCACACTCCCAGGGGGAACGAACGTCAAGGGAGTATGTTCAAGTTTAACTACATCCTAAACAGACTTTCAGCTCAAGGGTCAGGGGATGGAGGAGAGTGAAACACTTCAAAGCTTCCGGCCAGTGGAACCTGGGCCCCTGAGGCCGCGTGGCTCTGGGCCAAGATGCCCAGGCTTCCATCCCCATGACTTGGCCCACAGACAGATGGACAGACGTTCTTACTTTCTCCAAGATCTTCATAAACAGGGCCTCCAGCTGCTTTTGCTTTTTCAAGGTGCTCATCTTGGAGACCTCTCGTGAAATCGGGAACTGTGGGGAGAGTAAGGAGAGTAGCGAGCACGGAGGCAGCCAAGGGCACCGCTGGCTGTGGGACGGCTCTGTGCCCTGAACCCCTCGCGTGGGAGATAACCCAGAAAGCCCTTCCCGGCGCCACTCCCCTGTGTCACTGAATCCAATAGAGACGGGGGTCGGGGGGCAAGGCACCCTCTGTCTCTGCACCGGCCGTCGCCTGCGGAGCAGACGGACGCCGTGCTACAGACCTAGCGAGGATCGTGCAGCGATGAGGGAAAGGCGAGGAAAAAATGAGCCAGCAGGTGGCACTTGGTGTATTTCTCAAGTATGACACCTCTCGACACCTTCAGTAGGTCTCGGGAATGGGACACTCGTTCCGGGAAGACTGGGAGCTCTTTCCTCACCACCCAGACCCTCCAGGCGAGAAGAAGAAAAGGGTCCTAAGGGCAAGGAGACGCCGAGGCATGAAGCAGCAGGGGCAGTGGCCGCCCCGGCCCCGGCACCGTCCCTTGCAGAAGTCTGACACTGGGGAGTCACCTGGACGTGGAAGATGTCATTAAAAATGCTGTGGAACTTCTCGTCCAACAGGGCCTCGATTTTATGCTGAAGGCTGCTCTGTCGTTCTTTGTAGTGTTTGCAGGTGTCCAGACCTAGGACGTTGGCCATGAGTATCTGGATGGTATAAAAGTTTTGGTGGAAGCTGACCTTGGTCAGTGCGATGGCGATGGTCCTGTGGCAGGAGAGCCAAGGGTCAGGAGGGCACAGAGAAGAGGAACCGCGAGCGCGTTCTTAAATACATGTTGTTTAAGTGACGGAGGTGGGAGCTGTTAGAACAGAAACACGCCCCCCCCACCCCCCCGCATGCGCGATCGGGAAACCCTCCTTCGTTCCTGCTTCCCATGCACAGCCTTGCTCCGCCGGGCTCAGAGGCCGTGCCAGCTCACCTAGCTGTCGCTTCTCCTCTGGCCCTGCCGTCTCCCCCTCGCTGCGGGCCTGCCTGTGCTAACCAACGGCAGGCCCCCGCCCCTGCCCCTGCCCCTGCCGGGCGCCCTCAGGCCGAGTGCGTTGCCTTCCCAGGGCCGACATATCGAGAGAGGTGCTGATCTTCTCTCCCGTTACAATCTTTCAGTGGCTCCCGTTCCCTAAACGTGTCAGTCTGGACTCCTTTATGTGACATATGGGACTTTCCAAAGCCTCGCGAGGCCATTTCTGGCCACTCTCTGCCCCCAGCCTGCCTTCCGCCCCCAGCGATCGGCACGCCCAGAGCTGTGGACTCTCTCCAGGCCTCTGCTTCAGCTGCCTCCCCAGCCGGGGGCGTTATCACACCCCCTCACAGCCCTCTCCCCCAACCTGTCCACCTCAGTTCACGGGCAGCCTCCTGTGACTTTCCCTGATGCCCCAAGGTCGGGTCACACACCCTCTCTCTCGGCTGCCACCCTATTCTGTGCAGGCTTCTGTCACTGTCCTTGCCACCTCCCATTTCTACTGTCCTCTCTCTTCTGCAAGAGCTCCTTCAGGGCAGGAATCAGATATTCTTCCAGAGGGGTGACTCACGTCCTCCCCACCAAGCCCCTCAAATCCGTATGTTGTAGCTTTAACCGCCAGGACCCCAGAATGGGACATTATTTGGGGGCAGGGGCACTGCAGATGTAGTGAAGTTAAGGCGAGGAGCAGGGCGGGACCCTAATCCGATATGACAGTCTCTTTATAAGGGGAAGTTTGGACAACATCCAGGGAGAACTCCACGCGAGAAAAGGCAGAGATTGGGATGATGCTTCTGCACCCAGGGAGCACCCGGTGTGGCCAGCAAAGCCCCCGGAGCCAGGGGAAAGGCCCAGAACAGGTTGTCCCTCGCGGCTGTCAGAAGGCACCCGCCCAGCCAGCTTCCGGCACTCGGAGACGACACATGTCTGTTGACGAAGCCACCCAGTTTCGGCAGCTCCAGCAAACGAACACAGCGCTTAATAGGCCCTGGCACACGGCGTTAACTCCCTAAGGGATGGAGTAAAGGGAGGCCTGGGTGTCTTCCGGTTGTTACAAATTATCTCCTTCATAACGTTAAAGGTATTTTAAACCTGACCTCCTTCCAGCCTGACATTGAAAAAGAATACAAATACAGCTAAAAATAGCATAAGGCTAAAAAGCGTTTCGGGTAGAAGCCCTCGAGTTAGCGCCATCATCCTGTTGGTTCCGGTCACCATGACGAAATACCAGGCTGACCACACAGGGAGGCGCCAGACGGGTTGTCCCGAAGACAGCCCCGGGGACGCGCGTGCTGTGGACACAGACCAGCGAGCGGTGTGAGCGCAGCCCCCTAGCTGTGCGTCCCGGAGGGGCCACGGGGACCTGTCATTCTCCACTCCCACGCCCAGAGAGGGTTAAGGGGCCTGGCCCAGGGATGGGCGGCGGGCCGGTCACTTCGTGGGCTTGCTCTGCAGCCCAGTCTGGTCTCCACCTCTCTGCCAGTTGTTCTCGACCTGCCCACACGCTGGGGATGCATAGGAAGCTTTACCACGTTGATATCCAAGCCCCATCTGCCATTACATCAGGCTCCCTGGGGTCAGCCCGGGTTCCCGTTTTCCGGGCTCGTTATGTGCATCATTATTCGCTTATTTAGGACAAGGGTGCAGGGCACCCTGTGGTCGAGAGATCATGTGGACTTTACAGGAGGCCAATGACATCAAGGAGAGGAGCGCTAAGACAGAGGAAGCTTTTCGGGGCCTCGGGATTCTCTGGGTTGACGGGAAAGGAAGGGCCATTGCAAGCCACTCACCTGTGTTTCTCCTCTCTGGACAGGTACTCCAGGCCCATGAGGATCTGGCTCTTTCCGTACCCCGAGAGCCCCTCGTACATGAGGACTCGGCTGCAGTTGGACTTCAGGAATTCCTTCATGATGTTCCTGAAGTAGTTGATCTCCCTGTCGCGTCCTGCCATTTTTGTTTTTTGAGAAGGGAGCAAACTCAATCAGCATAGACTAGTCCAGACGTGTCAAAAAGCACGGAGCAATGAATGGCATGCCTAAGAAGACCTTCGGCGCCCCCTCCCACGGTGTTGTTCTTGCACCGCCGTGAGGGCCCGTGCACTTTAAAAGGTTCTAAGATCTTTTTCTAGAGCTTTCCAGTTAACAATATGGTTTCGCCCCCCAGGTCTATGCGATTCCCACATTTTGTGAGGGAAAGTACTCTTATAATGGGCATTAGAATGTCCATTTAATTTTAGTGCAGAAAACTGGGGTTTGCCTGGATTGCATAAGCAGGAATTAAACCAGGGCTGACTCTAATTCTTATTTTTCTTTCCCTTTTCTTCTCTTCTTTTTTTCTATAACAGTAGAAATCATCTATAGATCATTTTGTTAGGAAACACATTTATTATACTTAGGGCTCCTATATTAAATAATCACAGGTAGAATGTTTTATTTGCAATTATTTTATTTCTAAGTCTGTGAAGGAAACTTGCTTGCTGTACATGAGAAATTATGCACCCTGGCTGGTGTGGCTCAGTGGATTGAGTGCCAGCCTGCAAACCAAAGGACTGCCAGTTTGATTCCCAGTCAGGGCACATGCCTGGGTTGAGGGCTAGGTCCCCAGTTCGGGACATGCAAGAGGCAACTGATCAATGTTTTTCTCCCTCTCTTTCTCCCTCCCTTCCCCTTTCTCTAAAAATAAATAAAATCTTTTAAAAAGTTTTTAAAAAACAGACACTCGCTGTAGAAAATATGGTAAACTTAGAAAAGACAAAGAGGAAAATAAAAGTCAGCTGACATTTTTTTTGCAACCCTGTTACTGTTATTTTGTGTGTGTTTAAATTATGCCACAGGGCCCTGGCTGGTGTGGCTCAGTGGATTGAGCACCAGTCTGCAAACCAAAGGGTCGCTGGTTCAATTCCCATTCAGGGCACATGCCCGGGTTGTGGGCCAGGTCCCCAGGAGGGAGCCTGCAAGATATAACCACACATTGATGTTTCTCTCTCTCTCTCCCCCTCCCTTCCTCTCTCTCCAAAAATAAATCTTTAAAATAAATTATGCCACAGGATGCCCAGATTAAAATCTGAAAGCCAGCCATAATCTCTCATCAATTCTATTGACAGAGCCGGAGAATCTCTTGGGATCAAACCTTGTCTTCTGGATAGATGCCTGTGGAGGGCCCAGGCCGTTCTCCGTTGATTAACGGAAGGCATGTGTAATTATATGATGTTATCATGCCATCTATTGGGCGGGGGGAGAGATCAGCATGTGCGGGTTCCCTGGGCACCCCCACACTCGTTGGGCTGAATGGTGTTCTTAGGTTCATTGGCGATAATTCATGAAGCCGCAGACTTATCACTGGTGGACGTGTCTGGAGGTTTTGTCATAGTTCAAGGGAGAAGTCTGAAAGTCAAGGCCGTACCTACCCAGCAAAGGGTAGCACACGTTCCTGTTGCAGACGAGGTAGGCCATCCCGAACATGCTGGCAGGAGGAAGGGGAGGGACGCAGAGTCAGGGTCGGCCGTCCCGTGAGCCGGCGGCAGCTCTCGGGCCCCAGGACACCTCCTCCCTGGTCTCTGCCAAGACTGCGCCCTGACTCATGGGCTGCTAAAGCCAGGCGGAGGGGAGGAGGCGTGCTTGCCTGGCAATAGAGAGTCCACTCGACGACTCACGGGGCGGCCTTCTCCTCAGCGCGCACACAGTGGTCAATAAACGCTTGCTGAGTCTGCACTGGTAGAACAGACCACTTTCCGGGGAAACCAGGTCCCCGCCAGGGGACCCCATCAACTTGCACGTGGCGTATGGTCTCCCATTCCAGGACGTGTCCACCGAGGGCGCAAACCATCCCAGCTCACCTTTGCTGAGCACACGCCCTGTGCCTGGCTCAGCTTCGAGTACTTGGTATCATTTCCTCGACTCCTGGCAAAACCTTATTCAGAAGATACCATTATGATGTCCGTGGCACAAGTGAGGACATTGCGGCACAGAGTTTGTCTGGCCCCAGGCCCCATGGCTAGCGTGAGTAGGCCGCGGTGGACGCGGATATACATCTGCTGGACCTGCGGCATCATCTCCCTTGAAGGAGCCGCCTTGGTCAAACGGCTCCTTCGCCCGTCTGCGCTATCATTCTACCTCGTTACGCCTCTGTGGGCGCACAGAGCAAAGCCTCCCGCCGTGCACGCGGCTGGTTGTGTGCATGTCGGTCTTCCCCGTGACCGTGAGTTCTCAGGGCAGCAGCCAGGCCCTGCTCGCCTTTGCATTGCGTTTCTACCCTCCCTCATTTGCGGAGATGGCATAGAAACCACGAAGAGGGCAGGCTTTGGGATCGGGGGTCCGGGTTTCTGCGGCAGGTTGGCCCCCGCTAGTGTCTGTGCCCTTTGCTAGTAACCGGCAGTGCCCTCCCTCTGTGGGCGTGGCCGCGTGGAAGCTTCGGCCAATGGGATGCCAGCAAACACAACACCGAGGCTTGCGCCTTGGGCTTGCTCTCTCCTGCTCTTCTGATGTGGCCGGGCCGGCGCGCCTCACGGAAGGTGACATGCTGTCCCACTTATCCCACCGGGCGTTACCCTGGGTCAGCCAACGACCTGCTGACCCGGAGGCGCGTGAATGAGCCGAGGCAAGAGCAGCCAAAGCCAGACAAGACCAGTGGAACCCCGCGCCCTATGAGATAAGCAATGTTTGCTGCGAACCACTGAGGTCTTGTGGCGGCACTGCCGTGGCATTCTGCACCTTATCTCTCTTGCTGCTGGATTCGTGACCACGGACAAGCCATTTAATGCCTTTGAGCCTCGGTTGTTAAATTTATAAACTGAAGATAATACCAGTTTCCACCTGATACAGCTGATATTAAGAATACATGATGTATTTTGAGATTAAGTACCTAAGGTCTCATGAGGGCTCACAAAACTTTTAACTAATCATTCACTTGTTCAAACAGCATTTCCCTGGTGGTGGACACACACCGAGGACTGAGCTGAGCCCTGGGAAGCCAAGGTGAGTGATAAAGACTCCTGGGCCCGGCTGCCTCCCTTGCTCCCTCCTCTGGCCCTTCTAGGCTGAGACTCCAGCTCCACAATAGAACAGACAACACCTCTGTGCTCGCCCCGCCAGCCAGCCGCTCGTTCCCTCGTCTTCACAGAGTGCCTGCTGCGTGCCAAGCACCGGGACAGGAGAACGACCTGGAAATCGCCGTGACCCTCGAGTGCTCAGAGAGCTCACGGGGAGCATTGGAGCAGGTGTGACAGAGGGAGGAGCTGGACTGGCTGAGCTGGGGCTGGGGAGAGGAATGGGCTCTGAGCCCCATTAAAAACTGAGCTGGGGACGCAGCGGGAGGTAAGGTGGGAAAGGCAGGTGGTTCCCTTGTATATCACCACAAAGAACAGAGACACCATCATGAAAATGACTGGAAGCCATTGAAGGACGCTAAGCCCCAAAGAGACGCCCCTGGGGCCAAGCTGGGCTTCAGGGTGTGTGTTGCGTGGTAGGCTGGGAGAGGCAGGGTGTCTTACACTCTGAGTGCTGGCAGTGCCGGCGCGAAGTGGGTGCGACAAATAGAAATTCACGGTTGGTCGGCGTGGCCCACAGAGACGCTCAGTGGGGAGGGGCCCTGTTCCGTGTGCACAGCCTCTGAAGAGTCTCCCTCGGGCTCCCAGAATCGAGGGCGGGACGGGGCCTGGCGTGCTACCGTGTCAGCAGGACGCAGAGAGGGGACGAGGGTTTGGGATCTGGGCCTCGGTCTGGGGAGGAACAGACTCCAGTGTCCGAGGCTGGATTCGAGCCCGAGACAGCTGGCTGGGCTTCCCTGGCCGCGGTCCCCCTTCTCTCCCGAGAAGCCCCGGGCGGGCAGCGCCCCACACTCACACTTTCTCGTTCAGGCCCAAGCACTGGTAGATGGGCCCGGAGTTGGCGAGGCCTTTCATGACCTTCTTGGGGAGCTCCTTGAAGAAGTAGGCCGGCAGGCTGCTGCAGTTGTAGGTGACGGAGTCGCAGGTCACAATGCCCGGGTAGTACATCATCATTCTGGCCGCGATGTTGACTTTCTGACCGATGACTAGACCAGGACAGAGGAAAGCAGGAGGCGGGGAGAAGCTGCCACTGGACTGACTATAACCTGAGAGGTCCTGTCCCCAAGGGGCACTTTAACCCTTTACTCCCCCTGCCTCTCAGGGATTACATAAGCATCGCCTTCAGCTACTCTACTCAGCCGAGGGCCATGGGAAGCCCGCAGGCAAGGAGCTCACTCGGCCCCCGGGGACATCTGCTGAGAGAAGGAGGACCCCATACATGGAGACAGCTCCACACTGGGGTTGCCACAGGCCCGAGGGTCCTCAGGTAAGGTGTCCTCAGTCTTCGGCGACAAGGTGGACAAGCACAAGCTCAGGGCCAGGCCACTGACCTCCAAGTGAGGCACAAGTTTGTCTGGGCATGAACTGTGTCCTTTCCTTTTCTTTTCAAAACGAGCCACATCCGTTGGGTGATTCCTTAAGTGTGAGCGAGGGGCTGGAAGGGTGCGTGGGTCAGGTTGATTCGGGGGCCACTTCGGGGGGAGCGCGCTGTGATGCGCAGACACGGAAGCCGAGCTACACAGGGCTGGCCCCCTGCTCTACCTCTTCCTAGCGCGTTAGCAAATTACTTGAACCCCTCCACACCTCAGTTTCCTGCTCTGTAAGATGGGGACAACAGTACCGATCTCAGACGGTAGCTGGTGAAGGCTCCTGAGTTAACACACATGCACCACTTCGAGCAGTGCCTGGCCGCCCGTGAGCCCTCATCAATAGTTCTACTAGTGAGGCATTCCATACTGCACTGTAACACAAACTTATGTCCTGCCGATCAGGATACTCCTTAAAAAGACCTGCATATTATGGAGAAGTCTGACCACACACCACACAGTCCCGTGAACCTTCATGTGCCCACCGCCCAGTCCCAAAGCCGTTAGCCCACAGCCACCCTGGCCCGGCCGCGGTCCCACCCACTCTCCACGCTGTAGCAGTTTGAAGGAAATCTCAGAAACGGCAACGTTTCAGACATAACTATTTCAGTGTTTCAGATGTGTTATCTCTGAACATCTGAAACCCTAGCAGGACTGAAGAGGAGGCAGTAAGTAGTAAGAGCAGGGACGTCCTGAGATGACATCTACTTACTGTTCTCTTTTGAGGTTAGTACTATTTGCCAGCCACACCAAGTCGCAATTTATAAGAAGCAGTCCTTGCCTATCCCATGCACTAAGAAGAGTCAGTGTTCCAGGTTAACAGGAAATTGCTTATGAAGGCCCCTCACTCCACAAACCAGCAGCTCCCCCCAGCCCCCCCCACCCCGCTCGACTCCCTCTGTCTCACGCAAAGCTCCAGAACGCACACAGTGCAGCCGCCATGTCTGTGGGCAGAGCCACAGGGCTTGGCTCTGTCCAGAAGACGGTAAACTTGCTGAGGGCAGGGCCCATGTCTCACTTCTTTTTGTCCTTCCCCCAAGCCTGGGGGCAAGGCCCAGTGTTCACAGAAAGGAAAGCAGGGACAGGCTAGCCCAGCTCACCTGTGTACTCGTGTCTCACAGTGTGTCCCACGATGCCACAGAAGACAGTCCCGCTGGCCACGCCCACAGAAACAGTACTGGCACCGGCAAGAAGAGGGTTGTGGGGAAGAGAGACAGTGAGCGGGGGTGGGGGGTGGGGGGGATGGGCATGGTGATGAGTGGGACGGGGAGGGGTGGGAAAGGATGTTCAATCGATTAATTCCCTTCCCTTTGGACTCAGTTGAGGGCAGTTGCACGTGGCCTGGACGGATGAAGAGTTTGAGACCCACAGCTAGGTCCTCAGAAGTGGTAACTCAGTTCACTTGTCTGCTACTTTTAAGTTTTCATCTGAGCTACTCCTCTGGCAAGTAACTTCTCATGACCGGAAAGGACTAGTTGGAGACAATGTAACTCTCTCTGTTAGTGCTCATCACCCTGAATGAATGGATTAGTTGGAGACGATGTAACTCTCTGCTACTGTTGGAAAGAACCAGTAGTTGTAACTCAGGAGAGGCGTATGGCATCAAGATCCGACCTTGCAAATACACCTGCCTGCATAGAGAGATGACGAGGGGCTGAACTACTCAGGGCAGGGGTGACCTGTCAGAGCTGGCCAGAGCCGGGCTGCGAGTCGGGGTCACAGGGATGCTGCAGCTGGGGAAGCCCCGGGGGTGGCCAGGGCTGGGGATGGCGCACCTTACGGTACCAGCTGTACTGTGAGTGGACCATCTGAGGCCCCATCAGTCTATAAATTTTGAACCCAAGGACTCATTTTATGTCCCTGTTATTAAAAGTCGGCTCAGGACTCCAACACGGTGTGGGGAGTTCGGACTCTACCAAGCAGCAAACCAGAAGCACAAAGACACCCAGTCGGCTTCTCTGCAAACCTGGCACACGCTGGCTTTCGCGGCGTGTCCTATCTCCACCTTGTCTTTACCACCCCCGCCCTACTGTGGCAGGGCTGGGGGTGCCACTCTGCTGGTCTAGACAGCCCTCTCCTGCTCTCCTGACCTTTGCCCTATCCCCTTGTACCCCACAGAAGGGTCAGGGGCCGGCAGATGGGAGCAGGGTCTGCACTCACTAGATTTTGTGGACTTGAGAGCAGAAGTCAAATATGTCCACAGCACTTTCCAAGGCGTGAGTGACCTCGTCGGGCGCCTTTTCCCCGGGGAACCCGAAGACACAGAGGAAGGAGCAGCCCTGTGAGGGGACAGAGGCAGCACACAGCAAGTGGACGCAGCCCCCTTTCTGGATCAGGCCCCCTCAGGAGCCCCCTCACCCCTGCTTTATTTTTAGCGGTAACTTCAGATAACTCCTAGTGAAGCATCTATGGTACGGCTCCAGCCCAGGAAGGGCTGCTTTGGCTCCAGAGATAACGGGTTGCGCCAAGCTACTTGTATGAATGCTCTTGTCTGGTCTCTCTCTCTGGTGGCCAAGGTCATGGGCGGCACGGTGCTGAGCAACGGCCCAGAGCCGGGGAAAAGACACCGGCTTGACTCAGAAGATCTGTGTCCTCAGGCCACTTCCCAAGGGCAGCACCTTGGACAAGCCAGTGTACTGGCCCGGAAGGGGGTGGAACACGGGCCTGAGGAGGCTGCTTTGGCTACTAGAACAAGTGACGTCCTGTATGTAAAGCAGTCATTATCATGTTATAGGTAATAAAGGCACAAAGTCAACACGTGCTTTGTAAACTACTCTATGGTATATGTGTGCTTAATATAGTAAGTATAGTATATGGCATATATTTTTATGTAGCATGCATACTGTACAGTAGATACAGGAAGTATAAACAATGGAACAGATGTGAGCAGGTCCGGTCCTAATTCCAGGCCTGCATAGAGAGTGGAGGGCGCCGTCTGGAGGGCACCGGTGGGTCTGCCTCGCATGAAAATTTCGTCTCGTGGCTCGGCGAGGTGAGCACCAGGCTCGCACTGGACACAGGGCCAGCAGGTGGCGGCCCCTGTGAACTGGGCATTGCTACAAGGGCTCTGCATGCGTTTCCAAACTTGCAAGAATCACCTGAGGCAAACACTGTCCCCAACCCAGTAATATCCCTATGACTATTCACAAATCAGCCAAGGCTCGGAGAAGTTCAATGACTTGTGAAGGCCACGTAGCCAGGAGCTGCTGGAGCCACATGTTCCGGACACGAAAGGCCAGTCTCTCAGGCCCTGTGCTGCTGTCTCATGAAACGAACGGGCAAGTATGGGAGAAAGTGCTGCAGCGCAGCCGGCTGGAGTCGCCGCTGCCCCGGAGCCCTCCCAGCACCACCTTCCCCGTCCTTACACAGGCCGGCCCTTTCTCTGCGGCTGTGTGGCCGTGCATGCCAGTCACCTCCTGTGGCTGCCCAGTCTTGCTGTCAGCCTCCTGCGAAGGCTCAGGAAGTGTTTATTGAATTAATGAGCTAGTGTGGCACAGTCCCTAAATGCTCTGGTCCCAAGTCACAAAAAACGCCTGAGAATTACCACTGTCACCAGCAATTCTGTGATATTTTGTTTATCACTTCCGGTCTTCTCTGCGCTTATGACAGGTGCCCCTCCTGCCTACCCACCCCCACCCTTGCCCCGGTCCCCGTGCCCCTGACGGGACTGACAGGGGCCTGGCAGTGTAGATCCGGGGTGTGACAGTTACGGAGCACCTGTCCTGAATCTCTGGGGGCTGCGTCACGGGCTGGGCAGGAGGGCGACGTGCAGGGAGAGCTGGGTGAGCCCAGCCCGGGAAGGCACACGCCTGGGTCGGAACCCCGGCCCACCACTTACTGGCTGATGACCCTGCGCAAAACTGAATCTTGTCTGGGCACCCTCGTCTCTGCCTCGACATCCTCGTTGGTAAAGTGGGGATGAGAGGAGGAGCGCCCGCCTCTCAGGGTGGTCATGGGGCTGGAGTGCGCGGAGCACGGCGCCTGGGCCACAGGGCCCCGTCCGCCGTGGACGTGGCTCCGTCAGTGTAACGGAGACTGATGTTCTGAGGTTCAAAGTGAGCAATCCCCCCTCTCTCCCCAGTGTCCCTGGGCTCGAGTATAGGCTTACTGACTTACCTTGTCAAACATGAAGACTTTATTGATTTGGCCCCGGAAGAACCTCACGACAGAACTGATGTGCACGGAGGCCTGCTGGATGGCCGGGCCCAGCACCTCACCTTTGTTCTGGTCCTTAAATATCAGGTTCACAAACACTATGGTTACTGGGCGGAGCTCAGACAAATAACCGTGAAGCTGTTTGTCGTCAATCTGCCAAGTCGAGAGAGACTTTCCTTAACATCTGTCCTTGGCTGGGGTGGGGGGGGGGGTCTTGCTTCTCAGCCTCACTCCACCCCACACGAGAAATGATCACTGGGTGGGAAGGAGCCTGTGGAGATTCTCTGGGGAAGCAGAAGCCACCAGTCTGTGTGAGTGAGGCACAGCTGGGCAGAGCGGGGCCAAAGTCAAGCAGGCAGAAATGAATTCATCAGCAAAACCTCTTGCAAGGGGAACTCACACATTTGCTAATTTTTGGAAAGCGACCGCCCCCTGGGCCCCGCTCCTGCTCCTCCATGCCGACCGGAGCCCTCACAACAAGAGAGAGACCACCATTCCTTTGGGCTGTTTTGCCACTTAGGGATGAGACTAGCCTAACTACATAACTCAACCTTCGATTTTCACAGCCTGGTGTCTTCTGGAATATTTTCATATCCTGTCCTGCTGTATCCTCCAGTGAAATAAAATCAGCATTGTTAACCCCCTCTTCCTGACTAAAGAGCTGAGGTAGGGACAAATATCGCAGGTTTTCCAGGGTCACCTGGGGAGACAGCGGCGGACCAGAACCCAAATCTCCAGACACCTAGCCGAACGTTCCATCTGCCGCACCACGGCACCGCGCCCCCCTGGCGTGTTTCCTTCAGCTCCCCCTGCCCTCCAAGGACAGGGTCCCCAAGTCTCCTCTGCCCGTCTTCATTCTGGAATTGTGTGGAATTAAGTACATGGCAAATCGATGGAGGAAAACCGTCGCATTTTTTCCCTTCCCGAATAGCACAAAAGGGTCAGAGTACACACAGACAATGGAAACACATCTTCCAGCTGGAAAGGGGCCTGGGGTGGGGGGAGAAGCCTGCAGCCGTGCTTCCTAAACTGGCAGGGAGGTCCTGTGCTCAGCAAAGACAAGGTAATTATTTCTAACTAACCAACGTGATGGTCTTTCAGACAAATTTATTACATGACCCATATTAAACACAGGGATAACATTCATTGCCAAATATTTACATCTATTGAACAAAATTATTCAATAATTAGAGGTTACTCTATGGGACCCCGTGTCCTGGGTTTTGGTTTGGAAAAGGCAAGCCCATATCTCTGAGACTCTCTGTGCTTCGGGGGGTGGGGGGGGGGTCCTGGGCAAGGGCGCAGGGCTTGCCCTTTGCGTCCCTTCAGCTCCCTAGGGAAAGAGTGAAGGAACAAGATGGAGTCACCACAGCCAAGCTAGCAAAACTCCTTAACGCGGGACGGGACGAAAGTTGAGGAATGGGCTCTATTTCACCTTAAACAGCCTGAGGACTTCAACTTGACATTTGCACACCAACACCCGGAGACATAAGGTAAATCCTACAGAGAACCCCCTGAAGGACCCGTGGGGAACGTCCACTGCCCAGACCACTGACCCCTGGAAGATCATGACCTCGGACCGGACCGAGGCAGAGGCCGAGAATGCAGGGTTGCTTTGGCTCGAGGCGGGGCCTTCCTTTCACTCCGAGAACTCTCACCTCTGCTCTTTTCTTCGGAACACAAAGGGGAAATCTTGGGGGTTGGAGGCCGTGCTGGGAGTTTTAATGATGTGTGTCGCTAACTTTCAAAGCGGGAGATCTGATGCAAGGGCTTGGAGAAGTGGTGCACCACTGTCCACCCACTTGGTGTCTCTCCACTTGGTGGCACAAAGGAAGGGTGGCCTTAGGTTCTTCCGCGCTTGGGACCGCTCCAGTTTGCCCAGCTGCAGAAGACAGCCCATCCTCGTTCGCATCTGCTGTCACAGTGCAATTAGGAATGGTGCCCCTCTGACTCTGAAAAGTGTCCTGACGCGAACAATACATTTCACGGCCCCTGACACTTGGAGAACGCCAGTCCACCGTTTATTTCAACGTAACAGACAACTAGCTATGGGTTTTCTTGATTTTTCCAGATGCCCAGGGTCCCCGACACCGCAAAAGCCAGTAAATTAGATGGAGAAAATACCTGCTTCAATATGCTTTCCATCAAATACTTCTGCAGGGACAGCTCCAGCTGAGGGTCAGACTCCAGCATGCACGCGAGCCTCAGGAGGTCTAAAGGGCAGAGGGGCGGGGGGCTTAGAAAGGGAGGCTCGGCCCTGTGGTGCGGAGGCGGTGCCTCCCAGCCCCCACTCCCTGGGCACTGTCGGCACAGGTCAGCCGGGGGACACCTAGTGGCTAAATAGGACCAAGGGAAACCCAGCGAGTTCTCGGAGGATGTGGGTCTTTCCAGAACCCAACAGCATGCAGCTCAAAGCCTTGTTCCAGCCATCACGGCTGGGCTTGGTGAGGTTTTCCCCTCCACACTGGGCCCTCACACTGTTGCCGCAGGCGATGGGACTGATGAGGGGACGGCGGGAGAGGACGATGGTGACAGAGTGAAGGAGGTGACAGGGCTGAGGGGACAGCAGGAGGACAATTCAGGAGGCTGGCCGCTCATCACAGGAGGGAGGCTCTGCTTGGCCGAAAAGTCCATCCGGGCTGCCGAGCCCCCAATTCCAAACTGGCTCTGGGCCTTCTCACCCCAAGCCAGGTTTAAGGTGTGGTCCCAGCCGGGCGGTTCGTTTCCGTGTGTCTCTTTCTGTGCATTACGCTCCACCCTATTCATGCTTCTTGACTTCTGCCCTACTTTGCAGTTCTTGGAAATTGTCTGTTATGTTAAAAACTGCCCACTTTGCTACGCAAAGTTTGTTTGTGTCACCAAAATTATCTTCTTCCATCATTTTTTTTTAGCCACACGTTCATGTCAGAGTACCTGTTTGCCATCCAGTAGGGCCGGCCCGTAGGCAGTTTCTGCATGAGTCTACAGCACAGGTCAGAGGTCAGAGGTCAGGGCAGCGTTCCGGCAGGGAGGGCAGCGACATGGGGGAGGCAAGCAACTTGCGAGACAGAGAATAGGGCGCCCTTACGTTTTGTGTCCCCGGCTCCCGCTTTCCTCGCCCTCATCCCAGCCTTGCTGGGAGTCCCAGGGTATAAAGCATGGATGCGTGTTCTCCAAGAGGCAAGCAGGGAAAACTAGAGGGTCAAGGGCGGGTTCCGGAGTCACCACCATCTAAGGCTCTGGCGGGTAAAAGTGAAACCAGGGAAGATATTCTTGCACCTGAGCAAAGCAGCGAAGATAGTGTCCAGAAAAAAGAGAGGAGTCTAGGGCCAGCTGCCTGGGCTGAGGCCCGAGGAGAGGCTCCCGGGATCGGCGTCAGCGGCTCGGGTGTCAGCAGTCTCGGCGGACGGGAAGAGAGAGGGATGAGAAGCTACGTGTCAGGGGCTCGTGCAGGCAGACCAGGCACACACACGGCCCTGCGGCACCTGCGCCCGTGTTCACTGGGCAAGGAAAAACAGAAGGGGCTGCGGAGCAAAGGCGGCCAGGACCCCAGGCCCGTCGGGTGAGGGGTCTGGGGTGGGGGGCAGAGGGAGGCAGGGGCTCTCGTCCATGGAGGGTACTTACTTTTGTGGTCCCCAGATGGATAATAATCCATGAAGGTCATACACTTTGTGAAAAACTCATCGAAGTTAAAAGTAGGGGGTAGTTTTAAGAAATTAACCTAAATTTTAAAAAGAGAGAGAGAGAGAGAGAAGGTTTTGGTTATTCAGAGGGTGGCCTGGCCCTTGAAAGGTACTCTCTCACCAGGAAGGGCAGGGAGCATGCTTTTGAATGTCTGGGACATGACAAAAGCCGTGGTGGCAGGCACCGCGCTCCATCAGCTGTGAAACTCGCGATTTCAAGGACACTCACAGAGGGCCAGGCCAGGGGCCACGCGGGGCTAACCTGTATACTTTTCCACTTTGGGAACTTTTTTTTTTTTTTGCCTTTCATAACATTTTAATTCAAATAAAACCTGGTTAAACGGCACCCCATTTCTTTCTTGAGAAAGGGGCGAAGGGGCTGATGCCCAAAAGGTATTGGAAACGTCGCCAGTCACATGACTCATGTCAAGGTCACAGACCCCCAAGGTCATGGCAGGATACGCAGAGAGCGGCACGGCCTCATTGCTGTGGTATTCTTGCCCCCAAACGGACAACGTTGGTCCGATAATGAGAACACATCATGAAGCATCGAATGGAGGGACTGTCGCCAAAGTGACTGGTCGGCGCTCCTCTTAGCCGTGCAGATCAGAAAAGACCGGGGACCGAGGGGGACTAGGTGAGAACAGCAAAGCGGCAGGGTGAAACCGTGGCTAGGATCGGGAGCGCCCCCTGGAGGACGCTGCCGGGACAGCCGGTGAAGCCCAGGCGAGGCCCTCGGAGGCGAGTAGCCCCACACCCACGCTGACCTCCTGGGTTTGCCTCCTGCACGCTGCGTGGGAAGCACAGTACCATTCGGGGAAGCCGGGCAAAGGACAGCCGGAAACTGTCTGTTATTTTTGAACTTTTTCTGTGAGTCTAAAATTAATTAACCATCGCTGCCATCTGGAACGGCGTAAGACGTGGCTGCAGATGGGGAACAGGGCGTGGCAACAGGCCAGCAGGGGGGTGAGTGGGTGGGTGGCAAGGATGCGGGCTGGGGGCTGAGGCACAGCAGGGTGTCTCTCGTCCTCGCAGGCATCTTTCCTTTCCTTCGAGCCATTCCTCCCCTGCACACGCTCTGAGAGCACAGGTCTCTCATTGGCCACATCGCAGGCCAGGCGCGCATCCAGTGGGTCTTCCAGGGAGCATCACGGTGTTCCCACCAGGCAGGGCCACCCGAACAGTCTCGTCGCCCCGGCAATCCCTCGTTCGAGTGAGGAGGGAGTTGAGTGGTGCGGGCGAGGTCCAATGGCAGCCTTCAAAATGAGGACCCTCTGCTCCCAGGCACTGGCCAGGGGACATTTCCTCTTCCTGAAGCAGGCACTGGCCCCCCAGGAGGCCTCCCCGTCCTTAGTCACCATGAGAGGCCGCGTCATGTCCCCTTGCACGCAGCAGCTTTGGCTCCCCACAGAGGAGGCGTCTTTAAGAGACCAAAGCCCTGGAAGTCTGCCCCAGACTGAGCGCCCCCTACCCCCCAACCCCGAGGCTGCAGCCCCGCGCCTTCACGGAACCTGCCTTCCCGGGGACTTCTCGGAGCGGTGGCCCCTGGCGCGGGCTAGCAGAACTTTCTGCAAGGGAGAGCCCCCACCCACCTTCACTGCTCTCTGATCTGGAATCCTCTTGATTTCAATCATGTTCCGGTCGCAGAGCTGCCAGCAGTTGGGCGACATAATGACATCGTTCATCTGCGCCATGTTCTGCGCCAGGCGCACGTCGTCCACCGCCTGGCCGGTCACCAGGAAGAAGTTGCGCGTTTCGTCTCCGAAGACCAGCATGGTGATGTGGCCGGCGGCCAGTCCTGGCCAGAGGGCGGACGATAGGTTGGCAGAGGTGCCTGGGGCGGGGGGCGGGGGGGCTCCCCAGCAGCACGGGCTCTCGGGGACGTCAGAATCTTGGTGCGACTGTGCCACCTGAGAGCAAGACCCGGCTTCTGCCATTTCGCCTGGAGGTCAGAGGACGCCTCTGCGGGTCCCATGCCTTCCCAGTGGCCTCCTGTCCCAGAGCTGGGACACCAGCTACTGTTCTCGTCTCCCTGGGCCGTTCGCCCCCCGGCGATGGCCCCATCTTTCTGTCTCCCTTCCTTGTTCAACGCTCACCTATCTTGACTCGGATATCCAGCCCTTCCGACTCCTGGTTCCCGAACAGCTGGTGGATCTCCAGGCTGCATTTGACGGCCACCGTGATGATGTTTTTTAGCTGCTTCCGCTCCACCTTCCACAGGGCCAGCAGCGCGTCGCCTGGAAGAGACAGACACACTGGGGGCTCGTGACCTGCCCTGGGGACCCGTCGGCTATGCGTGGCAGCTGTGCACAAGCCTTGTGCCTTGCGGAGCGCCATCCCCAGCCACCTGTCCCCCCCACCCCTCTCAGTTCAGGAAGTCCCCCGTACCTGCGAATTTTAAGATGTCTCCTCCAAAAATCAACACCTCTGAGGGAGGAAAAAAAAGGAAAAAGAAAATAAGTAATCAAACGCCGACTACTTACAGCTAACAAAAAGAATCCGTTCTTCCTCCACGGAATAGAAATTAGGTCAAGAGGACAGCAATTCAGAGAGGAGACGGATCCTACCGCTGTCCTCTCAGACAAGCCACTCAAAGCCACCTGGGGGTTTCCTCCTAGAGTGCGTTGAACCAGATGGCGGACACACTCTGTTTTTATGAATGGGAAGAAAAAATAGGGAAGGAGGGGGTGGGGTTTCTGATGGGGTCTGGGGCGTCCACCCTACTCCCATGGTATTGCAGGAAGGCTCTTCGCTGATCAAGATACGCAGTAGGAGAGGGGGCTTGAGTGACCCGGAGCGAGGGAACGTGTTCCCAGATCCGTAGAACTGAGAGCCAGGAAACCGGGAAGCCACCACTGCAGTCAGGTCAGGCTTTTTTTGTTGCCGGCTCATGTTCCTTTACTTAGGGTTTGGGACATAAATGGATGTTTTTTTTTTTTATATCTTAATTATGCTTCATCACGAATTTGTCGAAGATCGTTGTGCTGAGTGGGATCGAAGAAGAATGAGGTAGAGCCTCCGCTTTTCCAGGGCATTGCGTTTCGTGCAGTGGCTACATGAAGGTATGACTAAGGAGCACAGACCCCGATAGAATACGAGACCCAGAGTGTGCCCGGAGAGAGTAAATCCTGTTCTTCGCCAGAGGAGACCGAGCTTCTCAGTTAACTCCACGTGCCTGAGAATCCATCGTTAGGACACAAATTACGGAGGACCTTCCTGCAAATCACTCACCTGTTCATATGGCATCCCCTTCATGGGAGCTACTTCTGGGTTATACTCTTGCTAGCTTCTTGGGGTTATTGAATACAGCTAATGGCATCCTTACTACAGCTCTCTTTAAAGCAGTCTCTGGTCCATCCTTTAACGAATGTGAAGCAGTCTTTCCCCTGAGATACCTTGTATTAGTGAGGGTTCACCCTGCCACTTTCACCGTATTATGTGCAGAAAGACCGACTCCATGCACCTTTCCCAGGGGAAGTTACCAGGGCTAAGCAGTGGTGCACTGTGAGGTCATCACCAACACAGACGGACAGATGGGGAGCTGACAGCGTCCTCGCCGGGGCGCTGGGACACTCACTCTCCACTATGGAGCTTATGTAGTGGTTGAGGATCTCCACCAGCTGCTCAGCCCCGCGGTCCATGTACATGGCTGTGCTGAACTTCTCAGTCATGGCCGTGAAACCTGTAACAGACGGGCAGGTAGTCGCTCTGGCTGCCGGAGCCAGACCGAGGCAGGTGAAGAGGGCGCCCTGGTGGGCAATGGGCAGGGCTGCTTCTTAAAGGTCAGTGTGGCCGGTCCAGTGCCAGCCATGCAGCCTCCGTCATCTCTGATTACGACCTGATGGGTCAGGGACAAGTGCCAGGTACCTCCTCCCTCTGACCTTCTCAACTTGCACAGGAATGGCTACACTTCCGTCGACGGGTCTAGACCGTCCCTCCCTTGGTGATGAAAATGCCCACAACTCAAACGCTCCGGAAGCCACGGCCGGTTTACTGGTACCATGGGAGCGATACATGGAGGGACCATTTCCCGAGGTCACTTTTGCCTGGGCTGTATGTGCAGCTTGGGGGTTGACTCCGTGAAGTGTGGGCAGGGACACCGGAGCCTGTGTCCAGATGTGGGACTCGGGTCAAGTAAAGGCTGCCCGTGAGCGGACAGGCTCAGTAGGGGAAGACGTTTTCTCAGGGGGAGTGTCTGCTCTCAACAGCACGAAAAGCTCGGCCACTGTTCACCCACATCCAGCATCCCTCCGGCGCTTGCCTGAAATGTCAACAAACATCAAGACTCCATCGAAATAATCCACAGAGGGCCGCGCTGGGGGGACGTCTCCGTAGACGATGAGGTCCGGCAGGTGGGCTGCTATTCTGACGATGGTCCGGTCCTGCAGCTCCTCTTGCTGAGGCCTCATGGTCAAGGCCACGTGCAGGGCTCAAGGGCACGGCGAACTGTCCCCACGCGGACCTTCTGGAGAGAAACGCTGAGAATGGAGGAGATCTGATGGGAATGCATTCTCTCACGTTCCTATTGCATCCCCTCCATTGGCTTCGGTCTGCCCCGTGCACGGCTCGTTCAAGCGGCAGAGCAGCGAGTGCCTGCATTGTGGAGTCGCACTTTGGAAGGGCCGGCTTTCTCCAGGAGACTGAGGCGTCGCCCCTGAACAGCCGATGGGTGACAGGCACCCTGCCAAAGGGGCTGGGGGGAAGGAGCAGAGCATGAAGGGGTATCTTTGAGTTAAGAAAAGCATTATTATTTTTTTTTTAATCAGGGAAAACATCAGTTTAGTTAAGGAACAAACTTTAAAATGTGTAGCAACCTCTAAAAATGAGTATTAAACATTAGGTATGACATAACCTTTCAAAGGAAAAGCTCTGGTGAACTCAAATTTAAGAAGTGAACAAAAGATAGAAAGAAAAGCATATAGCTAAGGTTTTTTTTTGTTTGTTTTTTGTTTTTAAATCAGCATTAAGCCAGAGCATGTACCAGGAACAGCCAATAGATAATGAGTACATCAGCCCGGCTGGTACAGCTCAGTGGATTGAGCGCGGGCTGGGAACCAGAGGGTTCCGGTTCGATTTCCAGTCGGGGCACATGCCTGGGTTGTGGGCCAGGTCCCCAGTGAGGGCCATGTGAGAGGCAACCATACATTGCTCTTTCTCCCTCCCTTCTCGTCTCTCTGAAAATAAATAAAATCTTTAAAAAAAAGATAATGAGTAAATCAAATTATTTCAGACAGAGAATTTGACAAATGCTACATGAACTTATAAGAAAGGTGTGAGACAACAGAACGCCCAGAAAGAGCTGAGACTTAGGAAAAATGATGAAGTTAAGAGAACCCAGAAGGACATTGAGGCTTTATGGAAAGTAGTTAACTATGACGTGCTACACAATTCCTTTGCGTTGCTGCCTTCTTCCCTATGGAGAATTGAAAAGTATAACAGATATTGCTGAGAAAGAACTGACGTCCAAGAGAAGAAAGTAGTGATGAAGCACCCAGTCAGTTAAAACACATTTTAGTAGCCAGTCCCAGAAAACCTATATCTACCAACACGGAAAGGACAGAAGTGACATATTTCACTGCCACCGCACATGGCATTGGCCAAAGCAAGTTATGCAGATACAGCTAATGTGGGTGGGGAAGTGCAGTCCTACTGTGTGTGCAGTGGGAGAGAGGGCTGGAATGTATGTGAGCAGCCTCGACTGTTAGCGTACCTGGCACCAGGTGAGCCCTGAACTCAGCAGGAGATGATTAACGGGGGTCAAAAAGGATTCAGAGAAAAGAGCAAACTAGCCTGATTTCTTATTTTAGAGAGCTATTACATTTTCAAATCAAGAGAATGCTATGTAACTTGACTTTAACAAGGCATTTGGCTAAATTTCTGACATCCTTGTGGGTAAGATACAAATGATAAGAGTGATGAAAATATAATTAGCTGGTTACCAATCAGACCTGAAGGATATTGGTTTTTCTGTTCTGCTGTCCACTCAGAGGGAAGCCCTCCTGGGCATGCCAGAGGGCGTAAATAGGATAAAACCGGAAGGAGAGCTGATGTGGCAAAGGATACAGCCAGGACCTCAAAATACCTTAATTAGCAGAAATAATCAAATTTCAGAAGAATGAATGCAAAGTGCTGTATTTAGAATTTTAACAAAGTCAAACACATGAACGCAGGGTATGAAAAACTAGATTTCCTGCAAGTTCAATGCTATCTTTTAAGAAACACTTACATTGAAGCATAACATGTGCAGAAAACGCACAGTTCAAAGTGTGCAGCTCAGCAAGTTCTTTTCAAGGGGACAGGACCATGTCACTCCTCCTGTGTCAAAGAGAGCCCTTCCTGCACTACAGCATTCCCTTTATGCCATCTCCCAGTCCCCCCTCACTGTCCCCAAAGGTATCCACTCTAGATTTCTATCACTACAGATCACCCTCATCAGCTTTTAAACTTTACACAAATGGGGTTGCACTCTATAGATTCTTTTCTTTTTCCCTCATGTGTTTGTGACACCCATCCATGTTGTTGTGCAAGGATAGCAAGGCCCGTCCCTTTTCAGTGCTGTATAGTATTCCACCATCCGACTGTTCATAAAACATTGATCCATTCTACTACTGACCTCTGGATTGTTTCCGGTCATTGGCTATCAGGGTTAAGGCTACTAAGGACATTCTTGTACATGTGTGTTGGTGAACATATGTATGCATTTTGCTTGGGCATACACCTGAGTGGAATTGCTGGGGCGTAGGATATACATATATTGAACGTTTGTAGATTCTGCCAATTTTCCCAAGAGGTTGTACCAGTGGACACCTCACATGTAAGATGCGGGAGTTCAGAGCTCCATAATCCAGCTAGCACTCGCTAATGCCAGCCTTTTTCAATTTATCCATCTTGGTAGGAGAGTGGTGGTCTGTGGTTTTGTTTCCCTGGGGGCATTAAGGAAAGTAAGTGCTTTTCATAGGTTTATTGGCCATTTTGGTGCAATGCAATCCTAGGGTGCACAGACAGCATTCAAATCTGATCCAGAGCATTGGGCTCCGTTCTGCCCATTTTACGTGACGTTCACTGACTATCGCACATGGGGAATGATGGGAGGGATTGGAAATGTTGTCTGGTGATGGCATTTTGGTGAAAAGAGTGGTCATCTTCAAATATTTAACCTGAAAGGGGAAAGTTAGGAGACGTAGGTCCCTGTGCAAAGTCCAATGTTGGTGCCTACTATCAACAAGGGCACTGCCCTGCTTGCTCCCTCTGGTGGGGATACATTAGGCTAAGCACGCACCAGGTTCACAGGGGGCAGGGGCGGGGGTGACGAGGGAAAGGAAAGTTGGTGTTTATTTCCCTCAGAGGATGGAGCTCATTGATCAAAGAATATGTGACCATAAAGAGTACAGTTTCCGCAGGAATGGGTGTGTGGAAGAGGCTGCCACAGAGGTGCCGGGGGGGTGCGGCATGGAGCCGAGATGGGACTGAGCAGAGCAGAGCAGAGCAGGGCGGAGTTCGAGTCCTCCTTCTCCTGCTCCTGGTCCCGACTGTCTCCACGCGTTCTCTTTGGCTACCCCCGTGAGACTGCTGGGGTTCACAAATGAAAATATGGTACATCTAGTTAAATTTGAATTTTAATAAGTAATGATTTAGGATACACATATCCTCCGATACTGCACTTCATCTAGCAACCCGGCTAGTAGCCCCCCTTGATCTTGGCAGGACTGCCCCCCCTCACAGGAGCAGTGCGGAGTCTTTTGCTTTAGTTTGCACACCTCGTGGAGAGCGGGTTAGATTTTTATCCATAAGGATCAGCTCAGCTCGGTGGCTGCCCAGCACCGGGAAGCAAACCGAATGCAAGGGCGAATGTTCGGAGTGGGCAGTCTGAGGACGCAGCAGAGCTCCTGGTGAGAGACCCCGAATCTCCCTGCCCGCCAGGCCGCAGAGGCGGTGTGGGGGGACATGTAGTCAATGCTTGCTAAGACCCCATGGGTTTAAAGAAGATGAGCTGAGAACTTGGACAGATTTTTCTAAGTTGAGGACCCATAGGCGAGAAAAGTAGATGCATTAGGACAGCACAGTGGCACATGCAGATGGCAAACCAGAATCATAAAATTATTTGTTACCGGCTGAAGAGGCAAAGACACCTGAAGGGAGTCCCTGGGAGTTTTTCTTAAGAACGCCCATAAGGAGATCACAGAAATGTCCTATTTTAGGACACGGTCTTCTGCTTTCTGTTCCGTGACTTTGGAAAGCGGGGAGTGAAGTGGCCTGTTCCACACTGTAACTGTAATTTACTGAGACCTTTTTATGGGAAGCGTTTTGTGAGGCCAGCCCAACCTGGACAGACAGACAGCCACCCATTCCAGAGCTACGGAGGTGGAGATTCAGAACCATTGCTGTAGGTCACACAGCCGGAAAGCTCAGGGCCATCTGGGGGGGCGTGGAAGCCCACACGCTTTCTACCATTCCACGTGACACCCTTCTGTGTGCTTTACGGCACTCTGGGGACGTCACTGAGCTCGAGAACACGCACACTTCATTTTACAGCACTCTCCGTGCACGCTGATAGCACCCTGCCACACTGTGTGGCCCACGCACTCACGGCCGAGGGCTGGGCGTGAACGCAGTGGGCTCTGAGGAAGCACTGGGGCACCCGAGAGTGAAAGCACACACAGGTGAGCGAGGCCCCAAAGGTGCGCAGCCGTTTCCGGGATGAACAGGGTAGTTTCGTTCTGCTTGAGAACTCAGCAGGACCCCAAAATGAAAATGAAATGGAAGATCAATTATCCACTTCTAGAAACTTCTCACAGATTTCAGGTTTCACCCCATTTCTCATCAACGTGTAAAGCAAGGTTTTATGAGAGTCCAAACAAGGAGGTATGTATCTGAACTGAAAGGGGGCATGTCACCAGTTGGGAGACCAGCCACTGGCCACTTTCCTCAGGGATCCTGGTGCACTGAGAGTCTGCAAACTTCTGTGCCTTGTTTTCCATTTCAGTGTTTCCGACTGTCTGTGGCCTGCATATGTCTCCCTCTGTGTGGCAAGCTTGTTTGTTTTACGGGTCAGGTTCTACACCTGCTTCCTGCACGGTGTCTCCACAGCGCCCCCCGCAGGGTAGGCATTTGCCCCGTGGTGACTGAGGACACGGGGAGGCTGCAGAGGAGAGGGGAGGACCTCAGTGGACACGACAGGGCATTGTGATAAGCAGCTCGGGCAGCGTGCACACCTCAGGGTCCAGCCTCACTTCGGAGGCGGACATGGACCTTGGACACGGATGTGGCGGAACTTCGACCCCTAGCCCGAGGCTATCCCCCTTCCTCTGAGCTCCGACACCTGCCACCTTCCCAAAGGGTCGCCCTACAGCCAGTCTACCTCCTGCTGAGACAGACACTCTCATGCACATACCTCCTCCTCCTCCAAGGCTGAGAAAGGCCGGGGCCTGGATTAGGGCCGAGATCTTTCAGAGCAGAAAACAGGAAGGGGTCTGGGTAACATTATTCTGAAGACAGCAGCAGTACCATGTCTGTCCATAGCTGAGCCATAAAATGACAGTTTTGCCTAAAAGCCGTTTTCCTGGCCACACCCTCATCAGAATCTCATTGTTCCATGTGCAGACTTCGCTTCTGATTGGCTGGCACTGCCTGGCCCCCTCCCCCGCCGGCCCTTGGGGCCCGATGCTGCACTGGACGGGCTGTCTTAGGTTCTCCTGTCCGGCCGGATGGGGAACGGGCCAGTGAAATTAGGCAGCAGTTGGTAGGTGACCACCACAAAGACAAGTATCTCCTGAGTGAGCCAGCACCGGGTTTTGGTCACTAATAATTGTGGCTTTTAGCAGACCTCTGAATGTTACCGGTTCCAGCGCATTCAGCACTTATCTTCAGGGGTTTCTGTGAGGGGAATTTTTGACTTGTCCTTTTGGATCGGTCAAGTGCACACTTCTAACCCAACTTACCCCTAAGAGAACTTGCAATCCCATGTGGCACTGGGTTTGAGTTTCTGAACCCAACGTGACACTGGCGAAATGGGTTAAGAGGGTGACCCATTTTCTAACAGCTGAAAGAAACCACGTTTTGACTTTCTGGCTGTTCACAAGTACACCGCCACTGTTGCCGACACAGGTAAAACTGGGATTTAGAAAAGCTGAACTGAAAAGGCAAGCAAACATTCTCAAGTAAAACCCAACCCTGCACTTAAATTTACTGCGTGCTCCCCATGTGGTAAAACGGTTGTCTTTAAGGGAGGGAAAGGGGGTGCATTTAATCACGTTTCCCGCGTGAATTTTCTGGTGTTGTGGAAAGCAGTCTTAATACGGCTGGGTTGCTTCTCACGCCATCGAACAGACCCCTTGGGAGACAGCCAGCCTTCCAAGTACCAGGGCTCCCCATTCCCGTGTCGCTCTGTGAGCAAGCTCCGCCAGAACTGGTTTTGTTTTCTAGAGGAACCTGGGCTTTGAGGCCAATCCGGTCAGGATTCCACCTATCATCATCACTTTACGGACTGAAAGAAGACAGTCGGTTCACTATGGAGAAACAACAGCATCGCTATACTTTGGGCCCAAACGCCAACCCCCAGAGGAGGCGGGGGTAGGAGTTTATCTCTCACGGAGCGTCCCCTGCCCTCTGGCCCCTGCCCAGCAGCTGGCTTTCTGCTTTGACCTAAGAAAGCTTTAAGAGTTCCAACAGTTACTACCTCAGAAAGTGTGCAAATAGATTAACACTGTATATATACATTTTTTGTAGCTGTATTAAAACTTCCTTGGTGTATGAAAGTACTTTTTGGGTCTAGCTTTCATTAGTAATCATGCCATTTCCTGAAACTTTCTCCATTTCTTCAACACCCATCATGGACATCATCCCGAGATATCTTTCCCACAATGCTACACAGTACGTGCTGTTTTGATGTCCACTCGACTCCTGAAAATAATGAAGCTCAGAGCTGAAGGTTGGTACGGTCTCACTGTTAACACATGGTAGATGTGCACTGACACCCAGGCCTGCCAGACCTGACGTGGGGAAAACATACCTAATGAAGTCGTCGGTATGGGCTCGTTAGGATATTTTGATATAGGCTTCGATTCAACTAGACTGATCAAGTGATGTTACCATGATGAAAGGTATTTTGATGGAGTTCAGTGCCTACATTGGTAGCCAGGACTTCAGGTACATAAATTCTGCTTGCTAAGTCTCAAAACGTAGTTGTGAAACTGATCACTGGACCGGGTGTTCCAAGGGGCAGTGAGTTTTTGATGGATATGCATTGGAGTCATTAAATTTTAAACGTCAATAGGATGGATGAGAGTTGGGGACCGAAAAGAAGCCCGAGATGACTTGTCGGTGGAACTCTGAGAATCAAGCGGATCGTCTGTGATTGCACCGAAATGCCACAATGAATGCGACTGGCCTGTGGGCTCACGAGAAGCTATGTAAGAGCAGGTTGTTTTTTTTTTAAGATTTTATTTATTTCTAGAGAGAGGGGAAGAGAGGGTGAGAAACATCAATGTTAGAGGAACATTGGTCAGCCACCTCTTGCACGCCCCCAACCGGGGACCTGGCCCGCAACCCAGGCACGTGCGCCCTGACGGGGAATTGAACCAGCGACCTTTTGCTTCAGGATGACGCCAAACCCACTGAGCCACACCGGCCAGGGCAGAGCAGATTATCATAAAAAAAAAAAAAAAAAAAAAAGAAAAAGTGAAACATCAGTTTAAAATATACATTTAAATAATTTTTTTGTGTCCTGCTCTACTTCATAATTGATGTTTTGCCTAAGTGTGTAACCTCAGGCAACACAAACACAAGTGTGGACACACAGGCCAAACTATCGTGAGTGTGGCCCATAAAAGGAAAGCAGTGATAATCTGACTCTTCAGGACCATTTCATTTTGCCAATGTCGAATTCCTCCTCAAAGGTGGACTCGGTGAAGGGATATATAAAGGTGTGCAAGGTGTTCAATTGCTAATTGCCAAATTTTGATTGTTATATTATTTAAAAAGTTCTTTTGTCACGTGCTTCTTTATATTTAGAAAGAACTGCCCTGGCTGGTGGAGCTCAGTGGATTGAGCTCAGGCTGCGAACCAAAGGGTCGCCAGTTTGATTCCCAGTCAGGGCACGTGCCAGGGTTGCGGGCCAGGTCCCCAGTGGGGGGCATGTGAGGGGCAACCACACATTGGTATTTCTCTCCCTCTTTCTCCCTCCCTTCCCAGCTCTCTGAAAGTAAATAAATAAAATCTTAAAAAAAAAAAAAAAGAAAGAACGAACGAACTTGCTTGGCTGATCCCTCTGACTGCAGTTCTAACCAGGTCTACAATATTTAGAAAAAAAACTCTGCATGCCAAACTGGAGCTCAGATCCCATAGGCTGTTAATGATTTCTAGGATGCAGTCATCTGTGTCCAGTCTTTCCTCATAATGGGGACAAAGGTACCAAACGTTTCCAGAGAGCCGACTTATGCCCCCGGCACTCTGCTAGACCCTTTCTTAACTTGCTCCAGGTCACAGACGAGAAGTCATAGGGATGGAATTCAAACTCAGGCCGGTCTGACTCCAGAGCATCAGTTACTGAACGCAACCGGAGCATTTGAAATCCTTCATTACTCTGTAGCTGTAAAAGAATTTCACAAAATTCTTATGCAAGATATAATTCTTCAAGATTCTGCCAGTTAAAATATTTTAAATTAGTTTGAAGTCATTTTGCCATTCATTCTAGTACCCATTTCTCACCATCTTCAGCTCTACGTTCTTTCACTTGTAGCGACATCACCATCCTCCACTGAAAACAGACCCCTTACCCTTTCACCTATCTTCCGACTCGCTGGGATGTGCGTGCTCTTTGCCTGACTAGAACAGAAGGAGGCCAGGGGCATGTATGAGCAAGTATGATTTATTACAGGCAAAGAGTAGGAAAAATGTTACTAATGTCCATAGACAAGTTCCTTAAGCCGTATGTAGAGACACACTGTTATTAAAACTTTGCTTTATTTTTCTGCCAAATCAGGTGCTAGCTCCCAGTTAAGTTAGACTTTTTTACACGTTCTAACCATTGGCAGAGTTAGCATCGCCTTACCAATAATCAAATAACAAATCAAACTAGTCCCTGGGGTCATGTCCACATCAGGGGTGCTGGAAAGATCAGGGACTCCTTTACTTGTTTGCTTGAGCTTTTAGTTCTTGGTTATATCTACAGAGAAAACAGAAAAGAAAAACAACCGTGAATCACAACAGATAAATGTACATAAGACGGGAATGAAAAGCACACTCCACTTCTTCCTTCGCGCTCGCCCAGAGGCTACACAGTTGTCATACAATCTCCCCATGGCCTTCTGCACAGAAACAGGCAGAAGGGAAAATGATCGAGGCTTTGTTTGCATCCGGCTTCCAGCTGCCAAAAGAGTTTGAACAACTTAACTGACATACAGTTTCCTGTACAACAGTATTATTTTAACGAATACGTTCACTGTCGAAACACACAAGAGTACGCCAAAACACGTGAGCACCTTCGCAGACTCTCCTCCCGGCTTACAGCACAGCGGAGGGCAGCGCACCCACGAGAAAGAGCGTATTCCGTGCCGCCGACCGTACTGCCTCGGTCTCTCAGAAGGCCCTGATTCCAATATTCGATAATGTTTTCCTAAATGCTCCAGAGTCCAACATCTGTATTTCTTTCTTTCTTTTTTAGAATTTATTTATTTATTTTTAGACAGAAGGGAGGGAGAAAGAGAGGGAGAAACATCAGTGTGTGGCTGCCTCTCACGTGGCCCCCACTGGGGACCCGGCCTGCAACCCAGGCATGTGCCCTGACTGGGAATTGAACCGGCGACCCCTTGGTTCGCAGCCCGCGCGCGCTCAATCCACTGAGCTACACCAGCCAGGGCCAACATCTGTATTTCTAATGAAATCCCCCAATCCGCTATTGTAATTAAAAGGTGCCAAAAATCCCTTTGTCATCTGAGTTTCTGACATTAGAAATAATAGTTCTGGCCCTGGCCAGTGTGGCACAGTTGGCTGGGAGTCGTCCCACAAACCAAAAGGTCGCTGGTCCAATTCCTGGTCAGGGCACACACCTGGGTTGCAGGTTCAGTCCCCAGTCGGGGCACATGCAAGAGGCAACTGATTGATGTTTCTCTCTCATATTGATGTTTCTTTCCCTCTCTTTCTCCCTCCCTTCCCCTCTCTCTAAAAGTAATTAATTAAAAAAAAAAACTTCTGAATACGGCACTTAGCATCCTCTTAGCTCTACTATGACGAGTTAATACAAGGTTAAAACGGAATGACGAAGATGCTGTGAATAAAGTCACTGCACAAATCAGTTTAAAAGGAAGTAAGGAAGCCCTGAAGGGGGCTGCGGCGCACGTGGCAGAACGCCTGAGTTGTTATCCACCCTCCCCTACGTGCTGGAGGGCTATGAAGAGACTAAATTACAGAGATGCTCGTTAACCGAGGGGTGGTGCAGATGGATGAAGTAAAATGTGCTCTACAGAACAGGATGCCTTTTGAAAGGAACGTCAACTACAACTTAATTATCTTCTCTTTACGTCTCTCCCTTGGCGGGCTCACCTCCAAATGCGGAAGAGCTGAGAGGCTCCTGCTGCCCCGACAAAGAAATTGACAGCGAACAGGCTCCAGTTTTTGGGAATAATTACAAGTGAGTATCTTGACCAAATAAGCCCTGTTGAGAAGAAATATATTTTTTTAAAGCACAGGTACTGTTGCAATATCTCATCTGAACACTGAATATCAGAGAAAACTACTTATAAATAAGACTGTGGCAACACAGTGTAGGCTAAAGGACAGAGAACTATACCTCAGTGTTACACAAAACACTCCGTGCTCACACCCAAGGGCAATCTCTAGGACAAGTGATTGTACCCGCAACTTTTTCCCACTGATGAAATTATGTTCATGACAAAAGCGTAATAAGCAAAAGCCCCGCAGGAGGTTTTGGGAGGGCGCCTATTCGCTGTGGCCTCCTCTGCCTTCTCCGTCCAGGAACCCCCTGGAGATGCACCGCGAGTTCTTGCATGTGCGTGCGTAGGCACTGCAAACATTACGTTGCTCAATAAAGTGACATTAAACACCCCGGAAAGACTGACTCTTCCGTGGGCTGTGAAGGACCTTGGTTCGGCTTACCTGTAGCCATCAGCACAGCAGACTGGCCTGTGCTGAGCTTCTCTGCAGGCCTCGCCATGTCGGCCAGCCCGGCACACACCAGCCCCTGGGAACACACACAGAGAAGAAAGACACGTCCTAAGAGTCGAGTAGCAGCAGTTCCCTTCAAAGGAAACCCAGCGCCAGGTCAGGGGTTCCCACCGACGGCAGCGTCAGGAAACGGACAGCATGGCAAACAGCCGCGATGAATTCAGGAACGCCTTTGGAATTAACTTGCATTTTGTTAACCACAGGAAGCAGTCTGATGTATTAAAAAATGAAGAGAGTGTCTGTGTGTGTGTGTGTATTTGTTCTACAAATGATACTTCTTCCACAAATGAATTTATATGTTCCTTATGCATGTCAGGAACTACCGGTACGGAGAATGCCTGAAAACTAAGGTCACTGGCATAGATTCCTCCTTTCATGTTTTTGTCAATGTTCTCTTTTTAAAATATCAGAAAAGCTCTCTTGGAATTTTAGTTTCTTGTTTAGATTTTTTTTCATGTCAAAGTACAGCTGGTCATGGCTTTGCTGCTGTGTTTTCAAGTCTTTTATGGAATCACCCATGCATAGCCTACCAGAAGCATCGCTCACAAAATCTGGTCCGGGTCTTCACCAGAACACCGTATTTCGCTGTGCATAATGCACTCCCGTGTATAATGCGCCCCCACAGCTTCGTGCGCATTACACACGGGATTATTATAATCATCATTATACCCGTGGTATATAATCATTGAACCCATGTATAACGTGCATCCTTATTTTTCCCTCAAAAGTTTGGGCAAAATATTGTGCATTGTAAATGGCAAAATATGGTTTTAGTCATGCTACTCTACTGGAGTGTGTGTACTGAAAGAAGTTTTACTGATGCAAAAATGTAAACTTACACAAAACAGGAGAGACCAGTACGAAGAACCCCCGCACACCCCCGACTCAGAGTCAACGGTTACTGAGGTTTTGCCACACTGGCTTTACCTCTTTTCCTCCCTTTCCTTTAAATAATTTAAATCAAACCCTGAATATGTCGTTACGTTTTAAGAAATTACTTGCAGGTTTTGCTGAGCTTATCAAAGATGCTCTTGCATGGAAACCCTAAATCAGCAAAGCATTTTTGCTCCTAGATAGAACATGTACGAGGTCTGTCAGGAAAATGTGCAGCCATTGTTAATATAACAGGAACGGTTTGCGCGACATCGAAGTAACCCGGCAGCCAGGGAGAGTGGACTGGAATGCGCATGCGTCAATGATGACGACTTCGCTGTACTAGTCAGTGGGGGCGGTAGACGCAATCGAGTGAGCATGTGCACTGTGTGGCCGTCACATTCAAAATGACTGAGCGAGCAGAGCAATGAATCTGCATCAAATTTTGCATTAAGCTTGAGCATTCCCCTGCGGAAGATTGGGATGATTCAGAAGGCCGCAGCTGTGGGCAACTGGTGATTGGCAGCTTCATCATGACAATGCACCCGCTCATGCATCAGGTCTTGTGCAGTTTTTTGGTGAAACATGAAATCACCCAGGTGACTCAGCCCCTCTAACAGCCCAGATTTGGCGCCCTGCAACTTCTGGCTTTTCTCAAAACTAAAATCACCTTTGAAAGGGAAGAGATTTCAGACTGTCAATGAGATTCAGGAAAATACCACGGGGCAGCTGATGGCAACTGGGAGACCTGTGTGAGGTCCCAAGGCACCTGCTTTGAATGGGACTGAGGTGTCCTTGTCCTGTATTTCTTGTATTTTTGTCAATAAATGTCTCTATTTTTCATATTACAGGGCTGGATGCCTTCTGGGCAGACTTTGTATATGGCTGGCAGCAGCCATTTTATGTCAGGTTCAGACTACAACGGATTATCAAATGCTCTGAGAGAAGAAAAACACATGTGCGTAAAGTAAGTATCTATGGAAAGAAGTGTGCCCACAAGAGAACAAGACAGAAGTTTCTGTTGCTATGCGGTCATCAGGAGAGTATGTATGACTTCAACATGGACTTAAAATAGATGCTTTTAAAGGAGACAGGAAGGCACTTGTGAAAAATCTAATACTGTCAGTGTTTCAAAACACCAATGAACCAGCGCAAATACACACAAAAGCTATTGATAAAATCAATAAACTCCCAAATCGTGACAAACCTGAGGTTAAAGAGAACCCCAAATTTATGGTAAGTAGATTAAATCATTGCTATTCTTTTAAACCATGGTGCTAGAAACAGTACTTCAAAATCAATTCCACTTTATAGATATATAATTATTATACAATTTTAAGTGTGAGAGGGAGAGAAGAGGAAGGAAATATTAATATACCTTCCATTAGTATGAGGTTTTTTGTTTTGTTTTTTGGGGGGCATATAACACTGTATTTGAATGCTCAGAGTGTGAGCAAAATCATCAAAGGTGATAATTTCATTAAAACTTTAAAAAAAACGACGGAGCCTTTTCCCAGTGTGTAAATATAAAGAAGAACTGCGCTCTAGTTCTCTCTAAACGACGCTCCCCCCACTTGTTCACTCTTGTTGTTCTACAGCTGAGCTGGTGAACGGCGAGGCCACTTGGCGAAGGCGTAAGACTAAGGGACAGCCACTTCCAGCTCTAAAAGGCTCAACTACTTAGATTTACAACTGAGTTTCTGATTGTTCTAACATTTAAGAGAATTAAAATAGCCTACAGCTCAACAACAAACACAACTTGATAAAGAACAATGAGCAAAGGGCTACAAGCATTTCTTCAAAGACGACAGAGAAACGTCAGTGAGCATGAGAAGATGCTGCGCCCGGAATCCCATCAGGGGATGCAAATCAAAACGGCAAGGAGATACCGCTTCACACCCATTAGGATGCTTGTAAAACAACCACAGAAGTATCGTTGGCAGGAATTTAGAGAAATTGGAACCTTGCTCACTGCTGGTGGGGCTATAAAGTGGTGTAGCCACCAGGGAGTATACAGTAATATGGCCGTTTTTCAAAATGGTAAATACAAAATTACCATACGGTCCGACAGTTCCACTTCAAGGTATAATCCAAGAACGGAAAGCGGGAACTAGGACAGACGTCTGGCCAGAGCGGCATTATTAATAGCCGCAAGGTGGAAGCGGCCCAAGCGTCCACCACAGGTGAATGGGTAAACAAAATAGACACATACATACGGTGGAATATTCCTCAGCCTTAAAAAGGACATTCTGGCCCTGGCTGGTGTAGCTCAGTGGATTGAGCGCGGGCTGGGAACTGAAGGGTCCTGGTTCAATTCCCAGTCAGGGCACACGCCTGGGTTGCAGGCCAGGTCCCCAGTGAGGGCCATATGAGGAGCAACCATACATTGCTGTTTCTCTCCCTCTCTGTCTCCCTCCCTTCCCCTCTCTCTAAAAAATAAATAAATAAATAAAAATCTTAAAAAAAAAGGACATTCTGACACCCGCCACAACCCGGATAAGCCTTGAGGGCATCATGCTCAGGGAAATAAGCAGGCACAAAAAGACGATAGGTCTGACTCCACTGCTCTGAGGTCCCCGGGGGAGTCAAATTCATGGAAACAGGGCCTGGGAAAGGGCAAGAGTTACTGTTCAATGAGCGCAGAGGCCCTGCAAGATAAAAGGGCTCTAGAGATCGGCTCTGCAATGATGCAAAGGTACTCAGTGCTATAAAAATGGTAGAGATGGTAAATTGTATGTGATTTCATTCTATTTTTTAAAAAGCCTGCAGACCAGTTCTCAAGCCTTAGAAGGCATCAGAGTCTCCGGGTGGGCTCAGTAGAGCATAGACTACTGGGCGCTGTCCCCCGAGTTCAGGTTCACTGGGTTGTGCCGGGGCCTGAAGACGGGCAGTTCTGAGATGTTGCTGGGTGGCATCCACGCGGCACACCCACAGAGGACACTCTAAGCAGCACTGCGATTGGCCAGAACCAGCCCTTTCAACACGAAATCAATGCTTTGCTACAAGCAGCTGCCACATGGACTTCTTTCCAGCTGAATAAGAACTGCAGGGCTGCAGACGCTGGCATAGAGCAAAAAAAGTGTTGTTCCTGGAGTCAGAGAGCCCGGACTCTGTCCCTCGCCAGATGCTCATTACTATGCACACTTGGATAATCCCACTACTTTTTGAGACTAACTTTCCTTGCCTTTATTTGGGTATATTGTCAGTTCTCATACTAAATTAATAGTAACAGTTAATTTGGGGAGGGGGGTTCTAACTAAGGCTTTACTTAGTCATAAAATTTTAGAATGAAATTTCACGGCCCTGAATTTTCAGGACTCACAATTGTCAGCATTTTTAACAAATATGTTCCCAGGCCACTTAATCTATGGAGTTCAGAAAAAACTAGTGTGCTTTATGCAGTAAAAAATGATACATCTAAGAATATTTGCATGAGATCATTCAGAGGTGTATATGAACATTTAAAAGTATATCCTTCATAAAAGTACTTCAAATTCGTAAGTTCCCATTAGAGATTTTTTTTTCCAGTAGCTTCTATAAAAACTCAAGACTTACCCATTTCATAATTGGAGCCCAGAAAAAAACTGTTCTGGGACCTAAAAGGAAAAAAAAAAAAGAAAAATTTAGGAATAAACCAACTCCAGATTTCTCAATCTATTTCTATCATTTTTACTGTTTTCTGCATACTTTGTATGTAAGTTAACACTTAGACAGTCGCCACAATACCAGCCTTTCATACAAGTTGCTTTGATCTCCTTGTCAATCATTTGTATTTTTGTAACCTGCTATAAATTAGCTAACGTATAACAGTGATGGTTTGGGAAACCACTCCCAAGGCTTTGCCTCGAACACGGAATTAACGTACGTTTGCTCGCGGGTACCATCAGGTTGGGGACATTATAGACTCGTCCTGACCGTTTCACGCCCAAGGCTAGACTTTGGCCTTCACTCATCTCTAGGGACTTGGGGCTGCACCAGACTGGCACTCACTGGGTACTCTCCTCCTGGACTGCTGCGCACCCCTGTGTTGCTCTGGACAGTCTTTCCAGGGGACCAATGCCATCAAGTACTTACTGATCCCGTAAGTCAGTCTTTCGAACGTGGGTGATTTTATTTAGCCTGAGCTTCTGGGATTCCTATCACCGCACCCGGCTCACTTTTCTTTGTTGGATACAAAGTCTCTGGCCATCAGCAGGATCGATTACTAGGTTCATTTGTTACCCCTGCATGAATTACCCTTGGCTTCATCACTCAGGGGAAATTCAGCACCCTGGTTCAGTCTCTGGCTTTGAACTCTTCAGCAGACTCCTTTCTTCCTGTTTCAAAATGATGCTTCTTCCTCTGCCACCCAAAGACTATTCCTTGAGCAACGCCTCCAGATTCTGGTTTCTTTACAAATTTTTTTTTAATGGATCTCTGTGTTTTGTAATCTTTTTTTAAAATTCATTTTCAGAGAGAGGAGAAGAGAAGGAGAGAGGGAGAGAAATATCTCTCTTGTGTACCTCTTGTGTGGTTGCCTCTTGTGTACCCCATACTGGAGGGACTTGGCCTGCAACTGGTGCATGTGCCCTGACTGGGAATCGAACCAGCGATCCTATGGTTTGCAGTCCACTGAGCTACACCAGCCAGGGCTTTACAATCTTAAATGGTTGATGCTTCAGAGTTAATGAACAGTCAAGCTTTTCAGTAGGTTTTCCCCAAGCTAGGTGATACTCTTAGAATATTGTATTAACTGTCCCTCTCCCTACAACCAAATGTAACAAAAAAAACTTCAAACATGATTTTATGGTTGCTAGAACTTGGACTAAGAGCAGTACAAAAAATATTTAACTACAAAACAAACTCTAAATTAGTTTAACAACTGCTAAGTACCGAATTAAAAAATATCAGTTGCAAATATATATATAAGGCATTCCAAATTTCTAATTTTTCTGAAATTTGAGAGGATTCTGACAAGAGACAAAAATAATCAGAATTACATATCTATGAATGCAAATCAATAGTGTTTTCTTATTGTTTTAACAAAGGGAAAATGGCTAGTTATATCTGCGATCATACGATGGGTCAACAAAAATTTCAATAAAAACATTTTAGCTCGCCCTTCCAATTTATCTTACCTAATCATTTTCTACCCTAAGAGTAATGAATGAATTTAACCATGTAAGAATCTAGGCATAGAGTCTGTCTTCCTGAAAGAAGCCCTCAGCCAACAGTGGATGTGGTAATGAGAAAATATTCCAACTTTCTTCACATTTCAAAAGCTAAGTTTTGATGAAACAAAGCATTTGAAAATATTATAGATATGCTCAAATAATGTCAACACTATGCCACACGGATCATTCTAGACCTGGGAAACCAGCTTTACATTCTATACAATGACACCGCTGTTCTCACAGCTGTTCATTAAAACACAACAATTAATTTAAAAAATGAAACGATTAAACAATTATGATGCCTGAAGTGATTATAATACCTGGAAATCAAGATAAGACAAAATGTAAACGAACAGAGTACCTAGCCAACATTCATTATGGGGAATGAAAAAACTTGATTGGGTAGATAATTTGAACTGCTGAAATACAATGAATAAAAATCACCTCATAAGAAATTTAATTTGGAGTCCAAAATGAGGGAAATGTATCTCCATCAGATATAAACATACATTCTTTAAGACAAGGAATTAACTAACAATTAATGAACACATTTTCATCTTGTTTCTTAGCAGTCCATTCCTGGAGTAGTTGAAAAGGCCTCAAAGGCTGAAAATGTGGAAATATGAAACAATATTTAAAAAGTATACATTTATTTTAAAATATAAATTATTTTCAAGCATTACAAAAATACAGAGAATAATATAATGGTCATTTTCTTGTGTTGTTATGGGTTTGTCTTATTTTTAAAGTGAAACTTTTTTAGAGTTCAAACTTTCATAGAAGAATTGGAGAAATTCTACAAGGGAGTATGTAACAGACGTACATTTCCAAACCAGTTAACAAATCTAGCTGCCTTGATAAACTTTGATGAAAGGACACAAATTTCCCTCCTAATCTCCTTATCTGAGAGAAATTACTGTTGATGAAATAAATGAATTCCACCCAGAAACTATGTCATTCATTGTATGTGTGGGGCCCTCCCTAAGGAAAGACTTCCTTACTGGAGCAGAGTAACTTCTGCAAACAGGCAAATGTACGCAAGCACAAACATAGAGCTGAGGTGCCCACTATGTCCCGCTGTGAAAAATAAGTTTCTGACTGAATGTTACCCACCACCTCCTTCCTGGCCCTCTCATACGGTCGTTTACCATGTTTTTCAGACTATAAGAGGCACTGGACCATAAGGCGCACCTAGGTTTTAGAGGAGGAAAATATGAAAAAAATTTTTGAAGCAAAAAAATGTGGTAAAATATTTAATAACATAAATAACACAATATTTCACCCATGTAAATGTAAACAGCCAGGTAAGCTACATTCGGACTATAAGACGCACCCCCATTTTCCTCCCAAATTGGGAGGGGGTGCGTCTTATAGTCTGAAAAATACGGTACTTTTCAACAGCCCTCAACACTCCTCTTAGTTCTTTATATTCGGCAAGATGACCTGTTCACTATCATGGGACAAACTACTTACACATCCTTAGGTTTTGTAAAGTTTGGCACAAATATTGACTGCCAAAAATTACTTATTTTCATTTGTGCCAAAACTACTCTGATTTTACATTAAGAATATAACTTGTCAGTGATAATAGTAAATCTCAAAAATTTAGAATCAATAATGTATGCTACCCATTTGCATAGATTTATAAAAATCTCAGGTATGTGAATCTAGCCTAATACTGAAATGACGATTCAATACCACGCCATTATGCAAAATAGTATGCAAAAGTTTGAATAGTCAGTCGAATAACTCTTGGAGCAAGAGTCAGAGTTTCCTCAGATTTTAGTCAATATAATGAGTCAACAGCTTTATTTTTCATGCTTCTCCATTTCTACATTGGTGTGCCTACAACTGTCTAATCACAAATAATTTTGCAGTGATAGGTATTCTTGCCCCGCATATCGGGTCAAAGCTTAGATGGGAGAAAACTACTATTTACTGAGAGTCTAAGTGCTGCCGGTTTTACAGACACTCATTTAATGTTCATAACCATCCTTACATGGTGATCGTTATTATCCCCACATTATGGATTCGAAAACTAAGGCTTGGGGGTGCAGTTAAGGCCAAGGTCACACAGTCAAGATTCACACCTCCCTGTCCGGCTGCATCGCCTAGGCTCCGCCCACTGTACAGGGGCGGGGTCACAACAACTCCTCTACTCCGAGAACGCCCAGATGCAAGGCACGGTCTACGAATGAAAAGTGCCTCCTCTTCGTTCTGAGAGTTGAATAAAAAGTATCATAAGCAATGACGATGGGTGGTGAGAGCCAAGGCCTGGGAGAAGACCAGTATAAAGCTACCCTGTTATCAGCGTGGTTTACAAGGACGCCCCCGTGCCCTGCCCTGGCCCTGCAGCCCAAGCACAGGCTGGAGGGCCGGACTGACTACAGAACTCTCGCTCTGCAGCCCAGCTTACTACGGAAGCACTGCCCAACCTCCCCCCCCCTCCCCCGCCCATATCCTCGCCACAAAACACGGCAAGATTCCCAAAATGTGAGTGTTAAAAGAACTAAAAGGCAATAAACTTCTTTAGCAATAAAAAGCTCTCTGAGCAAACTGAACTAGCAAGGACAATGGGGACAGACTCAGGTGGAGAGCGGGATGACAGTTCGTGGGGGTGGGTGGTTAGGGGGTGGAGGGATGGAGCAAAAAAGGAAAAAGGACTCACGAACAGGGACAACGGTGAGATGACGGGGGGGGGGAGGCTTAAGGGGACTAAATGGTAATGGAAAAAATACAATAAAGATTTTTTTAGTTTTTTTAATAAGTAAAAAAAAAAGCAAAAAAAGCTTTTTTAAAATAAACCTCTCCTTACAGGTCAATTTTATAATGGGCACAATACTGCAGTAAATAACATTATATTCAAGCAAAATCCCCAAATACAGTTCATTCCATTACCAAACTGGAAATCAGATTTAGTGGTAACCAGCCGAGTCTCCGGAGAGCCGCTCTCCGCTCTCCGTGGGAAAATAAAGAGACCAGGCGGAGATTTAGCCGAAAGGGCCCCTGTTAGGGCTGCACTTCGATACTTCAACGTGGAGCAGATTCTTCTCGTTTGCAAACTCTGAGGCTTGAAAGCGATCTGCTGTTAGCTCCCAGCCAGCTAAGAATTATCACTGCCCGTTTTGTAGAGAATCGCAGATCTCACAGAGTGGGAGGAATTGGGGTCTCCCACTTTCCTCCTGAAATACATGTATTGTTTCACCCACAAGCACACTGTGCCCCAACAGGACAAGACAGAGAGCTAGCACGTACTGAACCCGAAGAGCCGAACGTACATGTCGTACATGTACTTCTCACCTTGACCGTTTTTACAAGACCTAGGAGATCTAGCATTTCGCCCAAGGTCACACCTGCAGTAAGGGACAGGCATCCAGGTGCGTCCACGCACAAGGGTGCCGGGGGAGCTCGCTAAGAAATTTCACGGACAGGGCGCACTGCAACAAGCTAGACCACGGGGCAGGGGAGGCCAGTGACCTCGGTGCCGGCCGGTGCCAGCAGGACCTGGAGGCGGCGTGACCTTTCCTCCAAAGCCTCCCACGCGACAAGCGCTCCGGGAGCGAAAGCCGAGAGGACGCGGGTGTCCCGGCGGCCCGCGCCGCCTGGGGGTCGCAGAAATGGAGCAGGACCCAGCTCAGGGGCCCTACGGGGTGGGGTGCGACAAAGGTCGCAAAGGTTGGCCACAGACGGTGGACGGAGGCAGAGTGAAAAGCCGGGAGGGGGTTGGGCTGGGGTGTGGGTGACGCCTCTAGCGCCGGAGTTGTCAGCGGGCCTCGGAAGGTCTCCTTTAGCGGAAGACGGAGGGCAGGTCTCGGGGACGGGGGGGCGGCTAGCCATTCCGGGTCCATTACCTGCCGGGTGGTTGTACATCGGCCTCAGTTTCTCAGGCAGCAGGAGCTCTATTTTATCGAGGAGCCGGTGGTAGGAGGCCCTCAGGCCCCGGACTCCGGCGGCTGACATCTCTGCGGACCCGGGATCGCGGCCCGGCGGGCGGGAGGGTGGTCGCGTACTCGTCGGGCTGAGCACGAAGAGCAGCTCTTCAGGTTCCCGGGTCTCAGGGTCTCGCGTCCTCCTCTCCGCTCCGGTGCTCTTCCCGCCAGGACTCAGCCGGCCCCCTCGCGCATTACCCAGGGGCCCGGGCCGGGAGAACGTCGAGGGGGCGGAGGCTCTGCGGCGGCCCGCCCCCGGCCGGCCTCCAGCCCTCTGACAGCCAACAGAGAGGAGGAGTCATGGCAACAGGTGCCAGAAAAATTGCCTCAGCGAGTCCTTGCCGAGCCCTGCGGCAGCACGCCTGCGCAAGAGGAGCTGCCCAAGGGGATTGGCCTGCCCGGCGGGGTGGGCGGAGCTTAGCGCGGACCTCCCACTTCTCCTCCCTGCCCTCGAGGCCATGTTGGAGAAGGGAAAGTGAAGTTGCACCTGCTCTCATCCCCTTGTATTTTGATTAAGGAGGCCCGTACTTAAAATGGGCTCGTCGGGCCTCCCGTGCCCGGACTAAAGATGACAGCCCACAACTCTCCCGTTTCCTTTGGAATGAGATTCGTGAGAGAGAGACTTCAGACCTCAGCCTCTTCGCTCTGTCTTTCTCGTTTATTCACAGAGAATGAAGAATCTGGCTACAGGGGCCTGAATCCGCTTTTCTAGGATGAGGGTAGCTGTGACGACCGGCGGTGACTTCAGTCCCCCGGATCGTCGTCATCTCGCGAGAAAGGCTTGGAAGGGAGGGTACTGAGAACGGGGCCTGGGGGGCGGAGTCGCGGTCGCCTCCGCCTCCGCCACCTCCTCCTCCGGTTGGAGGGGCCGAGGGAGGAGACTGTTGCTGATCTCTGGATGTTCTGGGTAGTGTGAGGAGAGTATGAGGCGAGCTCCGGCCCGGGTGCGGCTGGGCTTCGGGGGCGAAGGCGTCGCCGCCATCTAAGTCGCTGCGCCCGCCCGCGAGGCCCGGCGCGCGGATGGTGCCGGTGCGGCTCGGGGGCTGATCGCGTGTCCCCTCCCCTGCCCCCTCCCCCACGCGGTGGGCTTCCCTCCCACCCGGCCCGGTGGAGCCATGTCTCGGGGTGGCTCCTGCCCACACCTGTTGTGGGACGTGAGGAAAAGGTCCCTCGGGCTGGAGGACCCGTCCCGGCTGCGGAGCCGCTACCTGGGTGAGCGGGGGCCCCGGGGCTAAGGCGCTGAGGTCGCCGCCCAGAGGTGGGGGAGGGGGCCGCGGTCGGGGGCTGTTGGCGGTGGGACAGCGCCTTGGCCGGGCGCCCCCCAGGCTTTGGGGGCGCCGGGTGGATCCCTCTGGACAGACCCCGCGCCCTGCCCTGCGCGGCCGTGTCCCTTTGCGCGCTGCCAGCCGCCGCCCTGGCTGGGGTTTCCTCGCGGGGCCGGACCGGGGGCGGACGGTACCGGCCAGGAAAGGGGTTAGGGTCGCTTTTGGAGCGGGACTCGGGAGAAGACTTGGCGGGCCTCCCGGAGCGTTTGGAGCACGAGTTGGAGCTCTCGCTCTACTCCAGCGCTCTCCGCGCTCAGCCGAGGACCTGAGTTTTTGCTGACACCCACCCCCCTCGGATCCGCGGAGGGTTTAGGGGTCGGCTGCGACGCGGCGACCACCCTCGGGGACTTCACGCTCCGAACCGACTCCGCGTAGTGTCCCGCGGCTCGGAGCCAAAGCCTGGAAGTGATGGCTGAGCTGTCCCCACCCCCGCGAGCGCTCCGGGGCGACCCGCTGCTCGGTTGGGTCTGACCGCCTTAAGGAGGTGTAGGGTTTCGCGTTCCCATTCCCAGCCCTGCAACACACACACTTGGCATTTTCTGTTTCTTAGTTCACCTTTCTAAAAACAGCCTTCAATGCTTGAGGGAACCGTATTCCACTTTTTTAATTCGTTTTGGATAGAGTGGGTTTTTTGGGTTGTTTTTTTTGTGTGTGTGTGTTTTTTAGGATTCTGGGTCATGCCTGAGCTAACTAAAAAGTCCACTATTGAGCATGGGTCTGTTTTTTTGTTTCTTGTGCAATCTTTTCATTCCTCTTTATTCTTTCCCTTTTATTTGAAGATAAGACAACGTTAAATTTTGTTTTTCTTTCCAATTTTGTTTCTTTTTGCTGGGTAAGTCTTTGTGGATGTCATTTGGTTTTGACTTCAAGTCAGTAAAAGAAGATGAAATCGCGTTACCTCTAACAGTTCTGGTTTATAAAACAGTTAAGAGAAGTTGGAAACATTTTTCTTCTTATTATGTTTTTAACGTCTTAAGTAACATGAATACAGTCTCTGTAAGAACTTAATAAACATGAAGCAAAAATCCCTGTGCCCCCCCCCCCCCCCCCCACCGTTCCAGTCTCACACACACATCCTGCAGGTAACGGCATTATCTGTTTCCTGAGTATTTGTCCAGACCGTTTCTTTGCGTTCTTACCAGCACGGATGTACCACCGAGACGCAGTTCTGTGTTTGTGACCTGCAAATACGGTGTCTTACCGCAAACGTGCAGCTTGCTGCTTCTGCTCCACATCTGGGAGATCTTTTCATGGCAGGAAAAATAGAGCTGCTCATTCTGTAGAAACACATGTAGGTTTATGTAGGAATGTTTTCTTCTGGTTCCGTTAGTTCAGCTGTGGCCACGACAGTCGATTAAAATCAAAACCCTGTATTTTTTTCCCTTCCTACTCTCACTCCCTGATGGAGTGGAGTTTGTGTTGGGCAAAGGGAAATGGAAGAGTATGGGTAGGAGTCTCCTGTCTTTAGTAGGAAGTCTAAATGATAGATTTTCAAATACATGTGTATGTATACAGGGAGTTCCTTTTCTTAAATAGTATTTGAAGTGTGCTAATAAATACTTTATAATTAGCACATTCTCAGAACAGCTTCCTTTAAAAGTGGTTTTCTAAGTATTTGAAAATAGCTTGTAATTTATTGGCCTTTGTATACCTCATACCATTGGTTTATCCAGCTCTTCAACACGACCGCGCTAATCTTGGGTTAGCAATCAGTAAACAGCAAAATCCACGTTAGCAGTATTTGGATTAGTGAGAGCTTTAAAAAATAATATCTTGAAGTACTCTTATAAAGCCTTCCTTTTAAAAAGTTTGAGTCCAGTTGTTTTAGAAAGTAAAACAATTGGACTCAAATTAGATCCCTTTTTTGAGATTTCAACATTTAAACATTCTGATTAAATATAGTATTGTAGGTTAATTATATTTCTAATTTATTTCCATTATTTATATTTCTAATATTGAATTATTGCTAAATAACTGTGAAACTGGGATAGAACGAATTGACAGATTTTTCTTGTGACATTTGCATTTTAAATTATTGCACCATAGAATGTATCTTTTCACCACTTGTATTCAAGCTTTGTCATTGATTTTATTTAAATTTGATTAATTATCTCTTTTCCTCCCATAAAATTACAGTTCACAAAACATACTTTTACATTGTGGGAATGAAGATAATTTGTCACATGTTATTTAGGAGAAAAAGTATGTGTTTACTCACAGTCCCCAAATTCACCCGAACCAGCGTGGATTCGGACAGTAGGCCAGGGATGGTCATTTTTATGAACCTGACATAAATTTCAGGGTGGGATTTATTTTTTTTAAACACTAATTGTCAAAGTCCTGATCAGTGTTTAGGTGCTTCAGAGTTTCTCAACATACTGTATATATACAGCTGTAGGGTTGTGATTCTGGAATTCAGCGATTGTTACAATAACTTATTAGCCACACGTAGTTTAGGGTATACAGTTTTATAAAGATACACATTGCTTATAAAGGAAACTATCGTTCTGTACTATCGCCCCTTTCCATCTTTCTCTCACGTAGACAGACTTGTCTACAACTCGAATGAACACTTCCTAACTCCTCTTAATTAAAACATGGTACTTGACAAAAGTCAATTTTAAGGGACTTTCCGGGGGAACTGTTTGCTATAATGCATAAAATGCTTACTATAAAATGTTCAAATTATGATGAGGAAGTGTCTTGGTCAGTGTGGGCTACTGTAGCAAAATGCTGTAAACGGGGCTCGTAAACAGCAGAGATTGATTTTGAGCAAACGTGGAGGCTGGAAGGCTGATCCGCTGTCCACATGGTCTGATTCCAAGTCCGGTGAGGCCCGCTTGCTGGTGCGCGGCCCCTCTTCGCTGTGAGCTCCTGGCTGCAGGGCCACTCACCTCCCCAGGAGCCCACCTCCTGATGCCATCACCGTGGGGCTCAGGATTCCAACGGAGGGATTTGGGGGGCACACAGACATTCAGACTAGAACAGGCAGCCCGGGACAACTTTGTAGTGGAGACTGAAATCTCTTCTGTAAGGAGATTAGAAAGACAATGTCTGAATATTATTAAGGTCAGTATGTATTGAAATTGATTTTGCATTTAGATGACTCTTTTTGGTATATCCTGGATTACATCTACATTCAGATTTACCAAACTTACAATGCATTGCCAAGTTTTATTATGAGGGTCAGTAAATTCTAACTTTTGCCTCCATGTTAGCTACTGGGGAAGAGTTAGTGGAAATTTGGGTTTCGTTTCTTGAGTCTTGAAATCTCAGTCAAAATTGAAAAATGTCTGATTTTAGGAGTGAAGATGTCAAATGTGAAAACTATATAAAATGGAATATGCTGACTCTTGAAAATAAGACTGCCAAAGGCAATGTTGTCCATTGCGAGTGCCGCCGACAGGATAGGGCGCCCTGCGGAGGCTGTGGACCCTCCCTGGCGTGGGATGGACGTGCTTAGGAGGGGTAAGAGCTTCCGGCAGCACAGGATTTGTATCACTCTTATGCTTTGGGTCGGTGTTTTGCAAATGCTGTGACCACAGTCCGCAGTAAAAATACGTACACATGGCTGCTTGTGACCCCCACACACGACTAAAATAAAAGGTTCTGCAAACGTGATTTAGTCTTCCTAGGTGGGGTGTATTCTAATTTCTGTTGATAATCGTGTTGAAAATGTTGGTGTTGATCCAGTAGAACGTCTACTAGTGAGTCTCGGCTTGAGGTTTGCAAAATCTACTAGACGGTGTATATATTTTTAATAATTGTAATGGAATGTTACTGACTTCAAGGTTAGCATGGCTTGGGTCCCCAGGTACTTCCAACATATTTTAAAAAATTTTTAAACACTGCTGATGGCTAATCCGGAAGATATAAATAATGAAACTTTTCATTTACACCTTGGAAGCTATAGCTAGAGTAGGACACTTTTAAACCCTCCTTTCTCGGGTGAGGACCCGCAGCGGGTGCCGCGTTGGGTCAGTGCGTGTGACTAGCAGAAACTGCCAGCAGTGCGGGAGCGTCCAGTTCCACATTCTCGTCAGCGCCTGGCGTCGCGAGGTCTCCTAATTTTAGCCTTCCTCCTAGGTGTAGAGCGGTACATTGTTGTTTTACTTTGCATTTGATTTAATCCTCCTGATTAGTGAGGTTGACTATCTTTTCATGGCTTATTTGCTATCCCTACACTTGGGTTAAATGTTCAAATTTACCTTCTTAATATTGTAAGAATTCTTAATACATATTCTTGATACAAGTCCTTAATCAGATACGCATTTTGCAGATATTTTCTCCCAGTTTGTCTTGTCCTTTATTTTTCTTAACAGGGTCTTTCGCAGTGCATACTGTTTGTGTCCTGTTTAAGAATCTTCCCCTAATCCAAGGTCACGGTGACTTCCAGGATGCATTTTTTTTTCTAGACGCTTTCTGTTTTTAACTCTTGCATTTAGGTCTGCGAACAATTTTGAGTTAATTATGCTATGAGGTAAGGGGTCATGTTTCACTTCTTGGCCCGTGACTGCATTGGCCTGGCACAGTCTCTGAAAGGACTGTCCTTTTCCTTTGTGGGAAAGAACTGACCATGGACGTGCAGCTCAGATTCTCCGCCGCGTGCCGCTGATTTAGGCGTCTGTCTTTCTGACAGTAGGCCCTGTGTGCATCGTGAGTACTGAAACCAGCTAGGGCGGTATTTTGGACTTGGCTCTTTAAGAAAAATATATTGTGGCTATTCTGGGTCCTTTGCAGTTTCATATAAAGTTTAGAATCAACTTGTCAATTTCTGCACGAGACCCTGGGGTCCCAGTGGGCATTGCGTTGAACCTACATGTTATTTCAGGGGAACTGGCGTGCTCGCAGTAGTAAGTCTTCCAGGCCACGGTGGTGGCTTTTCTTTCTCCTTTTTAGGTGTCCTTCCATTTCCCTCAGCAGTGGGTTATATTTTTATATTTTTCAGTGTACAGATCTTAATGAAACACATTTTGTCCTGTTCCCCCCGTGTATCTGCGTTCTGTCTCCCTGGAGTTTTGTCGCCCTTTGGTTTTCAGTTCTGGTCATGTGGTAAGATGCTGGGCGGGGTCGGGGCAGTGCTGCAGAAGACGACTTCAGGCAGACAGCTGTCGGCAGTGACAGATCAGACTCTGAGGTCACAAGAAACGAGTCTTGAAAGAGACCTCTAGATTGACTGATAACCCGTGATTTCGGAGAGCAAAACCAGTGAAGGGGAGGGGACCGAAAGGACAGTGCAGGGAGGGGGGACTGCACTGAGCTAGGGCCGGCAGCGAATGTAGGTGACGGGAGACCTGGCCTTAAGAAGTAGCCCAGAGGGACAGCAGCCTCAAGAAAAGGGAGCATTTCTGTGGTGGCACCACCTCCTCCTCAGAGTCACTGGCCTTGATCTCTCTTCACGAGCTGAAGCGACTTCCACTCCTTTAACACACCGTTTTTTCTCTCTTTTCCGACGGTGTTAACTTAGAACAGCCCCGCGTTCCCCCGGGAGACGGCAGTGTGCTGGGCACACGCATGAGTTTTGCACGTGCTAATTGCTTACTCTGGACCACAGACCTGCAGAGTTGACGGTGTTACTCCCATCACATGCGAGACTTTCACCAGTGTGGACACTGAGGTTCCGAGGGGCTGAGTTTTGCCCAGTGTGTGTGTCGTGTTGCCCAAGTGAGATGTTTCAACCGGGTCTGACCTTGCTTGTCCCAAGTGTCTCCTGGTCGAACAAGGGAGCTGGGTGTGCGAGTGACTGAGTGGAGCACAGAACAGAGTGAAGAATGTTTGTACACTGGTTTGAGCAAATACAGACCGAGCGCCTACTTTGTGCTAGGCATTTGGGGTACCTGGGTAGAATGTGGAGGCAGAAGTGGAATTACAAGAGGCGGAAAGACTTGAGTAGCAAGCCCCGGTGAGAGGCGAATTCATAACCTAACGAGAGTGTGATCGTTGGAAGGGCTCTCCACGGCTCTGCTCCGTGTCTGGTATCTCCCAAGCAGAGGCACTGGCTGTTTTTTTCCGGGCTGTCTTTCCAAGAATGTTTCTGTGGTGAACAGCCTTGGGAGATACAGTATCTCCCTCTGCGGCAGAGGACACGTTTATTTATTGTCCATTGTAGTGAAGATAATGTGTCCATTATGTCAGGCAGGTTTGCTGGGTATAAGATTTGGGTCTCAGCTGTGTTTCAGACCCACTGCTTGCACATCGTCGCTCCGAGGTCGCTCCGCGTCGCCCAGTGGGAATTGGGGGATGAGGGGAACCCCTGGGGACCTAAAGCCCACACCGCCTGCAGTGCCATGAGTGGTGAAGTGCTTTGCTTCTCACTTGGGCATGTCGTGTGTGCTGCCAGCACCCAGGAAATGGCAGGGAACTTGTTAGCTTGCTAGTGGGCTGGACTCTGCAGTCTTCTGTAGTAGACGTGAGCTTATTTTTACTTTGGTTTGGGAGGGTTAAGGTGTTTTAACTTACAGTTCTTATTTTCTGGGGGCTTTCAGCTCCTGCTCTTGCTAGTGCACTTACTACTTAAAGGGTAGAGGACTCTGATCCCTTACTACTTTAAGGGATGTGTGGACATACAACAGTTTTGATCTCCAAAGTCACGTTCAAAAACATCATTCAGGAGCCATCTATTTAGCTATTGTCCTTCTCGCATGTGCCACCGCTGTTTCCTGTAGACAGCAGTGGCTAGAGCTGTGTTTTAAAAACCACATTTTTAAAGCTTGGAAAAGTTTCCAGTACCTTTTAAAAAGCATTTTAATGAATTGTTCCGCGTTGTTAATTTGACTGCTTTATTTCTTAACTGTTAATTTATTACTCAGTAGAATTACCAAGGCTGTCTTTGTTCAGAGGGAAAAGATTTTTAAAAATGTGTCTATTTACTATTAGCATCTTTTTATAACTGAAAGATTTGAAGAGTTAGAGTGCAACATAGTTTGTAGAAATAGTTTACTGAATTTCTGTAAATTGTTTTATTCCAATAAGTCTGGGAACCATAGAGCATCCCCCCTAAAATAAAATTATTTTTTAACTCCTGTGCTCATCCTCTACCTAGCCATCTTGACATTTATAAGCAAGGTGGAAAAAAAAAACAATTTGGCTTAAAAAGATACTGACCCTCACGTGGAATGGCAAGAAATCATAACAGAGAAGCGTGTCCCTGGCAGGAGGCAGAGGACACAGGCGGAAGTGACTGTACTGGAGCCTCATCAGTCTGATTACTTAGCTAATTGTCGCCCTTTGTCATGTACTCTGCTTCCTTTGGTTAGAGCTTCTGAATAAACATGAAGCTTTCTGGTCCTTCTTTGGTAAAGATGATTCATTTCTTAAGGGGAACATTCCTCTTTTTCCAAGAGGGAACATATTCTATGTTTGTAGTATCACGACTGTCCCGATACTGATGGACATCCAGGTTGATTTTGTTTACTTTTTGCTGCCACATTTCATCATTGTGAAATGAGCGTGGACAGACTTTCCCATTTCTGAAATTGGGGTGTGTGTGTGAGTGTAGGTGGCATCTCACAAACGCTGCTTGCCACCCTATGTAAAACGGAAACCCTGTCCTCCGATCCGGGCCTCTCTTTCCCCTTTCGCTGCTTTCTTTTCCTTGTAGCGCCTTTACCAGGTGCCACATCATTCCTTGTCTTCCATCCCCCCACCCCACCCCCAGCTCCTAGGGTACCGCTGGGAAGGGAGTGGGCACCCAGTGTGGTTGCTGGGCGAATGGGTGCAGGAAGGGAGCCTTTGATATTTGCTGTGGTCCAGACACTGCCCCCAGCCAGCCCTTTCTGTCCCAGAATCACGCACTGCTCACAACAGCCATGGGAGGTGGGTGGGGACTCGGTGAGCAGGCCAGGGCGCAGGGTGGGCTTAACCTGCCCAGTGTCGCTGGGCATGTAAGTAGAAGATCTGTGATTCGAACTTGAACCCACTGGTGCCAGATCACAGGTCCGTGACCTCAGTGTTCTCCTTCCCTCAGCAATAAAAGGCAGGATTGACTTAGTTGTCTCCCTCTTTTTAAACAGGAAGAAGAGAATTTATCCAAAGATTAAAACTTGAAGCAACCCTGAATGTGCACGATGGCTGTGTAAGTAAGAGTTAATTTTTCACTGTGAAGGACTTTAAAACCCAGTGTTTGAAGAGATACCCCAGGCCCCCCTGAGCAGATTGTGCCTGACTGCAGTAAACGGGAGAATCCACTTTTGCATGAAGACGTCAAAGTAATTTTGAATTTAGAAAAGTAGGTTTTTTTTTAAAAGTACAGTTGGTCCATGTTACTCCATTTTGACCGAAAGTGGAAGTCTGATTCTTTTCTTTTTTTTTGATTTAGATATAGCTCACATACTGTAAAATTCACACACTTAACTTGCAATTCAGTGTTTTTTATTTTTTACATTACTATTTATTTTTATTGAACTTATTGGAGATGACATTAATTAATAAAGTTGTATGGGTGTCAGGGGCACAATTCTATGACCCTGTCCCCCTGATCAGCTGTTCACTGTGTTGTGCGTTCACCACCCCAAGTCCAGGTGTGGTGACACCATTCAGCTCCCTGTAATTCAGTGTCTTTAAAATGTAATCACAGTGGAGCATGGCCGTCACCACCATCCGATTCCAGCATATTTCCAGCATCTGCAGAAGCATGTGTGCGCCGCTTATCAGTCCCTGCCCTGCCCTCGCCACCTGGCTGCTGGCCGTCCTGTCTGCCTCTGTCTCTGCAGATAGGCCTCTTCTGGACGCCGTAGATACGTGGGAAAGTTTGCGACCTTTCAGACTGGCTTCTTTCACTTTACTGATATTTCCTGGGTTCGTCCCTGTCGCAGCATGTCACTGCTTCACGTGGCTGAAGAATATTGTGTTGTGTGGATGTTTTTCATGAGCAAACAGGCAGTCACATTGTGTGTGTGGTGTTTGGGTCGGTTTCCCTTGGGGCTGTCGGGAGTCATGCGGCTGTGGGTGTTTGTGTGCAGGTTTCTGTGCCACGTGATCTTATTCCTCTCGGGCACGGACCTGGCTGTGCAGTTGCTGGGTCGCAGCATAGCTGTGTCAGGTTTTGAGGCGCTGCTGGACTGTTTTCCAGAGAGCTGCGACGTGGGGCATCCCTTCCAGCTGTGTAGGAGGGCTCCAGTTTCTTGATGTGACATGCCCCCAACTCTTGTTTTTTGTTTTGTTTTTTAGTTATTATAGCCATCTTAGTAGGTGTGAAGTAGTAATTTGTTGTGGTTTTACTTTTCATGAAGACACACACTTATGTTTTCTTCTAAGAGTTGCATAGTTTTGGCTCTAGATATTTGACTGTTTTCAGTTAATTTTTACATCTGGTGCGAAATAGGGGTCTAAACTCATTCTGTTGCTCGCACATATCCAGTTGCCCCGGTGCCACTTGTTGAAAAGACTGTTCTTCCTCCATTGAGTGGTCTTAGCCCCCTGACTAAAAGTCCTGACCGTAAATGCATGGGTCTGCTTCTGAACCCTCTGAACCCTCGAGCCCTTTCCTTGTCCTGCTCACCCATGTCCGTGGGGGCAGTGCAGTGTCGGCCCCTGGGGCTGTGCAGTGAGTTTTCCCGATTCCTTTCTAGGGGGCCTGGTTCTGTGTCTCTGGATAGAAAATAAATTAAAATAAATTTAAAAGCCCTGACTGGTGTAGCTCAGTGGATTGAGCATGGGCCTGTGAACCAAAGGGTCACCAGTTCAATTCCTAGTCAGGGCACACGCCTGGGTTGCAGGCCAGGTCCCCAGGGAGGGGTGTGCAAGAGGCAACCACACATTCATGTTTCTCTCCCTTCCCTTCTCTCTAAAAATAAATAAATAAAATCTTAAAAAAATTAAAAAAATAAAATTTAAGAGAGACAGACATTTCATTGCTAATTTTCAGAACACTGTGTTTGCTAAATGGTGGTCAGCGTGTCCTCTCAATAAGTAAACTGGTAAATACTATTTGCCATAGACACGACCTCATCAGTGGTATAAAATTCCAACCATCAGTTAAGTAAAACATGGCATACTTGTTTTTATATTCAGTTTGCTGAAATTTCTTTTTTGTTTTTCTTTTTTTAGGTTAATACAATCTGTTGGAATGAAACTGGAGAATATATTTTATCCGGCTCAGATGACACCAAGTTAGTAATTAGTAATCCTTACAGCAGAAAGGTTAGTGGTTTAAAAAATCTACAACTTAATGAGAAAAAGAAATCAAGAAATTGTAAATAACCATAGAATTGGCATTTGTAGAAAAATATTTTTACCTTGCTAAAGTCTGTTATATAATTTGGAAGTTGTTCCAGTCAGGTTCCCTACCTTGTGTAGGAAAATGTTAGGTTTCTCTTGGCCTTTTGACTCTGGAATATTTAAGCATGCTCCATGTTATCCAAGTGGATAAAATTGCCAGAAGTGACATTTTCTGAAAAGAGTATTCTTTGGTGGGGCAGGGGAAGAGGATGCGATTTTTTTTCCTTTTGTGCTCACAGAATCTAATCTTAAACCAAGCAGTTTTAAAGACTGGATTTTGTCAGGGGCCGGGTCCTAGTGACGCTTTATGGCATTCAGTTCAACAAGCCAGGTATCATATCACGCCGAGTTTTAGTTAGGATTCTGTTCTGGTTTTTATTGGCCCTTCCTCTGACTTCATATGTAGAAGTGTGCTGCTATTTTTATATCAGTGAGAATGTGGTAGATGGGCAGTCTGAATTGCTACTAGCAGTCTTACAGAATAGACAGTTCACGTGTTCCTCATATTTCTGCAAACAGTTACATAAGTGTTTGTGGTCCTTTAGCCTAAAAGGAGGTCACGTTGAGGCTGCCCTTGATTAAAAGATAAGATAGGTCATAATTTTATTTCACGGGCCGCTTTACTTAATTGTCCTGACGTAGCAGAGGGAAACTCAATGTTTTCAAACTCTGCTTCTCTTAGGTCTGTAACTACTGGACCACTGCCTTCTTCTGACAGTGGAGAAATTTGCTGAAATACTGTCCGTGTGGAAATGCTTTTTGATTTCACTGTCAGAATTTTAATGCTCATAATATACAAAGCATTCATCTAGGTACCAACGGAATTGTTTTAAAAGATGCAGAGCTCCATTGTTTTTTTTAAAACGTGGTGATAAAACATACGTAACGTAAAATTAACCATCTCGGCCATGTTTAGAAGTTCAGTTCAGTGACGGTACACACACATTCACCTTGCTGTCCTGCTGTCACTGCCGCCCGGCCACAGAGCCCGTCGCATCCGCGGAATTAAAGCCCTGTCCAGGGAGCAGCAGCCCTGACCCGCGCCCCTGGCAGCCACCTCTCTGCCTCTGTCTGCGTCTGGTTCTGGGTGCGACGGGTCGGTGTTGGTGCGCTTCCTGCAAGTGTGCGTGTGCAGCGTCTGCGCTGCTGGGACTGGTGCAAGTCCCTCAGCGTGTTCGCAGGGCTCAGCCGTGTAGCAGCGGGTGTCGGGGTCTCCAGCCTTTTGAAGCTGAACGACACGCCACTGCCTGCCCCGTTTGTGTGCCCTTTCAGCTGGCAGTGGGCCCCGGGTTGCTGCTGCTTCCTGTCCCTGGTGAATGTCGCCATGAACACAGCTGTGCAGACATCTCTTCAAACCCCTGCTTTCAGTTCTTTTGTGAAAATGCCCAATGGCGTAATTTTTAAAAGACCATGTTTCTGCTTTAATTGCTTATTTTAAAACAGTGACATTTGCCCTGGCTGGTGTGGCTCAGTTGATTGAGCGCGGGCTGTGAACCAAAGGGTCGCCAGTTTGATTCCCAGTCAGGGCGCATGCCTGGGTTGCAGGCCAGGTCCCCAGTGGGGGCCATGTGAGAGGCAACCACAGATTGATGTTTCTCTCCCCCTCTTTCTCCCTCCCTTCCCCTCTGTCTAAAAATAAATTTAAAAATCTAAAAAAAAAAAAAGACATTTGCTTTATACATGCTTCCCAATAGCTTTTGTGTATTCGAAAAGCAATTCATCATTACCCATCCTCATTTCCAGTTTGTGAAATGACTAATCAGATAATACTTTTAGAGATTTTAAGTATAATGACTGTCTTTTTCACATAGTTGTTTTGATAGTTCCAAATTTGATATTATATAGGAATATTTTTTAATTGTAAAACACTATGATTCATTACACAGGAAAATAGTTTTTTGATCTTGAGTCAAATCCGTTCTCACAGTTTCACTCTATTTTAATCCTGGGAGTTCATGAGAAGATGGATTTATTGCAGGCGCGAGCTTCAGAGCACTCCGTGTCGATTTAGGAGATTAGAGGTGTTTCTTATTAAAGGCCTGTCTTAATCGTGTATCATAAATCTCAAATATAGAAGAAGGAGAAGTTTCGTTTTCCAAAAATGATGGGCTAGTTTATTTGGACTAGTCCTCCGACCGAAGACAGCTGAAAAGTGCTTGATTGGTACTTCTAAAATAATCCTGAAAGTAACAAATAACTGCCTTGGTAATGAGGAGTTACCTTCACATCTCAGATGGAAAAAAAGAAAATATGATTGATTCTGATTTCTTTTTTCCCTAATTATAATTGTGTAGAATCGAATGATGATTTTCATTGAGATGAGAATGTTAATGAGAATGTATTCCTGGCCATGATTATGTTAAATGTGAACGTTTCTTTCTAGGAAATAATAAATTACCAAGAGCTGCTTTCTATCTTCTGTGTGTTTCAGGTTTTGACAACGATTCGTTCGGGGCACCGAGCCAACATCTTCAGTGCGAAGTTCTTGCCGTGCACAAGTGACAAGCAGATCGTGTCCTGCTCCGGGGACGGCGTGATATTCTACACCAATGTCGAGCAGGACGCGGAGACCAACAGACAGTGCCAGTTCACGTGCCATTACGGGACTACCTATGAGGTGCAGCACTGTGACGGGTCTCTGTGTGACACGTGCCTGTGTTTCTGTGTAAAGTGTATGCATGTGTACAGGGGTGCACGTTCATGTGTGTAGGTTTGCGTATGTGTTTACATACACATTCATGCATTTGCAGACAAAGAAATTATTGGCAGAATATCTAGATTGCTGTAAACTATTTGAGAAGATGAGTCTTGATGAGCTTGCGAACACAGTTAAGAAATAAGACGTGAGTGTTAACAACACTCGTCAGTATGCGTTTGCAATGGTGTGGGCAGCCGTGCCCTGAGCACGAGTGTGCGCCTTTGGGAAGGTGCTCCTGGGCTGTGCCTCAGGCCCCTCCCGGGCTGTGCCCGCTGCTGCACCTTGTCACTGTCTTTTACGGAGTCAGTCCGTCCTGTCGGTTGGTGTGTCTCTCTTCACACCAGTGCCACAGTGTTTTGAAGACAGCGGCTTTGTCATGTGCTTTGACATCAGCATGCGGGAGGCCTCCGGCTCTGTTTTCTTTGTCCGGACTGTATCTGCTGTTCGTGTCCTTTGTGATTTCATATGAATTTTAAGACTTTTTTCTTGGGATTCAGTAAAGAAAAAATGCCCCTGGGATTTTGATAGAAATTGCATTAAACTTAGATGACCTTAATATTTTCGGCGCGCGCGCGCGCACACACACACACACACACACACACACATCTCGATCACCTTGAGTGGTACAGACATTTCAACCATATATCGTCTTCCGGTTCACCGATGCGTTTGCGTTGGTATCTCCTTTCTCTGAGCCGTGCTTTGTCGTTTTCTGTGTACAAGTCTTTCGCCTCTTTGAATAAGTGTATCCTAAGTGTTTTATTCTTTTTGCTACTATTGTAATTGTTTGCTTAATTTCCTTCTCAGATTGCTTATTACAAGTACAAAGGAAAAACACAAGTGATTTCTGTGTTTATTTGTTAACCTGAAATTTTGTTGTATTCATTTGTTTGTCTTAGTTGGTTTTTTGTGGAGTCTGTAGAATTTTCTGCATGTTAGATCATGTCATCTTTAGTCAGAGGTAATTTCGCTGCTGGTTCTTCAGTGTCTGTGACTTGTATTTCTGTTTTCCTGCCTGATTACTCTAGCCAGCGTGCCCAGCCCTGCATTGAATAGAAGGACGTGCGTGGCACCCTTGTCTTGTCCCCGATCTCGGAGGGGAGCTCTCAGTTCCCCCTCGAGTGTGGGGTTAGCTGCGGGCTTCTTGTATGTGGCCTGTATTTGGTTGAGGTGATTTCCTCCCATTCCTAGTTTGTTGAGTATCTTAATCATGAAAATTTGTCAAAATTTTTGAGAGGTCAGTTTAAATGTTTTAATCAGTTCAGCATCTTACAGTTTTCTTAAACATTATCATAGAAGAAAAAGTTATGTTTTTATAAGTGTAAACTTATATCCAGAAAACAAAAATGAGGCTTTGACTAGTTTAAGTTTTTGAGAGCAGAATTTTTCATATCAAAGTTGTTAGAAGTTTTCAGTTTTAAAGAACTTTCTACCTGCAGGAACATTCATTTCAAACTTCAAGTAACGAATCATGTTAATTCAACAACTGCTTCTTGCATATTTCTGTATGCACTGTGCTGCTTTGGATTGTGGTGTGGGCAACTCAGAAAGACCTAAGATGAGCAGCTCCTTGTGGCCTTTGCTGTCCTCGTGTTCTGAAACCGTGGCCGTGGCTCTCACGGCCGACCGTCCGAGTGGTCGGTGACAGTGCCCGGGCTTTGCTCTCGCCGCCAGGTCATGACCGTGCCCAACGACCCGCACACCTTCCTCTCCTGCGGTGAAGACGGGACTGTGCGGTGGTTTGACACGCGCATCAAAACCAGCTGCACGAAAGAAGATTGCAAAGATGTAAGAATCACTTTTTGGTATAAATGATGCAAAATGCTTAAGATTATAATTAAAATTGAACTGTACATTATCTCTGGATTATGAGGTTATGGGTCAATTTTACCATCTTTGTTTTGCTAAAATCTTCAATAGCAAATACGAGTATTTTATAGTCAAAATTTAAAAATTAAAATTTTAATAGTGAAGTTAGGGAACTTGTATTTTAATTGTACATTTCAAATATATAAATGAAAATGTATATAATTATTCAGTATATGCTCTGGCATTATAAAAAGTTGAAGAATTTGTCAGTGTATCTGATTTACTTATGGAGATCATTTTGGCTTGCCAATAGCCGTAATGAAGTCTAGTATTTTCCTTTCCATTTAACCCTGACTTTTAAACCAAAAATTATGTTATCTTTTTAAAATAATGAGATACCATTCTACCAATGTGTTTGTCACTCAGCTAACTCACTTTTCTAAAGACATAGCTTCACTACTAATTTCGTATTTTAATACTGTTTTAAACCTGAAAAAAACCTGAGCAATCATACAATGGCCCCAGACAACTAACCCCAAATGTTATTTAAAGAGCATGGCTTTTTTTCTCAGATCATTTTGAAGTACGAAATGAAATAAGGAAGTATTGCTAAATATACTTTTTACTGAAAGTAATGAGGTTAAGGGCGTGCTAATAATGTTCCTGTTAACATTCTGGGGGGATTATTTTCTGTATTGAAAGAAAAAAAAGAATAGAAGTTAAATTTTTTAATGTATGATTTTTAAGTCAGTTTTTATGTCACATATATTTACACACACACATACATACAGCTAGGAAAGAGTTGAACTAAGTAAAAGGCAGAATAAGTTTAAAACATCAGGCTGTGTATTAGGGGTATTTGGGATGCCTATTTCTTAGGAAATGGGAAGTACTAAAATCCGTTATGCCAAATTCTCATAAGCAGTATTTTAGTGTACAATGTGGTAGGATTTAATTGTGCTTTTATAACAAAATACCCAGTAAAAATGAAGATGAAAGAAAGGCTAATAAGTGAAAATATTGTCAAAATTTCAGCCCTGGCTACTGTGGCTCAGTGGATTGAGCAATGCCTGCAAACCAAAGGGTCGCTGGTTCAATTCCCACTCAGGGCACATGCCTGGGTTGTGGGCCAGGTCCCCAGTAGGGGGTGCACAAGAGATAGCCACACTCTGATGTTTCTCTCTCTCTCTTTCTCCCTCCCTTCCCTTCTCTAAAAATAAACAAAAATAAAATCTTAAAATTTTTCCTTAATAAAACTTTTCGCTTTTTTATATATAAAAATGAAGAGGTAAAGTATGAAGAAAACTGGCATTCCTTAACCACTAAAACAGAATTATAAAAGGCTTTTGGTGAACCAGTTCCATGTATTAGGAATAATGTTCTGAGTCAATAATTACGCTAATAAAACCTAAGAGTGAGGAGCTGAGTCACAGGCAGAATAGCCTAAAATGAACAGAATACCTTAAGGATACATGTTCCGAGTTATAGCTCTTACATTTCTGATGCTTACATGAAGGTAAGTAGGGACCCTATAGTGAACCCTGTCTTCAAAGGGTTTGTGTGTATCTGTATACTTTGTTTTTGAACTGTTAGGGAGAAAGCTATTACAAGTGAAGAAAAGTATAAAAGTTTAAAATCAGCTAAGAATTTTTTCAGTATTTTAGTAGCAACAGCTCTAACTAAAATACTACGAGTACCATATAAAATAACCGTGAGTACTTACCGTGGACAAGGCAGATTGTCCCTCCATCTTTACCGTCCAGTGGACCAAAAGCAGCAGGCATTTGTAACGTGACTAACGACTTACATGTTACATATGTGAGTACTTTACATTTCTAAAGGTGTTCATTCTTCACGCATATAAGGATAAGGAGGCCTGTCTGAGGAATAATTCAAGTTGTATTATATCGTTATTTGAAATGCAGCTAGTGTTGAAAAAGGTTTAAACTGTGATAATATAAATAATGAGTTTCTTAAATTTTCACTGGCTTTTTTGTGGCCTCTCTGGCTTTAGCTGCTGCTTGAGTCTTAAATCTGGGAACCATTTTTATTTTTTTCCTTTTCAGAATGTATTTTGCATCACTCAATTATTGGTGGTTTTCAAATCTTTTAATTAAATTTAGTATTTCCATATATAGTTTCTTACTTTGTTTGGTCTGTAAGGAGAGCACACGGTTTGTATTAGCAGTTCGTTTTGGAACTGTATGGCCAGCTGTGGAGAAGACTGCATTTTTCTTGGGGTGACAAACTGCCGAGGGGGGACAGTGACTGCACGTGTGAATCTTACTTGCACATAAGCTGAAAGTTAGAAACACTTGCTAATAGAAAGAAATCTGAAAAATCGCAGAAAACCATGGTTTCCTGCTTCATGGTCGTACTGATTGAATTGGGATTTCTGAGCAAGGTTATTCTCTTCTCATTGACGAGAACATTTCTCAATATGGTGTCATCTCTGCTGAAAGCCCTATGAAACTGCTGTTGTTTTATCTTGTAGGACATTCTAATTAACTGCCGGCGGGCCGCCACTTCTGTAGCGATCTGTCCACCAGTGCCGTATTGTCTTGCCGTGGGCTGTTCTGATAGCTCAGTCCGAATATATGATCGGAGAATGCTGGGCACGAGAGCCACAGGTACAAAGCAACACGTGAGAGAAAATACAAGATTCTGTCTGTTCAGAGAGTAAATGTGCCATTTACAATTTTAAAGTTTTATGAGTTTGTTATCAATTTAGTAAGTAGAATGGATTTAGATAATATGTATTATAAAAACCAGCATTTCACCAAGTTTTATGATCCTATTGGGGTGATCCTTTGGCAGTTTATCACTTTAAAAACTTACAATGCTTGCTGTACAGTCACCCCTAAGTATCTGCAGGGGATGGTTCCAGGACCCCTCGGGTACCAGAGTCCCCAGATGCTCAAGTCCCTTGTAAAGTGGCTCAGAGCAGTGAGTACATTCAGCCCTTTGCAGGAGAAAGTACTGTTTTCCTTCCACGGGAGACTGAATCCATGGGTTTGAAACCCACAGAGATTGAGGGTCAAATACGTTAGTTTCCTAGGGCTGTGTGCAGGAGCGTGCTGTCTCCTGACTCGGAGGCTTCAGTGCAGGTTGGGCGGGTGGCTGTGTGCTGGAGGGTCACGGGGGGAACCTGCTGCAGGTTCCCTCCCCGCCGCCTGTGGTGCTGCTGGCAGTCCTTAGCCTCCCTCGCTCTTAGACGTTTCCCTTCAGCTTCTACTTCCACACTTGCATTCACCACCTCCTCCCCTCTGCGTGTGTTCACACTTCCCTCTCCCTGCGAGAACACCAGTCCCGTTGGCTTCAGAGCCCCCCTAATCCACAATGACGTCATCATACTAATCACATCAGCGGAGACCTTTCCAAAAGGGACATGCTCTAAGGTTCTGGGTGGACGTGAACTTATGGCGATGGGGGCACTGTTCAGCCCACAGCACTTGGCTTCCTAATTCCTCTTTGCCATTTTTTTGAAATTAAGAGGGTAACAGTAAGCACGGTGGAGAGAAGAGTTAAGAAAGCAGTGACCTGGGGGGCTGCTAGCATGTAGTCTGTGTTCGTGCCTGTACGGCCGAGTTCAAGTGCTGTCAGTGAGGCTGCGGCACTGACTCAGGTTGCGCCCCGAGCTCCTGGCCTCCAGCTCCCCGCACACACTGTGGGGCCCAGCCACTCCCGAAAGTCCCCACTCAAAGCCAGCTTCCAGTCGCATTTTCTCGGGAAAGAAAGCCAGGGATACTTACACATTCACACACCACAAACATCAACTCCATGTACGCATTTGTGTGTGTTCCCATACATTTTATTGTTAAAAATACAATCAGACTTCCCTGGCTGGTGTAGCTCAGTGGATTGAGCGCAGGCTGGGAACCAGAGGGTCCCGGTTCGATTCCTAGTTGGGGCACATGCCTGGGTTGCGGGCCGGGTCCCCAGTGAGGGCCATGTGAGAGGCAACCATACATTGCTGTTTCTCTCCCTCTCTGTCTCCCTCCCTTCCCTTCTCTCTAAAAATAAATAAATAAATCTTAAAAAGAAAAAGAAAATACAAGCAGACTTGGCCAGAAATGAACACAATGTCAATCTCATTGTCAACCTATGTCCCCTGAAAAAGTTATTAAAACAGGAAGACCAGGACGATTATTTTTTCTGAACGGTGATTGTGGAGTCTTACCTGTTTGGATGTGCACATTTGGGGAACCGGTATTAATAATAATACTAAACTATAGGCTTAATTATTGTTCTTCAACAGATGGGGTGCAGTTGACATTTTGGGCAAGAACCTCATTGTACAGGGTTTCGATTCTTAGAATTCAGCGTTGCCTGGCCCCCCAGCTCACCAAGTGCCCGCTGTACCCCTCTCTGTCATCGTGCGCCGCGCTGATGACTCCCAAGTTAATTAAAGCTGGAATAGTGTCCCCCCTCTGTTATCTTACAAGAGAAACATTTCACAACAGTCAGACATTTTTTAAGAATCTAAAGTAAAAGATAAATCACTTTCAAAGGATACTGCATTGTTTTATTTAGTATGCTGATAAATACCAGCTTTCCTATTATAAAAATTTTATTGAGAATTTTTGGAAGATGATTTAGTGTGACTATAATAACAAATTAATTGTTTAAATAACTCTTTTCCAATAAAGTATTTATATAATCTGGAATTCTAGACAGTCATGAATTTTTTTAAAGGTATGTTTCCTTTGTACTGTATTTTCTAAAATTTTGTGATAAAATCTGGTATTGATAAAGGAGCCTCTTGTAGAAATACAGGACCTGGCCAAAGTAAGGCCTGCTTGAGTGTGGTTGGTAGGATAATGCGGGTATAATAGTTTATAGCTTTAATTTGAACATCTCACCTAGAATGTCATGTGGCGTGCTTGAGTGTGATGGTTATGTGACAGAATGACATGCTTATGACTCTGTAATGAAAAAGGGACGCTGTTTGTGCTGGACCCTGTAGACCATGATAGCTTGGATTTTTATTGCTACATTAAATCACATATCTCCCTAGTTCAAGTTAAGAGTCTTTAAAATGTTTTTCGTCAAAAACGTAAATTTTTAAACTGTCCTGTTTTCTTCTTCCAGGGAATTACGCAGGCCGGGGGACCGCCGGAATGGTGGCCCGCTTCCTGCCTTCCCACCTCAGCAACAAGTCCTGCAGGGTGACCTCACTGTGCTACAGCGAGGACGGCCAGGAGATCCTCGTCAGCTACTCCTCGGACTACATATACCTGTTCGACCCCAAGGACGACACCGCCCGGGAGCTGCGGGCGCCTTCTGCGGAGGAGAGGAGAGAAGAGGTGTGTTGACGCAAAACCGCCTTCTTCATTTAATCCAGAAAGGACTCTTCCGTGACCTCTGGGGCCGGAAGGGCTGTAAAGAACAGTTAATTTTCAAGACATTTACGGTTTAGGAACAAGGACAGGAAAGATACATGAAAGAAAAGGGGCTGATAATTAAGAAAGGCTCTAGGAAAAGTATTGTGAGGTTTTTAGAGAGAAAATATTAATGGCAAAATGGCTCACTGACTTTGGGGATGCACAGTAGCGGCAGGTCTGACCGTTGGCGAAAAGGCAATTACAACAGTAAAATGTGTGACCTGCAGAGTTACAGGAGACTAAGTGTGTGTGTTCACGCACCAGTAGGGGTTTTACCTATTCACTGTTCACATGTGCGCAGCAGCCCCTTCCGCTCCCACGTCTTCCTCTGTCACAATTATGAGTGTGTAACGTTATCTCCAGGTACCTGTCACAAAATACAGACGAGTGAGTGAGAAAAAGGGAAGTCAAAGTGTATCTATATGTATGTGTACGCACATACGGAATCAGCTGTTTTCTTCTCTGTAAAGGCAGAAACTAGAAATCACACGTGCTTGGCAGCACGCAGCAGTAGGGAAAATGTCTGCTTTCCCCTGCTAGGCTGCCTTCCCCGGTGCGTCTCTCCCTTTGGCCTTTCTGTGTTACACTGTCCTTTGCTCAGTCACTCTACTCTGGCTTGTGGAGTGGCCTTTGAAATGAACCATTGCTTCATATCAATTATTAGTGACTTTTCAGCATTGGCCCAAGGCCTATTAGTGAGCGCAACGGAAGGGCCCTGAAGCACGCGATTGTGTGGTTGCTGTGAGGTGCTAGACCAAACTCAGCTGCTACAGCTACCGGCTCTGAGGGCTGAAGTCAGAGGGAGCAGTATTACTCTGTAAATATATTTTGGGATTCTAAATGTGGCAGCAGACTTAAGTGACTTAGTAAATGGACCAAGAAGAGGGCCCCGTGGAAGGTGAAAACTCGGAGCATATCGGTCTGCCGCAAACACGAGATCGGCTCTGACGTCGTTCTTGTGGCCGTGGGATGTCCCCTCGAGATCCGAACTTAGCACGTCAGAGGGAGCTTTCCGACTGTCTCGTGGTGACGGGCGGGAACACAGGAGCGTCTCAGGGCGCTAGCGTTCACGTGTTGTGTGCTCGGCCGGAGGTGTCTGTGCGGTGGTCTGGGCCTGTGTTCCGGGCGTGTGTTTCTCAGCACACTTTGTCCAAGTAACTAAGTTAAGAAAAATAATTCTGAAAATGGATTAAAATTATAAAAACAGATTATGCTTACTGTACGCAGCCCAACAGTTCAGGTGTATGTGGAGGAAGAAATGGAAAGTCTTCATCTTCATCCCACATTGTTTCCTTCCGTGTTTTGTGCCGAACCCTTGACCGCAGGGCCCCGACTGGGCGCCTGCTGTCCACTGAGTCCAATACTGAACTTGAGAAAACCCAGGTGTGTGGCAGTAGAGCTGTAAATAAATACACATGTAAAACTTAAGGGAATGGTATGTAAGAATTATGTTCTCTATAAGTAGACCAGAAGAGGGAATAATCGATTTTCACTGGGAACGTGAGGAAAAGCTTAGGCAGGGTTTTACAGTATGAACAAAAGTTTAATATATGATTTATGTGATTTTTTCTTATGTTTACATTATGTTTTTATGTTTTCTTAATTTGGGAAGGTCTCTTTTTATGTTTTCATGTCCTCTGATAGTTTTTTTTTCCTTTTTATGTAGTGTATTCTTTTGTCTTAGTCAATTGTTTTTACTTCTCATTTTCCTTTTTAAAATCCTTTTCTTTCTCTTTTTTCCTTTTCTTCTGATGTGTTTATTGCAAGTACTGGGGTGACGCCTGTGCTTCGTCGTTATTGGATGGCTGTGTCACGTCCACTCTCAGTTTTTCCTTCAGTTCATCTCTAGATGCGGGTCCTGCCCTGCAGCGCCGCTCGCCGCTCTGGCCGCCGCCTCGGCCCGGTGCCAGGGGTCCGCATCGCTCTCCTCTGTCCCCGGGGGGGGCTTTCTCACCAGCCCCCTGCTGTATGCCCACAGCCCCTCATCAGATCATGCCGCTCTTCTGATCAGCTCTCCGAGGGCGGCCCAGTCTCTCGGAGCCCGGATGAGGTCCTTATCGTGGCTTTGAGACCCCCGTCACCCAGCGCTCCGACTTCCCCGCCCCTCTGGTCCTCCTCGCTCTGACCACCTGCGCTCTTCCTGCAGGCCCAGCAGGCTCTGCCCGAGGGCTTTCGGCTTCCTCTGCGAGATTTCCTCAGCCCTTTCCCGTTTGGATCTGACACCTCCCTTGCGTACAGAGAGTAGGGAGGTGGGAAGAATCTGTTAGACTTAAAGTGTGCTTTAAGAGGTGAGCAAATGCGTTTCCTTCTCACCTTGCAGTTACGGCAGCCTCCAGTGAAGCGTTTGAGACTTCGTGGCGACTGGTCAGATACTGGACCCCGAGCGAGGCCAGAGAGTGAACGAGAGCGAGATGGTAACTGTACTTTAGTCAGCTTTTTTATTTTTGTATGGTATTTAAAAACTCGTACTTTACCTTGTTTCTGTTGTTTTCACTATTGTAAGTGAGGCTGCAGCAAGCAGCCTCGTACATCTCTTAGCACGCTTGTGTACGTGTGTGTGTCTGTGGACAAATTCCTAGGAGTGGGCCGGTGTGGTCACCGGATAGTGAATTTTAATTTTGACAGTTATCAGATTTTTCTCCCCAAAAGCACTATTTTACATTCCCACTGAAAGTGTAAGAATGCTGGGGAGCAGATGACACTAAGGGGGGGGGTTAGAGGGTGGGGCGATGGAGCGGAAAGGGAAAAGGACTCGTGGACATGGACAGTAGTGGGGTGATTGTGAGCAAGGGGGTATAAGGGGACTAAATGGTAATGGAAAAACATACAATAAAATTTTTGTAAAAAATTTTTGTAAAAAATTTTAGGTGAAAGTGTAAGAATGCTCATTGTCCCATAATACATTGGGCATTATCAATGCTTTTCTATTAGATTTACACGGAATGAAAACCCTCTGTTCCAACCAGAGAGTTTTATATAGTGCCTAAATGTTTTACCTCCCGTCAGGTGCCTTTGACAAGCATAGGAAATGACCTTGGGAACTTCAAGGCAGCACTTTAAAGTATAGCTAGTCTGTGTGTGTGTGTTTTTTTTTATTTTTTAGAGAGAGGGGAAGGAAGTGAGACAGAGGGAGAGAAAGAGCAATGTATGGTTGCCTCTTACATGGCCCTCACTTGGGGACCTGGCCCGCAACCCAGGCATGTGCCCTGACTGGGAATCAAACCAGCGACCCTTTGGTTTCCAGCCCACGCTCAGTCCACTGAGCTATGCCAGCCAGGGCTGTGTGTGTTTTAATAAGAAGCCTGTTATTCTGATAATTTCTGAAATCTTTCTAGGTCAAAATCACATTTCCCAATATATTATCCTTGGTATTACTTCATAATATATGCTTAAATATAAAGCTACATTATATAAAGACAATAAAATGTAAAATAAATTGTTTTCACAGAAAATTCAAGAACAGTTTCCATTTAAATTATATGATTGTAGAATAGAAATGAATTGTCACAGTTTACATGTCATACGTCATTTGAAAACGCTCTTAAGCAAAAACTCACACGTTTGAAGGAGGAAAAGCAGGGAGGGAGGAGCCAACTAAAACGCTTTCTGGTTTCAGTTCATTTCAGATATGTGGACTCTGCTTACAGTAAATGATGGTGAAAACAAATTCAGTGTAAGGAGTTTAAGTGAGAGGGCAGACCTCTTTTAATCTGTTCAGTGTGCAGTGCCCGAGCCCTCTGGAGCTGTGCCCTCTGGGCGTGGCAGCGGTGGGTGGGGTCAGCCTGGGAGATTGGAGAATAGGCGGGGATGGAGGAGCCGGGAGCCCTGTCCCTGGGGACTCGGTGCAGACGGCGAGCCACCCGTTCCGTGCGCACTCTGCAGGGCGCTGGTGGCTCGAGTGGGCCTGTGCGCCTTCTCAGGCTTCATGTGGGCAATTTGAGGGTTTTAGTTGCTTTCAAGCCTGGGTTTTGCGTTAATGAAAGATGCCGACTTACGACTAGGTCACTGATAAGGGCTGTGTTGTCATAGGAGAGCAGAGTCCCAACGTGTCGCTGATGCAGAGGATGTCTGACATGTTATCAAGGTGGTTTGAAGAAGCAAGCGAGGTCGCACAGAGCAGTAGAGGACGAGGAAGGGCTCGGCCTGCAGGTAGGTGTTCTCCCGCGTCCCAGTCGCCAGAGAGCTGGTGACACTGCTGGAGGCGCCTTTCGCACTGCGTGGCTCCCGCCACGCCGTAGGTCTGCGGTGACGCGAGGTTCTTAACTGTCGAGTGAGGCGGGAGAGGACGGAGCCCACTGGGGGTACGGCTTGTCCTGCAGGGCCCCCTGGTTCTAGCCCTTATTTTTTGCTTTTCTCAGAAAAAGTAAGAGCATCTGATATTCCCCCCTTAAAGTCCTTTTTGTGTTAGATAGAAATATATAAAACGCTGTAGGTAAGCAAGTTTTATAGAATTGAATGGTTTCTCCTTTTGGTGACTTGTGTCCATTGGTTATGAGTTGCTGTGTCTGGTGTTAGCTGACCAGCTTGCATGCCTCGTTCACTACTTCCAGCCTTGTGGTCTGCGGCAGGTTACCATCTCTGTCAAAAATGAGGACTATAAAAGTTAACTCCTAAATATTTTAAATCCCAAGATTTCTATTGAATTTTGTCTGTAAATGGATTTGGTTAATTCATGCATATCAGTTAGCTTTTTTAAAAAAAAAGTTTGTATTTATTTATTTTTAGAGAGGGGAGAAGGGAGGGAGAAAGAGAGGGAGAGAAACATTAATATGTGGTTGCCTCTTGCGCGCCCCCTACTGGGGACCTGGCCCAGGCATGTGCCCTGACCGGGAATCAAACCAGCGACCCTTTGGTTCACAGGCTGGTGCTCAGTCCGCTGAGCCACATCAGCCAGGGCAAAAAGTTTTTAATTTTGATGAAGTTCAGCTTATCCTTTGTGTTTGTTATTGAGATTAATTGTCCCTTTGCAGACTGCAGAAAGCCTGGGTGGTACACAGTGGAGCCTCAAGCCTTTTAAAATCATGCCTGCATCATGTTAGCTTAGTGGTTAAAACATCACGGCTCATGAAGTGGGAACGAGGACCTTAATCCTATGCTGGCCTCTTTGTTGTTTTACTCTTGCTAATAAAATTTTCACTAAATATTTCACAAAGGACATGATGTTAATAGAGTAGAACTAGATTGCTATAAATTGATTATCCTATCCAGCTATTACATCAAAATCATTAAATTTAAGGGATCGGGCAGTGTTTATAGGCATTTCACAAGATACTGTTTAGCTTTGTCTAAAGCTGCCATGTTGAGCATTTTGCTTAAAAGATTGATTATTTTAACAAGATTATGCTGTAGGTAGATGTTTACTCCTATTAATTAGCTTGTGTAGTCAAATGGACCAAACCACCATTTCCTGTATATTCCATACTCCTGTGTGTGTGTCCATGCATGTACACATGGGCGTGTGTGCAAGTGTGCCTGTGTTCCCTGAACATGCCTCTTTTTGAGTAGGTGGTTTTGGAAAGCATTTAGTGTTTGAGCTTGCACTAACACGTGCTTTCTCGAGGTGGGACAAGTCCGTCGGAGGTGTCCACTCTTCCCGCGGCCTCGTCGGGCACTGGTGTGGACGTGGGCGACGCCGTGATGGACATAGACACTCCGGCCGAGCAGCTTCTGCAGCCTTCCGCGTCCTCCCTGGCGCCTGAGACCGCGAGTCCGCCACCGCCACCTCTGCAGCCCTCCCCAGACCGGGAGCTCAGGCCGTGCGCTGCCGCGTCTGGACAGCACGCACAGCGTCAGTCCGGTGAGGGCGTTACTCTTTTAGCGGGCTGTGGGTCACCTGATGGTTTCTGGTCACAGAAACTTCCCCAGGGGCTGTTTGGGAAGATGCTAAGTCACATTGACTAGTTCCCGCTGGAGCAGATGATCTAAATGACACGTAATAAGTGAACACTTAATGGAAACGTGAGATTCAGATGGCCTACCTAACCTGCATGAATTTTGCCAAGTAGCAGAGATCTTCCATTCACATAAGACAGGTTTTTAAAAATTGGGTGGCAGCAGATGGTTTACTGCACTTCACTTAAAGATTATTTTTATGGGCAATTATAGACCAAATACCTTTCTAAACTTAATTCGGTTTAAGTCTGTATGAAAGTAATGGTGAAAATATAGCCCTGATTATTGGTTCCATTCTATTTATATTTTTGATCATTTTTCCTAAAATCATGAAGCACTTTTTTCTCTTTTTTTTTTCAGATTTTATTTATTTATTTTTAGAGGAGAAGGGAGAGAAAGAGAGGGAGAAACAGCAATGTATGGTTGCCTCTCACATGGCCCTCATCAGGGACCTGGCCCGCAACCCAGGCATGTGCCCCGACAGGGGATCGAACTGGGACCCTCTGGTTCCCAGCCCGCGCTCAATCCCCTGAGCTACACCAGCCAGGCTCTCTTTTTTTTTTTTTTTTTTTTAAGACTTTTTATTTATTTTTAGAGAGAGGAGAAGGGAAGGAGAAAGAGAGGGAGAGAAACAGCAATGTGTGGTTGCGTCTCATGCACCCCCTACTGGGGACCTGGCCCACAAACCAGGAATGTGCCCTGACCGGGAATCAAACCAGCGACACTTTGGTTCACAGACTGGAGCCAGGGCCCATGAAGTACTTTTAATACATTCTGTATGGTCCATTTGATATGGTCACTTATCAACAACATATACAATATAGTTAACAAAAAGAACAATTTCTTCTATATTTACATGAGAAAAAATTGTTTGAACAAATCTTTGACTTTTTGGTACTTGATGCTAATGAAAAAGTTAGTTCCTAAATTCTATTAAAATACTATTTTCCTCAGTATTGTAATTCCTCATGTTCAACTCTTTTCCTGTGAACTATGAGTGGTACTGTTTGTAACAGTAATTTTCAGCAGCTATGCCCGTAGTGTACTTGGCATTTTCACTGTACACATGTAATTAGAATAACCAGTAAGGCATTTTTCACATTTTTCTTGGTTTTTTCTAAGGAAACATTTTACTTGACATATAACTAGAAATGTTGGCAACTAGAGGTGCAGCTGGCAGGCCTGAATAAAGCCCATGAAAGTTCCCGGCAGCCCAGTGCCCTACTGTCCCTTCATTCCTGCTCCTCTGCAGCGCGACGCACCAGTCCCCAAAGGTGGGGGTGGGGGCGTTTGAAATTAAGCACTTTTTTAATTAGTGTGTCCCATTTTTAATCATTCATTTTAAGTTTCTATGGGAATGAAAGCCAGAGTCAGTTACATAACTGTTAACACTTATGTACAGTTTATATATAAGCTAAAAAATTGGGCTTTGCATTCTCTAATCAACATAGTGAGTGTTCAGTTTACAGGAAAATAAGATATTTTGGAGGGTTTGGGAAGTAGGGACAGAATCAGTTAAGTTTGCTTTTCAAAGTAGGTGAAATGGGTAAAAACGAGAATTTTTAAAGCAATAGCATTCTTGGAAATATTCTTGAAGATTTTAATCCGTTGCAAGTCATCAGGAGAACTGAGCGAGAAGACTCCCTAGCCTGTCTTCACATTCCACTGAGTCTCAACTGTTCCAGTTGTCTCTAAAACACATTTCTGAGTAAGGTACCTAGTTTGGAGTTTCATTTTTCTTTTTCGTTATAGGAATTAACACATTTAAATACCACATTTCAAATTGCTAAATCTTTTTCAGTATTTATTAAATACTGCAGTGATCATGTGATCACTATTTGAACATTACATGGCACCTTGCCCGTAAATTTCAAAGACGTTAAGGAAATTTTTAACTGGTAGGTTATTAGAAGAATTTTGGTTGACTAAACCATAGGCAGTTGGAATGTCTCCATGTTCCCAAGATAGTTTTGCTCTTGAGGAAGTGATTTGATGTTAGATTGTGTCTGTTTGGTTTTAACAGCAGGCCTCCGTTGTCCCAGAGCCCAGCGTTTTAACAGTAAGGACTGGATGTTCTGAGGGCTTTTGAGCCCAGAGCGGCCTGTGGAGGCGGGCTGGTCTGTGGAGTGCGCACGTGTCCTCTCCGGCCGTGGCTTCCCTTCCTGGTTTGCACGGGTGTAGAGAAAATGAAGCGTCCTTCTTGCCCTGCTGCGGATGCCCTTTCTGTAGACGTTCATGCTCTTCCTTCATGTCCCCTGCATTTCCTCTGTCACTGTTGCTGGGGTGAAGGGAAGGGACGTTGGGGGTGTGAAAACCCGCCTGGCAGAACCCCACCCTCTGATGGCCCTAGTTCTTTGCCTTCTCTCCGTCTGCGGCTGAGTCGCTGCCTGGTGGTGAGGAGGCTCTTGGGCACACTTCCCAGGGGGCGTGCCCCCCGGGGTCGGGGCAGGGTCCCGGCACTGCTGCTTGCCTCCCGCCCCCGTGCCTCTCAGACTGGTAGCACTCCCCTGGTCCTCGGCCCACTCCCAGCTGGTCTCCCCCTCCCACGGCAGCCTCGCGCTGCCTCTTCTGAGATGGAAGCCGGTGGGAGCAGACACGGTTTGGGCAGGAGCGCATCTGCTCCTGCGGCGAAGGGCTGGCCCGTGCCGCGCCTACCCCAAAGTGTCTGTGGGACTCTGCCCCTTCTCCTGCGTCCTCATTGCCTTTTCTACAGAGTGGTTCTTTTGGCCTCCAGCATGCTCTGTTGTTATTCCGTGTCTGCTTTAAAAATTTTCTCTTAATTATCCCAATTCTCCTCCAGCCTTATATCTTTGCTCCTTTCAGAGTCTTCAAAAAAGTTGCTCACATATATTATCTCCATTTTCTTACCATCTTCCATTTATTTATCCACCAGTTCCAATCTGCCTTTCCACCCCCGTTTCCGTGGAAACCTTTGTCAGAGTCACCAGTGACTTCCATTTTGCCCAATTTGTAGTCTGCTTCTCTGTTACCATCTCGTTAAGTCGGCCACTCCTTCCTTGAAACTTTCCTTTCTTGGCATTTGTGACACCACTTTGCCCTGACTGCCAACTCCTGGTGGCTTTTGGTGACCATTGCCAGTGTGTCTTGTTCCGTTCTCTTGTGAGTGTTGTAGCAGAACCCCTGGTCCCTGCTGTCTCTTCTCTGTGGGAGGTCTGTCGCTGGGTGACTGCATCAGCTCCCACAGCGTGGAGCGGCTCCTCCAGACTCCCGTGTGCCGCGGCCTACGGGGCCTTCTTTTGGGCTGTCTCTGGATGTCTTCAGTGTCACGTGTCCAGACTAGGACTTCATTTAGCCTCCTGCCCTTCCCACCCCTCATCTCTTCCACCTCGGTTGTTTCTTCGTCTCAGTAAACTTAAACGCCACTGCCCGTTTGCTTGTTTCACAGACTGTGGGTTGTTCCCGATTGTCCCCTTGCCCTCGGCCCGGGCCCCATCCACCAGCAAGTCCTGTCGCTTCTGCTGCTTTCTGCCTCCCCGCCTTTCTCGTCCACCAGTTGCTCTCCCTGCCGCGGGCTCGCTCCCCGTCCTTTATTCTCCAGGCAGCAGCCACGTGTTTTAAAGTGTTCTAAAGTGTTAAGTCAGGTGATGGAACTTTGCTGTGGAAAACTTCTCAGATTTCTAATTGCATTTGGAAATATAACTGCAAAAGAAAACAATGAAGCTCCTCGCTGTGGACTTGGAAGAACCGACACAGCCCAGCGCGCCTCCCTGTCCAGCCTCGTCTCACGCCACTCTCTCGGCCCCGGGGACCGCTGCGCTCGCTCCCGCTGCCCGGGTTTACTTTCAGGTTCCGAAGGGGCCGCTTTCTTTCGGACTCTGAGCCTTTGTCCTGATGGTTAGAGAACAGGACGTGCCTGAGCCGAGAAGCCCTTCCCCTGGCACTTCAGCCCCTTGTTTCTCGGGTCTCAGCTCACGTGTCACCCAAGGGAGGTCTTTTGGAGCTCCCGAGCTAGATTCGTTTTCTTTTCCTACCCTCCCTAAACCTTTCTTCTCCCGAATAGCTCTCTTTTTTCCCCTGAAAAGTACTTTTGTTCATTTTTGGTTGATTTATGACTTATATTTTTTATTAGAGTGTACTCTCATGAGGATGGAGACATCCGTCTTGTTCTGTGTAAGCCTTTTCCCTGCCCTGAATAGTCAGTCTCTAAAGAGACTGTTCGGACTGCCTGTTACTTTAGGCTAGTGGAGCTCGGGAGGGTGTCCTTAGCACATTGCAGTCTTGTGGCATCGGCCCACTTCGCTCCCTCTGACGTTTCCAGTAGGCTCCCGGCCGCCATGCTGCCGCCTCGGGGAGACACTGCGAGTGGGGTCCAGGCATTCACTGTTTTTGGGTCCCTCATTTGTCCTCGGCTATTCAGGACACATAAGACTGAGTATACATTCTTTCCTACTGTGTTCAAAGTACTTGAAGGTAACTTACAGAAATTGAAAAAAAAAATTCTTTTTTACCCTCACCTGAGGACATTTTTTTTTTCATTGCTTTTAGGGAGAGAGGAAGGGAGAGAGAAAGGGAGAGAAACATTCATGTGAGTGAGAAACATTGACTGGTTGCCTTTCATACGCACCCCAACTGGGGATCGAACCTGCAACCCAGGTATGTGTCCCGACCGGGAATCACCTACAACATTTCGGTCCGTGGGACGATGCTCCAACCAACTGAGCCACACCAGCCAGGGAAGAAATATTTTAAAAGTCATTTTTATAAGTGATGGAATTAGACAAACAGAATATGAATAGGAAAAAAATAAGATGAAGTCGTGAGTGAGGTGAATGTACCAATGCATTTGCCCGAGGAAGAATCTAGAGGGCCGGAGTTGACTCCGGGTTTTGCATCTAAATTAGGACAATTAATATACTCAGATGTAATTTGAAATCAGCTGGTGGATCTTTTTTTACTTCTTTGCTCTTTGTATTCTTTAATTTTATTTTTAATCCAAGTAGCCAGACCATTTGAAACCATATTCTGTGTACATAACTCAGAATTAGTTAGACATTTTGATCCTTACATTACACATGGTTTTTTCTTGAATATTTAACAAAAGGCGGCGGTTACACAATTATCTGGTTAAAAATCACGAAGGTCTGGCTGTGCGTTGAAATGATACAGGTTAAAATGAAATCTTCACAATTTTATTTATACAGACTATTTCAAAGTAATTATAAGAGATTTTCTCCCTTTCTCAGTAGTGGCAGTTAGACTTTACGCTTAGTTGTTTCTAAACTGAGCCTGGAAATGTCTTCATTTCCCGTTAGTTGTAATTTCTTGCGGTGGTAATGAAGGAGTGGTAAATGAGGCCATCGTTCCAACATGTTGTTGCTTTTCCTTTGGTTTTGGTCTAAATCAAAGAAGCTGATCAGAAAAGGTGGGTGTGGGTTGGGTGGGCGTACCAACACACACCAGGTGCAGTCAGGGAGGCTCACTTCGCGAAGGGCGCCCCCTAAAGGACACGTGTTTCTGACTGCACGTCCGCTCAGCCCGTGAAGATGTAGTCTATTCAGAGAGCAGATGATGTGGGCGATATGTGGATTCCTGCTTATTCGCAAACAGCTGTGTCTGCTCGGGTCTGCGCACTTATTTAGGTCTCTCCAGCATCCTTACAGCTGCGTCGAGCTCTGCAGAAAAGTGTTGGGGGTGGGGGGTGGGGACTCTGTCGTGCGGTGCACCAGACAGAGCAAACCTTGCGAAGCCCAGAGGCTTCCTCCAAGGGGCCTGGGTCTCCTCAGACTAGGTAAGGCCATATACAGGTGAGAGACAAGTGGAACCATCAGGTTAATGGCCACTTTGGGGAAACTGAGGCTAGAGAAATTGGGGAGCCAGAACAGGAGTGACCAGTGCCAGGAGGAGGAAAGCGCAGGTTCCCCTGGACCAGAGACCGGTGGAGAGGAGGCGGGTGAGGTTCCCCCAGTCAGATGGAGAAGTCCCCCGGTGTCCAGGACCAGAGACCCCGTGTGCGGGAGGGGCAGGACCTGAGGTGCAGCCCAGTGAAGCCTGGTGGGCCTTTGCTGCTCTCGCCCCTCTGAGGGAGCGAAAGTCTCGGGGAGGCCAGCCTGGGGCCTTCGGGAGGAAAACAGACCAGAGCTCACGTGTTTAGGAGATGGAAGCACGCATTTCCCATTAGCAGCTCCTGACACACTGTTGAGAGGTTCTGTTTTGTTTTTTTCCTTAATTCACCCCAAAGGTATTCATTTCATTCACTTTCCAACTTGGCTTATGTTAGCAAAACTATTTCTCTGAGCCTTTGTTCACACTGTAAACCATACATGTTTGTGTGCACATTTTACAGAGGATGTACGATGGGTGGGTTTTCCCGGCTGGACCGTCAGCCCGATGGCACAGCCATCTGTTCAGTCTGGTGTGTGAGGCTGGAACTTTTGCTTCGACACTGGCCTTTCCTCATCCCCTATGTGTTGCCTCCTCTTCCTGGGCTCTTCTTTAACCCAAGGTTGGGGAAGAGCTGCCACACAGCCAGCCTTGAACACAGACAAATACATTCTTCTCCATGAAGCTGGAGGCGCTGAATAAACCCTGACTTCCCCCGGTTGAGAGCGCTGCTGCTTGCACGTGGAGCGCACTGGGTGTGCGGCGCCGAGCAGTCAGGGGCGGAGGCCCATCTCCCACAGCGGTCGGCTGTGCAAGACAGCGCCGGAAACAGCAGCGAGACTGGGCGGATTTCTTTTGTGATTTTTCTGTTTTCTTAGTGAAATTTGGCACATATATAATCTCTCTCTCTATGGTAACTTCTTTTGAAGTGTAGAAAGTTAGACTGGATGGCTGCGTAATGACGCTCTGTTTTATATTGTGAAAGCGTTGCTGTTACGTTGACGGTGAATCAGGCCTACGTATCCACCTCTGTGCCACGGAGCGTAGTCAGTTCTGGTGAATGCTGCCCTACTCCGCACTAGATGACTGGCCGGGAAGAGCTAGCAGTGAGAGACTATGAAGACCTGTGAGCTGCTCTGGAAAGCTGAGCTACCAGCTGGCAAATCCAATCAAACCCTTTATACAGAGATGCCATGGTAACGAGAGGTCAGCATCTCTGGCATGATGGGCTCCTGCAGCCGTAAACCAGCGTTTGCAGCCTTGCGGTGTAGGTACAAGGGGCAGGAAACTATCCAGCAGTTGGTGTGACTTGCCACCAGGGTTGCTATGAGAAGTTGGGGGTGCCCCCACCTGCAAACGCACTCCTGCTGAAGCTCGCCCGTGCGCCCTCGCCCGTGCACCCTGCTGCCCCTTCAGTTCTGGGGCTGAAGCTTACATGGGCACCTAAAACCAGCCCTCTCTCACTCGCTCAGCCCCCCCCCTTTGGTGGGCTCGGGGCATCCTTCCCACGCATCACCGCTCTCTCCTCTGGTTCAGTGTCGTCCGTCCGTCAGCACACGTTGGGCACTACTTCCCGGACCAACCCCCACCACTCTCCCCGGCGCTGTGCTCCAGCCGCCTGCTGATTCCTCTGTCCCCATTAGTGGCGAGACTCAGAGCTCATGCGCTTTCAATTCGACTCCATGACCTCCTCTTTGTCTTAAACCGGTGCCAGCCTGGCGTGGCCCCGGGATTTCACTGAAACAGCCTTGGTCTCTCGGCCATCAGTGGCTTCCTAGGTGCGCATGTAGCGGTCGGTTCTCGGACCGTTTCCATTACATTGGCAGCATTTGACACGCTGCCGACCCCAGCCTTGTTGATACATCTGGCCCTTAGCCCGCGAGGTCTGCTCGCTGTTCTCCCTCCTCCTCGCCCCTCCTCCGGCGCGCTCCGGAGCCCCCGAGATCAGGCCGTGGAGTTCTCCTCCTCCGTGATCACTTACTCCCTAGGGGGCTGGCAGCGATGTCACCAGGGACATCGATCGGGTTTACTGGCAAGTCCTGGACAGTCATCATCAGCCCCTGCCCAGTTCCTCCCCGCAGGTGTCAGCCGGTTCTTTTCTTCCTTTGATGCTGCGTGCCTCTCCTCTGTGCTTCCCTTTCACGGCGCGGGGCGCCGCTGGTTCTCCTCTTGCCGGGGCCACTCTGAAGCCGTCCCCCAGCATTTGCCTCTCCCCCCAACCTGGAAGCCCTGCCTCCACACAGCACGTGCTCAAGGTCTCGGTTCAAAACCGCCGTGTGAGCGAGCCCTCCCTCGGGACAGCCCGTCCCACTGCCTCTGCCCCCCACCTTTCCCTGCCCTGCCCTGGCAGCGTCCCCCCTTGACACGTGCAGAAACACATGTGCGCTGCTTACGTGTGTACGCTCACTGAGGTCTCTCTTCCTCTCAGAACACCAACTCCGCATGAGAAGGGACTGTTTAGTGTGTCACTATTTCATTCTCTCCAGAGCCTGAAACACACAGCAGGCACCGAGTGTGCCTGCAGAACCGTGTGCTGTATTTCTGCTTTCTGTCTGCGACCACTGCTTCAGACACAGTTTGAGAAAAATCCAAGATTGTGTAAACATATTTGAGCGTTAAAGAGCAAACGACAGTTCAAACATAAAGAAATATTTTAGCTGAAAAATATAGAACTTACACTTTTTAAAGAGCTCTCCGCTAATAAATTCCAAGAATTGTTTCCAAATGCACTTTTTCATTGTTTTAACTGAATTTCAGTTATTTGATTAAAATTAGTAATTTTATGTATTGATTAGATAACTAATATTTTTCACCTTTTTATTTTTTAGTATCATGTAGTTGTAAAAAGAGATGAAATTAGGCATGTGTGTTTTTAAATGTTTTGCTTACGTAGGACTTTATTTTTGCATTCTGTGTAATTAAATGTTACAAAACTACAAGTGTTTAATTCATCAAGTTAAACAAAAAGCATTTGGGTGTATGAGAGTGCACAGTTTTTCTCTGAATGACCAGTAATTTCTTTATTTATGAGTACATAATTTGTTATGACTATTCCTCTGCAAGGTGTGTTTAACTTACACCCTTCTCTTTCGTATGACCAGAGTCTTGCTATTTTCTTGTATAATCATAGTCTTGCCGGTATCTCTTTGGTTACTATCCTTTCACCTTTCTTTCCTGTCTGTGTCAGAATTTTTAAGGGGGCCTGAGATAGCTTTGCTCCGTAAGCGGCTGCAACAACTGAGGCTTAAGAAGGCCGAGCAGCAGAGGCAGCAGGAGCTGGCCGCGCGAGCGCGCCCGCCGCCCTCCGCCCAGGACCCGCGAGCCGCAGGTTACTGCGTCCGGTGTGCTTGCGCGGGCGCTGCGGGTGAAGCTGCTGCCGCTGCTGCTGCTGCTGCTGCTGCTGCTGGGGGCAGGGCGGGGGCTGGGAGGGGGGAGAGTGGTGGTGAGCAGGCGCTTGCAGCTTCCCTCTCCTGCATCCCGGGGCGGGCATCCTCCCCTAGCTAGACGGGTGGCTGGCAGCTGTGTTTGCCACAGAGGAATCTAAAGTAATCCAGTTTTATTCATATTCGGAGAGGGGCAAATACAGGTTCATAGACAATGAACAGCTTTCTAATAATTATCTAGTCAGTTTTGAGCCTACACTGATATTTCTATTGAAACTTCCTTTACCCTTAAATGATCTCTATGCTTAGGGCTCCTAGCTCCTCCTACTTTTTTCTTTTCTTTTCTTTTTTTTTTTTTTTTGCTTTAAAAGTTAACCAGTATTCCTATCCCCATATAAACGCAGTTATGCTAGATTTTACAATTACAGTGTTGTTAGTCCACACTAGCCTGCTGACTCAGTCATCCCCTTCTGTAATTATTTGAACACTTTCAGTGTCTGCTTGCTTTTTCGGTGCATAGTCCCCTTCCTGGTATGTAGGACAGCAGAAGCTCCCCACAGCCTCATGTCCCCGTTCGGATGCCATGAAACTCTAAGGCCACAATTATCTGTGCCTCTCCCTTTTTCTTGGAGTTTTTAATGGCCCAGTTCTTTCACAGCCAGAAAGCTCCTGATGCGCAGTAAGCATCTGTTGAAAGAATTCATGAAAGATACAGCATAAATAATGTGTCGACTTAACTCTTTGTTGATGGATCACAGGTAGTGTGTATCCTGTATCACAGGTACTTTATTAGGTGCTCCATCTCAGTTTAGGACCTAGAGTGTGTCTGCATTCTCATACTAATGCAATTACTATATTTTACTGCACTGGGTGGTGAGTGTGGGGATTTATTGAGGACTCTGACTTATTGCTTGGAGCTTATTTGTGTACTGATGGAACCAGACAGCCTCTACCCTCTCTGCTCCAGGAAGTAGTACGCTAACAAAAGCACGTGATACAGGACTGTGGTGAAATAAAATGGATTTAAGTAACTGCAATGTAGGTGTGGTGTTTGGAGCCAGTTCTGGGCCTGATTTGTAATGCAGCCGAGCAAAGAGGTCTCTGATTTTGTTTTGCTTTAGAGAAATCTTTTCATGTTCGTGAAACTAACTAGAAAGTGTGCTTCGATTATAATTACAGCATTTAATGAGACATTCGCTATGACTTTGTGTTATATATAAAACTTCAGCTAAATTATTTCAGAAGTAAAAAGTAACCAATAAAGAAACCAATAAAAAAAAAGATAAAATATGTCCCTTACATATATAAATATTTTTAAAATACTGAAATTTATGTGAATTTGAGTATAAAACAAAGCTATCTGTATTAGCAGGAAAGCAGTGTATATTGTGGACATTAGAAAAATGTTTTGAGACTCAGCCTTGCATATCTAGTTCACAAATTTGAATTGAAGTAGATTCTTAGAATTAGAAAACTTTAGGGTAATTATATAGTCTCTGAAATCAGATGCTCTTTTCCCAACTCTATGTATCGCTTTTAGTAAATAGTATCTAGTCAGGTAACCGGTCAATTTACGGTAATCTTTAAAAAGCTGAAGCTGAGTAGACATTGCTAGATTTGAAGGTGAGAACCGTGTTGTCTCCTCTTTGTGAGTAAACAGCCTCGTGGGTCCCCGAGGCTTCCCTGTGGACACTGCCACAGGCCCTAGGCTCTGTCCCTCCCGGTCGGTGCCCCCCTCACTTGCAGGCTTTGTCGCAGCTCCTGCCCAGCGCGCCCCTGGGCTCCTTCCACGGGCTGCTTCCCCGAGTCCAGAGCGCTGCTGGGCGACGGGGAGCAAAGGTGTTTGAACAGTGGTTTTCAACTGCGTGCTCCTTTCAGCCTCAGGGAAGCTCTAGTGCAGACATGCAGAAGTGACACTGGGGGGTGTTGGCATGGGGGGAGAGCAGCGTGTCCCCACGCCTGCGTGTCCGCGCGCCTCCCCCACGGCGCCTCTGCTCCTTGATGCCCGTTTGAAACTCCTGCTCGGAAAGAATTTCGACACCTATGAAAGATAATTTTTCATGACTTCAAAAAATTTATTTTTCAAAGTCAAGGTAGATTACTTAAAAACATTTTTACTTTATTTAGTTTAAAAAACAGCATTTTACCCCCCTGTATGCTTTTAGGAAATACATCATAGCTCACTTCTAGCCTTCCAGTGATTTGTTGTTGTTGTTTTTTTTTTTAAAGATTTTATTTATTTATTTTCAGAGAGAGGGGAAAGGAGGGAGAAAGAGAGGAAGAAAGAGCAATGTATGGTTGCCTCTCACATGGCCCTCACTGGGGACCTGGCCTGCAACCCAGGCATGTGCCCCGACTGGGAATCGAACCGGGACCCTCTGGTTCCCAGCCCGTGCTCAATCCACTGAGCTACACCAGCCGGGCGTGTTGTTGTTTTTTAATCACAAAGAGGTACGCTTGCCTTCCTCACACTACTGCCTGGGGGTTAGACGTGACTGAGGTCTTGTCCCTGCCCTGTGACCAGCTGACCCTGGGCAGGTCAGCTAGCTGCTTTATGCCTCAGTTCCCCAATTAGTCCCCAGGGCAGCCCTCATTTACAGAGATGGCATAGGGTGGGGTAGCTGGTAGAATGTAAAACAGTGTTTACACTCCTAAGTAAAGCAGTGTGCACAATTATGCATTCCCCTAATTATAGTGTCTTTCACTTCCTGCCTCAACACGCGCTCGTCCCGGGGCCTATGAGGCCGGTGGCCTCTGGGGTTTTAGAAGGAGCTGCGTGCGTCTCTCTCAGACGATGCCACCAGCAGCCACGGCAGAGAAGCTGGGCAGACGGCTGAGTTTAAACCCGCTCTTTCTTTCCATTCCAGGTCATGGGTTGCTGGCTCCTGCTCAGAGTGGCGCCACCCGGTGGAGCCTGCTGGTACTGGCCCGACTGCCACAGCGCCCCACTGGGGCGGGGAGCCAGCCTAGAGGGGGGCAGGTAGGAACTGTTTTTTTACTTTATGGCACGGTTTTGCCGCTTGGGAAAAGTAATTTTTTTATACCCCCTAAGGGTATAGAACATTGGTGATTATTTTCATAAAAGGGCTTTTCAAAACTGAGCCATATTGGAAAAAATCAGGACTTCCCTGGCACTGTGCAGCAGGCTTTTCATTCACAACCTCAGACCCCCCCAGGTCCCTGGTGGCAGTCACAGGCAGTGCTCCTCAGAGGGACGCACTCCGCCCGGGGTCTCAGCGCTCACGCGCGTGTGGGTCATCAATACACACGACCAGGCGTTGACCTAGTTCTGCAAGCGCTTCTTCGTGATCTTAAGTCCTGAGCGGAGCAGTGAGGATACTCTTAGAACTTTAAATGGGAGGGTATGCTCCATATTTTTCAAAAGAGCTTCCTGTCATTATTTTTCGTTCTGAACACCAGGCAAGCGGTAATGTCATGAGTCACCGCTTTCCTACGAGCCACCCGCAGTTTATGCAGATCATCTCATTAAATCTGCCTAAGAACGGTGTGCGGGACCGTCTTGATTGTGTCCGTTTTACAGATGGACACACTGAGGAGAAAAGCCACATTTGAGCCCGGGGAGTTGGCTGAAGAGTCCTTATTACCTGTCCGGCTGTAATTCATTATTTTTCCCTGCAGTTGAGAAAATTCTGATGTTAGAGGGCTGTAGAACTTTCTTAAGACCAAAGCACAAACTTTTCAGAAACATACAGTAATTGGTCTGAGACACCTCGAGCTATAATTGAATGAGCTTTTGCTTAAAGTTTTTTTTTACTTTAAAAGTAATATTACAATTCTAGATACTTCCAATAAGCTGACAAGCACTTTGTAGTAAATGACCACTGAACCATGTGGTCGGAGTTTTATTTTGCGATGGTACTTTCCAGAAGGAGTTTCACAGAGAGACGGAGTCAGTACGCAAATGAAGCGATCAGCATTGGCTTAATAATTGGGTTTTTTTGTTGTTGTTGTTGTTGTTGTTGTTTTAGTATTAGCTTTTCTGATGGTTGCTTTGTTAATATTTAGAAATATTTCCGTAAGTTAGAAGTCAGTGGGTACGGTATGTGTGAGTGCCTACTGATGTAGAAGTGTGTCACTTCAGTGTCTGTGTGACAGGCAGGTGGCCCTCCCAAACAGCCGCAGGGCACCAGCAGTAGAAAGAGCATGGTCGCTGCGGTTGGCAGGGTTCCCGACCACAGACTGGCCTTCACGATGGGGGGAGCAGCACGAGTTCCCCGGGTCCCCCGGTGTCCGCAGCGGCCGTGGGGCCGAACGAGCCCCTCTCAGTTTAACGGCAGCTTTCCGTCCCAGCGTGAACGTCAGCTCCCTCCATCGCGTGAGCCCCGTGAGAGTAAGAACTGCACAACTCTGCGGCAATGGTGACAGTCGAGGTCCTTTCTCCACGTGTTTGTTTAAAGAGAGCTATTGCTTCCTAGATTTTATTTTAATAATTTAATAAGACACTTAAAAGACTTGTGCATTCCGTACGTTTACGGAAAAATTGAAGGTTTGCAAACAGGTTGCCTGGAGGGTTCATAGGGCTCTCCGTCATTAAGTGAGCACACGGAAGTGTGTAATAAATAAATCCAAAGGGACGAAAGCTATTTCATAGGGGACTTTCTGGAAGGGTTTTACAGTATTTAGTTCTCTCGCACTCATGTTTTTGTTACGTTTTTCCTTAAAGAATATACTCTTGATTTTCTGTAGAACTTACCTGTTCTTCCGAAGCGCCGTGGGCTTGTTGCGCCCGACTCTGAAACGGACAGGCGAGGAGGAGCCTTCCACAGGAAGGCAGAGAGAGCACGGAGGGTCGGGACGGTTGACGTTCTGGTGTCGCTGCTTTCCTCCTTGCGTGGGGCTGACCTGTCGGACCGACAGTCTGCCCGAGAGCTGATGAGCGAGGCCAAGGAAAGCCACCACTGACACGCGGAGCGGCCGCGGCACAGTCTGGCGGTGCCGACGCGTGTGCCGACTGGCTGCATCAGAGGGCAGACGATGGCAGGCGGCCCGAGCGGTCCCAGTTGCGGGGTTCTGACTTGTAGGTGAAGGAAGGGAAGCCGTCGAGTGGTGCAGAGCTGCTGAGAATCAGGGTGCATGGGGAAACTCAGCTGTTGAGTTGAGGACACTCAACTCAAAACGTCTCCCTCTGGGGGAGTCACATGCTGCTGAGAATGGAGGCTGGCGATCAGCCAGAATGCCGGGGGCTGGCTGGAGATGCAGTGCTTGCCCAGAGCCAGAGCCAGAGCGCGCGGGCCCTCGGAAACCGGGAAGCAGGTGGCACCCAGGGGAGAGCTGCGCTCTTACCCACACTTCCCCTTTTCCCATGGCCCCGTGGGACACCGGGCCCCGCGCCAGGAGAGCAGCCACCTCCTCCCGGTCCCCAGGGCCTGGCTCAGGTGACCAGGCCCCAGGACGACCGGGAGGCAAGGAGAAGCCCCGGCCCGACAGTGCTGTGATCTGTTCTGTGTCCCAGAGCTCGTCCTTGTCAGACCGGGGAGAGCAAACTGACTCCGGGCGAGCGCTCCTTGCATGCCAGCGTGCTGCCGTCCCTCCAGACCAGGGCTTCTCAGACAGCAGAGCCCGTCTGTGACACCGGTTCTCAGATAGAAACCCAGGTATCAGGGGGCAGAAATGAAGTGTTCTTCCACCTGGAGCCAGGGCAGACCTCCGCACGGAACCCGGGCTTCTGGCCTTCTCCTCGCCTGCCTTCCCCCAACAGGCGCTGACAGAAACCTGGGGCATTGCCGGACCCAGGTCTGACGTGCACGCACGTCGCAGGGCTGCACGTTACCTGCCCGCAGGTCTGACATGCACGCACGTCGCAGGGCTGCACGTTACCTGCACGCAGGTCTGATGTGCACACACGTGGTAGGGCTGTACGTCACTTGCGGCTCCACAGTGGTGATCATTCAGTGAACACTTACTTTGTGGACGTTTCTCTGCCTGATGTCTTCACGGGAGCTCCTTTTTCAGCTCTGGGTGTAGCAAGCAACATCAAGCAAAGTGTAGGCAGCGCGTTTCCCACGTGGATCCTCCACCCAGGACGAACTCGCCTTCGGGAGCTCTCGAGGGGCTCGGGAAGGACGAGGAGCCTTTGTTTAGGGAAGAGCCCCCCATTTCCATTCTGTCCCATCCGCGTTGCACTTGGTGCCCGTGCCGCGTGGACCTGAGCAAGGGTGTGTGCATGGGCGTGGAAGACCGCAGTCCCCGCTCTCTCACAGCGCTAATGGCCTGCCTGGAGTGACGTGTCCTCAGCACGTGGCCCTGCCTCCTCACTGCTTGGGAGCCCCTCCACCGCAGCGCTGACTTCTGGCCCCACCCCGCACTTTGGTTTCTGAAGCGTAGACGTGATCATGAGCTTTGCTATGCAGTTGTCTGCTGCTTGCTTTTAAGTGGAAATCTCGTTTTTGTTTCAGATTCTCCTCCTTCTGTGGCTCACACACAGCTCGGATCCCTGTCACTTGACGAGCAACAGGGTGCGTGCCCAGGAGCGGCGCTCTGCCGCCACCCCGCCGCCACCCCCAGCTCTGAGGCGGCGCCCAGACCGCCGTCGCCTGTCCCGCAGCGAGTCGCTGCCATGGCGGTCTGAGGGGCGGCGTCTTGCGGGCTGAGTCCCCCGAGGTGGTATTGTGTGAAGGGCCCTCTTGACCTGTACAGATTATTTTGTATGTAGGCCAGTTCCTACCTTCGGCCGACTTTGATCTCTCCCTCGACCAGTGCTGTCGTGGATAGAAACAATACCCACGTCCTAAATTCTAGGCATCTGTCATGAAACCGCGTGGAACTGTGGGTGTGCAGTCAGCGTGTTACCCAGTGGGCACCTTAGAGAGGGTCGTATGGTGGCTCTAGGGCTGCACTGCCGTAGTGGCAGTACTTTTGCGTCTCGCTGTCCCAGGGCCAAGGTCAAACACTCGGAACTGTGAGCAGTGCAGTTCGCGTGGCAGTTACGAAGCCCCAAGGTCCCCAGTTAGAAAGGAAGGGAAGCGGCTCCTGCCTCCCACTTGCCCTTTCTAAGCGGGAGAGGTAGAGTCGGCCTCGGGGCCTCGACCAAAGCCTGGTGAGAGGTTTTACAAATGTTCTCCACGACAATAGACAGTAACTCAGCTAACGCCGTGAGCTCCGGCTGGCCCAGCATTCACGGGGAAGTGGGCTGTTGCTGGAGAACCTATTTGGCGTAAAGTCTAATTCAACTCTTCTCGGGAAAATAATTCGGAAACGGATTTTAAAGCCAATTAGAAACCTCTGTACTTCTCATCTTCAGTTATTGTTGATGGAAGCAGTGCTGTGGGTTTTTCTGTTCTTGAGGATGGCCGAGTGAATTGGTCAGTGAATTTGAGAACTAAGAAATGAAGCATGTTTTATCTTTATACATTTATTGTAGTGGTATTAACTGTGAAGAATAATTACTGTAAGATAGAACACAATTACAGCAGCACTGGATATTATATTTTACTACTGTTTAAAACTGCTCCCTAATCAAGTAACTTTTCGTAAGGGTATGTGAATGTAAAGGGTGCGTTACTACCAGAGAGTTTGTGGCCAGGTTCACAGTCTGTAAAGTCACGTAGAGTAATTTCCATGGACTTATCTCAAATATTACGTCCAGTTTAAGTCATTGCCCAATTTGCATATGATACGGGATGTGACGGGAAGAGACGAGGGTGACACCAGAGCCTTAGCCTCAGAGACGATGCGTTTACTCAGTAGACTGGTTTGGGGGCAGAAATCGGGAGGCACTTCGGGTTTGGGGCACGTGCAGTGCTTCAGCCCCGTGGGCGGAGAGGGTTCCTAAAAGGTCGCAGGAGCTGTGTCCGGATGGACCGTCGTCAGTGTAACTCCGTGCGTCCCCTGAGCAGCAGTGAGCTGCTGGCGGCCAGCAGGGCCCAGGGGACAGAGCCCGAGCCTTCGCCTGACCTTTCGTCAGCAGCATCACCCTGTGACAGCGCGGGGACCCCCACATCCCAGGCCGAGAGTCCCTGCAGGGAGCTTCTGCTGTGAGAGTGCGGAGCAGCCCCCCCCCCCCCCCACCGCTGTCCTCCTCAGCAGGACGGACACGGGGGCCTGTCGTGGGTCCCCTGCCCTCCCCTCTGGCTGCGGGCTGTTCTCCACCCCCGGCCAGAGTGCGCGTTTAAAAATGTGTGTGTGGTCATGTCACCCGCCTGCCTCAGACTCTTTCCCTGTGTTCCTCTGCCCTTCAAAGCCACCTGAATCCTGACCGAGTGCTGACCTCCCCCCCACCCTGCTCTGTGACCTGTCCCCAGGTGACCTGCCCCTGCGCCCGTCTCAGGTTACTCCTCCTCCCCTGCTGAGCGCTGGCCGAGGAGGCCTGCTTTCAGTTCCGACGCTCGGGCTTCTTTCCCCCTCAGCTTCCCGCTTTTTGCTGTGCCCTGGACCAGAAATGCTTTCCCGTCAGCCCTGTACCGGGTCTCCCCGAGACGGCCCTGTCTCGGAAATGAGGGGACCCTGGGGCCTGAAGCTGCTCTCCCCTGCCTCTCCCTTTCCGACGTATTTCCCTTCCTTGCATTTGTCAGCAGTTGTCGTCACACCCCGGAGGGAGCGTCCGTCCAGGGCCCGTCTTCTGCACGTTCTCCGAGTGCTGTTTCATTCACTGTAACGTCCTCAGTGCTGTAACCCCACCTCTGTTCTGCGTTAACAGTAAATGTTCGGTGAGGGAGGACGGAAGGACGGAGGGAGGGAGGGAGTTCTGTAAGCAGTGGGATGCTGCAGAAATCGTGCGAGGCTGGGAGAAACCTGACCGGGGTTATGTGTTTGAAAGACCATTTTGGCAGCTTTCTAAGAGATTGAGAAGGGAGAGCAGGAGGCTGCCGCTCCGGTCCAGGTGACATGTGACGAGGGGGGGCCCAGGCCAAGGTGGTAGTGGTAGGAAACCGGTAGGAGGGACAGAGTTTTTAAATATTTAAGAAACAGAGTAACGGGGCTTGGAGACCGATTTAGTCACAGAGGACTGAGAGGGCGGCATCCAGATGCCGTGACAGGGCGACAGGCAGCGGCGCCATCCGCCAGGGCGGAGATTCAGGAGGGAGCGCCGTCCTGCGGGGAAGAGGGCACGCGGTTTCGTGTCCCCGCGGTGGGGCCTCCGAGGCGGGCGGATGGATGTGTGACCTGGCAGTCCCCAGAGAGGCCTGTGGAGGTGGTCAGCAAGGACAGAAGTGTTGCTAATAATCATTGAAAGATTTTAATGGCTCACTTTGCTGAAAAAGAATTTTTCCTTTCAGTAATTACATACACATTATTGAACTGGTTGTTTGCAAACGGTGTTTTTTACTTGTCTACCTTGAATTTTTAACAAAAGCACAACATTTGAGAAACGAAAATTGGACCTGCGCGCATCAAGTGCATAGTCCCTTCAGATTAAACACTGCCACAAGATTGAGGTTTTCTTTTACTGATACCAGCTTGACAAGATCACGTATTTGACACAGCCATTAAATTGACTGACAATTCTAATTTTTATTGATAAATGCCTCATGATCGAAGCCTGCTGTATCAATGGGAAATGTAAGGAGTGTTACAGACAGGAAGTAACAGAGTTCCATGGGGAACACATGAGAGTCTTCATCTCTTCCGGTAGGGCCCAGGCGAGGCACCCCTGAAGATAAGACGTGTCAGTGGAGATCTGAAGGCTGGGTCAGGCCGCGCTGGGTGAAGTGGGGCGTGGACAGTGTGGGCCAGGGCCAGAGGTAGTCATGTTTGAGTTACTAGAAGAGTCCAGCGTGGCTGCAGCGCGCCACGCTTTTGCCATCGAGAGACGGGGAGGGCCCAGGTTGAGAAGGAGCTCCTGCATTTTCTGTGGAGACATCAGGAGGCGAACCTGGGGTGTGAGTTCAGGAGGGTAGCCTGGCCTGGTTTGTCCACACAGAGGGCGGAGGCTTGACTGGAGACCGACTCACTTAGGAGGCTGTCCCGGTGGCGGAGATGTGGGCCTGGAGGCGCGGGAGATGTGCGGGGTGTGCAACAAGCCGGCATGCAAACCCAGCTGCCCAGACAGTGTATCCCGTGCCGCTGTGGGCGCCCTTCATTTCCCGTGCGTCTCTGAGCGCGTTTCTCAGAACCACAGACGGGTGTGATGTCATAGTGGAAACGCCCAGATAAAGTGGCATGAAAGCATGCGTAACTGGGAAAAATTGATTGGTGCCTCTTCTCTGAAAGGCTCGGAAGACACCCAATTAAACGAGTTAAAAGGCGTTGCGTTCAGACTGTAGTCCAGCCCCTGTTGAAACTTCTCTCGGAGCCAATACTGTCACCTGACAAAGGGCATTTGTGTCATTTCTGGAAAGGGTCTTTTTAGTGTATTCCTGGCCATTATATTAATAACAGTCAATAATGGTCTGTAGTCAGGAATCTTACGTTGTTGACCATTCACTTGGAAGCCCGAAAAACGAAGTGTTTTCCAGTGCAGGGGTTTGTGTTGACTTCTCCGTGGCCGTCACTGTGCTTCTGGAGCGCGTGCTTTTAACTTGGTGTCGTTCACGCCGGCAGAGAGCACTCTGCCCCACCAACCTCACCCGTCGTTTTGATGACCGCGGTCGCTAGGCAGCATAGAGTGGCCACAGGGACACTTAGCAGTGTCGGGCAAGCTCACGTGAGTTTTCCCACCACCGCGCGGCCCTGGTGCTGAACGCACGGCGATTCCGTTGATTTTCTTCCCCTAATGCCTTCAGAGGAGGAAACAGCTCGGACTCGGGGTGCCCTGGAGAAGACAGCACGGCCTCCCTGTGCTCTGGGGCCCGAGTCGCAGCCTGGCTGCCGGGACTTTGTCGGTTCCCGTCCCGCTGCTGAAGGGGTGGATGATCACTTCTGAGGACGAGCGGCAGTAAGAGTGGACGCGCCTCAACCAGAATAGCTATTTATCCAAGCAGTCTCATTTTCTCCTTCGTATTCAAGTTACGCCCGGGTCAGGGTGGGCCGTAGGAACTCCACGTTGCAGGAAACCTAGGTAACTAGAGGGAAAAAATCCAGCTCAGTGGTTTCATCTGAAAAGCAGAGGCACTCGCAGGTGTTACAAAGGGGAGAAGGACGCACACGTGTCCCGGGACGCAGTCCTGCCCGGACATTCAGGCGCTCTGACGGCGGTGCTTTCCGTGTCGGGGTGTGTGTGTTGAGATGAGTTCCGGCCCGACCGCCCTAAGTTAGAGTCTCCGCTTGGTAAGGGGAACCTTTGAGCACCGAATACCTGCATTCCGGAAGTGAGGCTCTCAGCAGTAAAGTTCCGGAGCGTGTTTGCTGGTCCGGCCTCTGACAAATAGAGCAAATCAGGGAAGATCAAAATGGTTACAAATACTTTTTTTCAAATTCAGTAGAAATGAAACATTTAATTTTTTTCTTAGATGGTTGTCGCTTACAATATGCGTTTTGTCAGAAGCAGATGGTGAATGAATTCGCTAGTAAGCCAGGGATCTCTCCCTCTGAGAAGATCCAGCGTGATGGAGTGTAACGCTCAAGCGGAGGAGCGTTCACCTAGGGACAGCAGCCTGGAGCGAGGCGAGGGCACGGGTTCGAGACCTCGGGGAGCTCCTCCCGCGGGTCCCTCGGTTGGAGAAACCACTGTGCTCTGCTGGTCACAGAGACCTGTTTGTGTGCAGTCTGCAGGGAGAGCCCTGGGCTCGGGGGGCCTGAGGTTTTGTAGCTGACAAAGGAGTGCCTTCTACTTAGACAGTGACAGGCCAGTTTGACACAAGGCTGGTGAGCTCATAACAACTTAATTTAAGAAACCATTATATAAATTAAATGAATACTACTATGGGTTGGGTTTTTTTTTGGGGGGGGGGTTTTACATTTTTTCATTTATTTTTAGAGAGGAAAGGAGGGATAAAGAGGGAGAGAGAAACCGATATGTCGTTGCTTCTCATGCGCCCCCTACTGGGGACCTGGCCCGCAACCCAGGACATGTCCTAACTGGGAATCAAACCTGCAAGCTGTTGGTTCGAAGCTCAGTCCACCAAGACACACCAGCCAGGGCTGAATACCACTATGTTTGACATGATTTACAATCTATAGATTATATTCATGAGAGATTAAGTGGTAACTTCATAGTAGATACTGTAAGGAAGAAGGTTTTAATTAGCATTGACCATCTTCGTGTGGGGTCCTGTATATTTAAGTAAGATGATTTCTACCCCATTCTGACCTCTTGAGGGCTCTGTTTCCTCCTTTTCTGTAGTCACAGCATGCAGATATCTGTAACTTGTCCCTTTATTTTTTATGATTTTTAAAGATTTTATTTTTAAGAGAGAGGGGAAGTGAAGGAGACAGAAAGGGAGAGAAACATCAGTGTGTGGTTGCCTCTCACATGTCCCCTACTGGGGAACTGGCCTGCAACCCAGGCATGTGCCCTGACTGGGAATCGAACCAGCGACCCTTTGGTTCTCAGCCCACGCTCAGTCCACTGAGTCACACCAGCCAGGACTGTAACTTGTCCCTTTAATTTCCTTCTAAAGGAAAGTTTCGATGTAGCGTTTACACTTCACGAGGCTTCTCATAACTCCCACTTCTGTAACTAAGGTGGACCTAGGACATCAGCCCTGTTTTGGTTTGTTTTTCTTTCCTCACTTTACAATGAATGTAGCAAAGCACCATGTGAAGTGCCATGAGCGAATCAAAGAACTGGCCCTTGTCCTGCCTCTGAGTTTCCTGGAGCCTCTAGTCTTCACTGTCCCACCAGTTCCAGATGCCTGAAGGTGACCATGACTTTGGCAGCAGCGGGGCAAAAATTTCGTTCCCATAACTGAAGCGTAAGAAAAAACTATGTGGACAAATGACTAAGAAACAGCAAAATTTTCAAAGATGGTCCAGGAGAGGATAGAGGTTTTGAAAATCCCATTTTTGATCATTTTATGTAAGCTAAAGATCTGTTAATTATTTTATCAGAATGCCATTTGGTAAGATACCTCCTCCAAAACACTATAATAACGCATCTTTGAGAGTTGTAAGTGGTTCGTTTATTTCCACCGCTGTTTACATCAAGGACAAGGCCGTAACAAACGTGGTACAGAAACAGCGACTGCACCATTTGGGAGACGAGCTTTAGACTTCATTCACACTTCTATTTCCAAATAGAAGTCGACACTATCGGAGAGGGCTCCTCCCCAGGCGGAGGTGAAGACAGTGTTGTCATCAGCTTGGCTTCTTGCCTCTTGGAGGGAACCCTCTTCTGTTCCTCTGTCTTCCATTCTGTTTTGGAGTCTCGTGAGTTGTCCTGTCTCGGGACGGATGCTGGCGCAGGTTCGCTGAGGTTTCCTTGTAGCGAGGGCGCCCGCGTCTCTGGGCGGAAGGCGGGAAGACGGAGGCCCTTTATGGTAACCTGCAGCTGAGAACCGCAAAGCCGGAGTTGTTTGGGTTTTATTACCTTGTTGCTGCTTTTGTGATGTTTCAAGACAAAGCTAATTTTTAGTGCTGTTGTAGCACTTCTCAGACTGGTATCCGGAGAACAGTTACCTCGTGGAAGGGCTTTCTTTCCTCGAGGCGCTGGCAGAAATGACATGCCTGGTTATTCAGCAGTTCGAGTTCCCTATGTTTTAATGTTCCCCAAGCTGGTCTTCACCACGAAGAGAAGAACTTTAAAACCCTATGTGATTTTGCCCTTGAATATCCATGTCCTCTTGGGGAGGGTGGCTTTGAAGTGTTCTGTATCAATTCCTACAGGGCTTCTAGATTTTTATTTGCCATTTTACAACGATTTTATTCATTGAAATAGATGTATGTCATGGAAATTACCTATGGATTCTTAAGGTGAAATTCCCATTTTTATAACTTAGTGGTCAAATTCCTCGCAAGATTAGCCAGGAGGAGGAGGTGAAATGTACCAAAACACGATCAGAACAGAGAGTGTTGGGAAATTACAAAGCACACTAAATTCTGCCACCCTTCCCCCGATTATAAGTGTGTGAATTTGAAAGAATTTCCTTTCGGAGCTCTTGCGCCTTCTCAGTCTTTCTGAAGGAGCCCACGGTGGTTAGTCTTGGTGCCATGGCACCTGAAGGAGAAAATACTGAGCATATCTATGAAGTAGAAGTACCAGTCAGTAATGTAAGTCATTGCATGTTAATATTCTCTGATTCCCTAGCAATGAAGTGGCGGTTCTAAAATGTGTTTGATCTCCATCTGCACCCGAGGGGGCCGCGAGCACAGAGCTAGAATGCGGCGGGCCCGCTTTGGGATACGGGTGCTTCTGTAATGCCCTTGCACTTGACGTGAGAACCTTAGCAGAGGGGAGAGTTATGACCAGGACAACCTAACTTAAGTGTTTTAGAAATTTTAGGAAATGTCATCTTGTTACTGGTGTCAGAGACTTTTTCAAATGTTTTAAACGCAATTTTCAGATAACAGTAATGAAAAGCTGAGCCCCAAACCAGGGACAGGTGAACCAGTTTTAAGTTTGCACTACAGCACAGAAGGGACAACCGCAAGCACAATAAAACTGGACTTTACAGACGAATGGTAAGTTCGTGTTTTTGTGAGCTGTTCTTGGCCGTTTTGTAGGACTGTGTCAGATTCTCTGTGTAGCACCTCACCGTCTTTCTGTCTCGCTCTGCTGCAACGCATGCTCAGGGTCGCTCGGAGAGCTCGAGGAAGCAGGTGATGCGGCCACACGCCCAGAGCTCTGTCGGAGGAGAGGTCGAGCATGTGCATTTCTAGAAACTTCCCAGGCGATGCTGATGTTGCCAGTCTGGGATATTCCTCCTGATAGAAAATGCAAAAGACAGAAGGAATTCATCAGCTGTAGACCATTAGTGTGAAAACAACAAGCCTAACACTGTGGAGCTTCTGACGGTCTTGGCTCTGTGTGTAGATCCGTGTGTGTGCGCGACTTTTGTTCTGAGCTGTAGAACATGATTTGAATCATGTTGAATACGCTCGATTCTCCCCTGCATTTATCTGACTTAATTTTATCGTAAGCGCTCATGCGTTACGCACGGCCCTAGTTAGCTTTCGCAAACACCGCCGCGTGAGCTGTGCCGCAGCCCAGCAGGTGGAGGCAGCCCAGCTCACGTGGCCACTTCTCTTAACCGGCCGTGGATTTGCTGGCCTTTTTCAGTTTAACCAGATACGGCCACGATGGACGTCTGTGTTCGCAGGCGTCCCCCTGCCCTAAAGGTGACTGACCTGAGACGCAGTTCCAGCAGCAGCTCTGTCCAGGTCACAGACGCTGCCGAGCTGCTTCTGCCAGGGGCTCTGTCGTCACCACACGCTCGCAGCAGCACGGGAGAGAGCACGCGTGTGCCGTCTCCGGGCCGACGTTCACACGCTCGTCTCCTCCTGACGTGTGTGTTTGATTTTAAAATAACATTTGCTTCTATTTATATTTATTTAGTGGTTGCATAGGTTCTCTTGAATGACATTTCTGATTTTATTGATTGCTCATTAATCTCGTTAAATCTTACTCTCTAAAAAATGCAAGTTATGTGGGCTTCTTATAGTCTTTCCCACTGTCTCATGGACTTCTGCTTCAGATTGCCTCCAAAATCTTTAATTTAAATGTATTACTATTACTATATTAATATTAATACAACGGTAATATGCTCTTTCTTAATATATAGTATAATCAGTTTGTAGCATTATAATCACATACTATATATAGTAATTATATTAATCATTTTATAACCAATATATTGATGATTCTGTGTGATTAATATAACATAATTATATATTAATATAATTATACGTTGTGTTAGTATAATATATAGCATGTATAAATAATAGAAAATGCAGTTATATATTGCTTATTGATATATAATTAATTCTCTGTTCATATATGATCATATTAATATTTATGTATTCCAGTTCACTGGTTTCCATTTGTGTTTATGTGTGTGCGTATTTTATGCTAAAATCTTTGATTAAGTAGCATTTCCAAACACAGAATGCCTTCCATGTTTCAGACTCTTGTAGACGCGGAGAGTGAGTCAGTGGAAAAGACAGGCAAAACGCCCTGCCCCGTAGGGGCTCCTGTGCTAGGTGGGGGCGGTGGACGCACACGTGGTCACTACGTGAGCTGTGGGATGGGTGGGAAGGTGCTGAGGGCTGCGGAAGGAAGCAGGGCAGGGGAGGGTGGCTGGCAGGCCTCGGGTGGGGCAGCCTCCCTGGAAGGGCGAGAAGGAGGGGCCTCGCGCACAGCCGGGGCACACGTGGAGAGAGTCAGCACGGGCTGCGCAGGCGCAGACCTGCGGTGTGCCGGGGTCTGCAGGAGAAGCAGCCCCGTGTAGCTGGAGTCGGGTGCCCAAAGGAGAGAGCAGGGGCAGTAAGGTCAGCTGAGGAAGTGAGGAACGCGTTTGAAAGGACAAGGGACATCTGGTTGCTGGGCAGACAGCAGCCCCGGGTAGGAGCCAGGACATTGGACGGCAGGCTGTGGCACTAGCAGGCGAGAGGTGGTGCTGTCGTGGCCCAGGTTGGGAGCAAGGGAGGCGGAGGAAGAGACTGGGTTCCGGATCTGTGTTTGAAGGCGTGGCCGGTAGGGTTTCCTTCTGAGCCCGAGTGTTCAGCTCTGCTTTTTGAAGTCAGGGTGTTCGTGGCCCTTTCTCTCAGTGTGAAGTTTAGGCTCACAGAAGATTGTCGTCTTTATTCTTTTTGTCTGTTCTCTTCTCATCTCTCTGGACCGGGGGGCGGGTTTCTCATAGAGAATCTCATCAGAGCACCACTTTTAGAAAAGAATGTGCAGTCCCACTCTTCCTCTGATTACTACTTTTCCTTCTCTAGAAACTGACCGTGAATTATTCTCCCATTCACCAGTTTCTTGTTTCTTCATCAAAGAAGTAACTAGTTTTTTTTCCAGATTAGGAGAGGATTCGATACTCAGCCTTAAAAAATTCAAGAAAGGACGCCCTGTTTTCCATCTCTGTCAACACGGTGTCTTGCCCCCGCGTAGTTTCTTTGATGACAGATGAGGCAGTGGAGCCCGCTAAGGGCTCAGACCCTGAACTTGACAGTTGTTGGACCTAAGTCCCAGTGTTCTCGCCCGAAGACGGCGCTTCAATAGAACCTACTTCAGAGGCGGTTGTAGGTTTAGTGAGAGGATGCGGGGAAAGAACGTTGCTCTTAGCAACTGGTGCCCTAGAGACTCGGCTGTGGCGCACTGCCTCTCCTGGCCGGGCGCGGTTTCCCCCGCGGTGCTTGTCTTGTTCTTGCTGATGTAGAAGAGGCCGTTGTTTATTACAGGGTTAAGAGAGGGTAATACCATTTAACTTCCTTTTTTTTTTTTTGCAAATATTTTCTCAGTTTGTTGTCTGTCTTTCAGTTTTGTGGTAATTTTGCTTTATGGCGACAGCCTGTGAGCTCACGCTTAGAAAAGCCTTATCCTTCCCAGGATTAGGGAGAAGTTTTTTCTTGTTTTCCTCTTACAGTTCTATGATTTCATGTCAAAAATTCTATGTTTAATCATTCTCTAACTTTTTTCGCTATGAAGTGTGCTGTAGAGCTATAGCTGAACTTTGACTCATGGCTGCTCCTCTGTCCCGGAACCATTTATTGAACGGTCCCCTCATTTCTCTGTGACTTAAAGTGCCACACTGACATTCGCTACATACATTTACTTGGTTCCTTTGTCTTTCCAACTAATGGCCCGATTCCTGTGTCGGCGCCACAGTGTCCTCACTCCCGCAGCTGCCCCACGTGAGCACTTATTTATGTTTGTGTCACAGCTTTCTCAGTGGAAGAAAGCAGGATTTATACATCGCGCTAGTTTCTCTTTACTAAAATGACTATATGTTTATTTTTGGTTAAAAAGAAATACAGATTAATTGCAAAAAAAAGCAGTAGAATTTACAGAAAAGTACGAAAGAATCACTGGCACTAGCCCTTCTGAGATGACGCTGCCTGACATTCTTCTCTGCACACAGACCCAGGCGGACAGACGCCCTCTTTAAGAATACCATCTGTGCATGGATGCCCTTTTTTAGAAAGTCAAATGGACTTTTGCAATTAGCCTAAAAGGGTTTTTTAAATAAATCTTGGCCAAAAAATTCATGATAATTTGCACTGTTTACCAAGTCACTGCTATTTGTTTATAATTACTGTTCTTTAAGTTATTGTATCTCTTAAGTTTCATTTCCTTGTTCACATTTATTCCAAATTTGAGAAACTGTCACATTTCCGTGAATGTGATTTTAATCTGAGTCAGATTATTACACATTTTCCTTTGTTTTCTTTCCCGCTCAACTCCCCCTGTACAATCTGTGATACCATGACATGGCCCCGAATGTGCCCTGGAACTTGTCGGTTTCAGCTGGCCGAGCCTTCTGCTCGCACCAAAGTGCTAACTGTGGCCATCGGCAGGTAGGCATCGAAACTAAACCAGAAGCAATCCCGGACGTCTACAGCCCATGGTGCCTGATCACCCGCTAAGCTTGGGGGACAGCCCAGAACTGGGCGTGGTCCGCAGCGCTCAGCTCAAAGACCAAAGCGAGCCGAGGCCCTTTCTGCAGCACTACTTCTCAAGCAGCCTAGAACAGCCAAGTCTAAAGGGGCATCCGGTCCAAATCTGCAGAATCCTTAGGGCTTTGGCGGGGCGAACCCGCCCGGTGAGGATGAGAAGGGAGACCATGTCATTGCTATAAAATTCAAGAGAGGGATGTGTAGAAATATACAGATGATCACAGAAGCTCTAAAACAGTGTAAAAGTGGTCCTTTTGTGTTTTTAAGTCTCCTTTTTAAGGTTGAAGTGGATTAGAATCGTCACCTAGATTATTAAAAGTGATGTTCTATAGGTACTGTTAAAATAATGAATCCTACATTTTATTTGTAGCCTGAATTTTTGGAACGACTCAGTAGTTATTAAATATGAAAACGACCCTACAGGCTCACTCTTGGTAACGCCCTGGGGGCCACTTGCCTTGTTTCGGTGACAGGAGCAGCACTTCCTCCAGCTCTAGAGGGAGCGGGACCCACAGCAAGCCCGAGGGGCCGGAGGGGGCCCCGGGCCCCCAGAGCTCAGAGCCGCCTGCAGCGGGAGACAGTGACACGGGTAAGCTGTGACCGAGCTCTGTCATCGCACAGCCCGGCGTGGGCCATCCCCCGGCTTGCCGGTGCCTCAGCGGTGCCCTTTTGCCTCTCGTCTGGCTGTTGCTGTTGATGAACAGGGACAGGTGCAGCGGGTGGGGGCATCAGCGTCTCAGATGGGCGTCACGGTGCCCCTCGGGCCCCTCTGCGGACACAGCGGCCAGGAGACGTGGCCGTCACCCCAGTGACGCGAGCGCTGTCAGTGCCAGTCCGCAGTGGCGTTCTGAGTGTTCGTCTGCGTTTCTTCGGGGCCTGGGGGCTGGTGGAGGGAAAGGAGGAAGGGGAGGACCGGGCTCTGACTGGACCCTCTCTCTTACAGGGGACTTTTCAGAACCTTCTTCTAGAATGTTCTGATGTAACCATTGTATTAAAGAGTCTGAAACAGTAGATTCTCCATAAATGCTTGACGAATGAAGGAATAAATGAATTCTGTTGTAAAATAATGACTAGGTACTTCAGTGTAACAGGTACAAGAATTAAACCTGTGTCAGGCAGATGTCTGTTAGGTGCAAAACACTGGTCCCTTGGAGTCTTGGAGTGAAATCCCAGAATTAAGTATTTTAAGTGGACAAAACAATTTAAAGCAGGCCCAGCTTTCCTGTCTGACCGTGACGATTCAGATGGCACCAGATGTACGCTCGAGGGGCGAGAGGGCGCTCAGTGTCACGTGCAGGCTTCGGGAAGGTTAGAAAACAAGGTCACATGTGTCAGCTGCGAGGCACCGTGTGCAACGCACTGGAGACTGTCGTGTGGAGTCAGTGCCTGAACGGCCGGGGCTTCGGGAAGGGGCGGGCACACCCTCCCCGAGGGCGTCTGTCCGTCTGCTGCAGGCCTCGGGCCTGGCGTCCTGCCGAGGGGGCTTTATCTCAGTGACGGTTTCTGTGACCCCAAAAGGGTTAAGAACGACTTACACATAAGAAAGCTGGAGTATTAAGTTGGTGGCTGTTGTTCTAAAAAAATTGTATTTAATGATCACTTGATTTATTTCCTAGGAGCTCCTGAAGAACCCTCGGAGGACGGGGCACCGCAGCAGGAAGGTGCGTCTGCAGAAGCCACAGTGCAGAACCAGACAGGCAGAGGTGAGTGGTGGTCTCTTCAGAAAGCTGGGAAGACAGGAAGCCTCCACCTGGGTCAGGCTCTGCCGAGCTAGGGGTCACGTCCCAGTCGGTGGCCGTGGAATTCTCCCTCCCCCACCCCATTTCAGGAAAGGCGACTTTACATTAGAGAAGGTCTGTGTCCGCTGCAAAGTCAGGGTCAGTAGCCAAGGCCGCTCGTGACCCCAGGATGACTTTGTGTTCTGACAGTGGTGCCAGACCGGCGCACGCCTGAGCCCACGGACCCTGGTGCCGGCGACAGGGACGACTTCGAACCCGAGAGTCCAGGCGGGGGTCCGGAAGACACCGCCTTGTCTGAGAGGGGCCAGGGGCCTGGAACGCCCGATGGAACTGGCGCCGTGGCCGCTGCCAGGCGCAGCAGCCCCAGCCCCGAGCCTCTGTGTCAGATGGCGGCCGTCGGGGCCACGCCCCCTGAGGAGGCGGTGGCCACGGACTCTGCTCTCCAGGACACAGACGACAGTGATGATGACCCAGTCCTGGTCCCAGGGGCCAGGTATCGAGCAGGACCTGGCGATAGGTGGGTCCATTTTTCATTAACACGAACTGTGAAAAGTACAATTCACAAGGCTTTCTCTGAAGTCACGGAAAAGAGCCTCTCCAGTTCGGACAGTGGCTTCCTCTAAGGGCTCCTCAGTTGTGTAAATGCACAGAACTCTCCAGACGGGAGGTCACGCCCGGGTGGCGTCGGTTCTTCGAGCAGAGTGTGCAGTGAGCGGGGAGCCGAGTCTCACGGCTCCATTTCCCCACGCGAGGCGCTGCTCAGCCCGCAGGTCGGGGGGAGGGGTGTGGAGGGCGGCCCCCCGCCCCCCAACCCCCGGCGATCTATGGAGTCAGGGCTGCATTTAGATGTGCACGTCCTGGCCTTTATCAGGTTTTTGGATGTTTTTACTATCCAGGATTTGCCTTTCTGTTGACCCTGGACTAGGGTAGTTGGTAGTAGTTCTCATTCTGAGAACATTATGTTTTTCTTTGGTTTCTACTAAACTTTAGTAATTTAATTTAGAAAATGAAAAATTACACCAAATAACAAGTACAACCACAGTAAAGAACTGAATTGCTGACGTGGTCACACTTTTCCCAGATTTCATTTTATATGATCGCAGGATGCATTTTACATTTTAGTAGGTAAAGTAAGTCCTTGAAAGGGTACTGCATTCCATACTTTCCAACCTGTGTCTGCAGTTCGTGCCATCAGACCTCATGCAGGCTCCACCCTCTCAGGGAACCACGTCGTCCCTTTGAAATCCTAGCTCAAAATGGGAAAAAGGACCCCTGGACACAGACAACAGTGTGGTGATTGCTGGGCGGAGGGGACTTAAGGGGACTAAATGGTAATGGAAAAAATATAACAAAGATTGTATATCTATTTTTAAAAGAATTAAAGTTCTAGCTCACATGGGAGAGAAGGCGCGTGTCCCCTCTTTCTGTGCTCGGTGGGCTGCCATTGGTGGCCTCGTGTGCTGCCTCCACCAGCGGGACTCCAGCGAAAGGACTGACTCCCCGTGGGACGGGGATGGGGCTGTGCAGTGGTGACGGGCGCCATGCCTCGGGTCGGGGTCCCGGTTTTCCCTCTTCCCAGCTATGTTTTCTCGTGCAAGCTTCAGTGCCCTTATTTATAAAATGGGGTGGAGGTTATCTAGGATTGCACAAGTCTATTAAAAATCTGCCAATCGGTCAGCCCCGGGCCCAGCCTCACACGGGAAGCACGGAATAATGCCAGCTGCATCAAACCTCTGGGACGCTCTGGGTGGCTGCTCGCTCGCACAGCAGTGTCAGTAGAAGCGGCGCTCGGGGGAAAGCTGACCGGGAATGCGAACACCCCGCAGTTCAGCGAGGCCGCTTTTTGTTCACCGTCGAAGGGTCTCCTTTAGTCATGGGCCAAGTGTTCGCTTTGCAGTGGCGCCGTTTATAGACGCAGAGGAGTTCTCCTTTCCTGGGTTGTACTTGGAGGTTAACCACGCGTGTATTTTAGACAAGGAGAACTCGGTTCCCCTTCTATCCGCACCCAGAGGGAGTCCCTCAGCACGTCACCACCACCCGAGGCCTGCGCATTGCGCATTCCGAAAGTCAAATGGATGGTTTCCAAAACCCAGGGCACAGGGCTGGATCCTGCCTGTGTTTTCAGCTTGCACGTGTAAGGCCTTCCATTGACTGCTGTATAGGTGGGCGGACACACGCCCCTGTTTTTTTCTGTACTTACGTAACGAAAACTGTACTAAGGTCGTAATTGAAAGTAAAATTTAAGTATCTACTTTTTTTTATAGAGGTGGGTTTTTTTTTTTTGTTTTGTTTTTTTAGAGAGAGGGGAAGGGAGGGAGAAAGAGAAAAAGAGAGGGAGAGAAACAGCAATGTGTGGTTGCCTCTCATGTGGGCCCCACTGGGGACCTGGCCCATAACCCAGGCATGTGCCCTGACCGGGAATTGAACCAGCTATCCCCTGGTTCACAGCCCGCGCTTAATCCACTGAGCCACACCAACCAGGGCAAAAGAAGTTTTGCTTTTTAAGAGCATGAAAAGAATCATTGTAACTAGGCATGCTATCTTTGAGAATTTGCTTGTGAAGGGACAAAGGACCCCAGAGCTCTGCTGTGAAAGCCACACCTTCTGGCTCCCAGCGTCTCGGGACACATTTCACGCTTGGGTAGAAGTCCCAGCTGAAGGGTGCATGTCTCAGCGAGGAGTCAGGCAAGGTTAGTGTGGTGAGGGCTGAGAAATGGCCCGAAAATTAAAAATGGTGAGGGTATGGACTTAGATCTGTACTTGAATTTGTATAAAGAATTACCTAGTGGGTCTCATACATCTTTTTGCCCCAAGTTTAATTTTAAAAAAATGAAACTTAAAAAGTTTATAGCTAAGCCATTTTGGACACACATTTAATAAAAATATCAAAACAGTTCTTTGCCATGCAGAATAATGATTTCTCTTTTGAGATCTGCACGCTTTTAATTTGGTAAATAAGTGTGCCGTGGCTTTCGGTCCTGGGCTGAGGTTGAGTACAAGATGGAAATGTCTTAGAAAATGAAGGCTTTAACATCTAACACAGCTATTTGTAAATGGGATGCTCTTCTCATTAACTTCGGCTAGTCTCGGCGCAGACAGAACTGGGACTTTGTACAGCAGAGGCTGTTATGTAGGTACTTATGTAACCTTTGAAAATGTCCCCATTTACAAATGCGAGAACTGGTCTCAGCCCGTGGGCGTGAAGGACAGGTGGCGGGTGGCAGGGTTCGGCCCACGTGCTGTGGTTTGCTGCTCCTCGCTCTCTAGCCAGTCAGTCTTTGAGAGAAACCGAGCTGGAGTCTGTGGTAAAAGGCCTCACCTGGCAGACATCCCAAGTTTAAAACCGTGAAGTCTATGGGTTTCCTTGAACTTGGTCTAGGGCAAGAACATAGAACATGAAAGGGAAACTAAATTGAAGGAAGAAATAATCAAACATACACTTGCTGAGCGTGGTACTAGAAAACCCAAGGCGTAGAGGTAGCATGCGGTCCCCTGGTGATTTTAGGTGCTGGGTGGAAACACACACACACACACACACACACGGGCCTTGGGACGGGGTGAAAGGCAAGGGGTGGCCTTCATGGGAGCGTTTCCGGGGCGCCAGCTGCGTCGGGGAAACGGTGGAGGCCTAGGGGGCGCTCTTCCTCCTGGCAAACCCCACAGGTGCTTCGCTCTGAAAAGACAGGCATCTGAGTAAGCTTCCTGAAGACGTCCTCATGTCGTCCCGAATACTTTCGGTTACAGACTCAAAGATTCAAGATATAAACCGAGTATTTCCTGTTAACGACTTTTAAAAAGTATTATTTGCGTGGAAATTTGGTTCGGTTTGCCTCCTCCGAAGCCCAGGTTCTTCATGTGCTGTGAATTGGCCACCGTCTGTTTAGCTGCCGTCATAATCACTCTTCCAGTGTTTCTAAGCACTTCAGGTTTGTTCTCTATGAAAGAGGACTGCAGAGGAAAAAGGCCATCTCAGAGAAGGGACGGGACCCCTGGGCCATCACGGGCTCCGTTACTGGTCGCTCGCTTGTCGGGTCGCCTTCTGGGTAGGGCCGCGGTCAGCTCGGGGCTTGGCGCTGCTCCCCAGGAGAGCTCAGCCCCGGGGGCCGTGGAGCCCCCGTGGGCGGTGTGGACGTGAGTCCCTTCGGGTCGCTCCTCTCTGTAACAGGGCTGGGTGCTGACCTCTTCGAGGGGCGGGGCAGGTGGAGGGGGACAAGGCGGGTAAAGGGCGAGAGAAAGAGGCTTTGCTTTGGGCGATGGGCGCTGGATGCAGCGAGCAGGTGGTGCTTGGCTGAGCTGCGCACTGCAAGCCTGTGTGGTCCTGTGAGCAGGGTCACCCCAATACACCTTTAAAAAAAGAGAAAAGGAATTAAGTGCCAGGTCTTCCTTCTGGTCTGTCTTCAGTGCGTGCTTCTCTCTCCCCCATCCCCTCACACGCTCAGTGGAACGACACAGTCTCACAGCACCGCCCGGCGGGAAGGGCAGCGCAGGCTCTGTTGGCCTGCGGCGGGGGTGAGGCGGCGCCGGCCTGCGCTCTCAGCGCCCGCGTCCGTGGCGTCTGTGAGTGACTGTGTTGTGTTCCCTTCACTAGATTTAATGTCAGAGGAACCACAGTAGGTGATAGAATAAAGAGGTAATTCGGTGTGCTCTTCCTTCCTCTTGTTGCTTTTTGGTTTTTTCTCATGATGACTTTGCCAGGCGCTGTTTCCCACAGCTAACCACCTTCCCATTAACCGTTACTGCTCCCCGGGGCGGACCGAGCTCGTACGTGCTCAGCGTGGCGAAGCAGGGGGCTCCGCACAGACCGTCTCTAGCTGCATGCGTGCGTGCGTGCATGGGACTGGGCCCAGAGCAGCTTCCTGTGTGCCTGTGTAACCGGTGTTCACGTCGGCTGTGTCCCACGAAGAGGCAGCCACGACCCAAATCATGTGCTTTAGACGTTGGTCCCTTGCTTTGGATATTTTGTTGAAGAATGCAACTTACAGTTTTGGGTTTGTTTGTTTTTTAACTTGAGTGGGATGACAGCACCTTTTCGTTGTTATTCAAATACACTCCTTTTCCTTGAGATCAGTAATTAAAAATGGACTTGAGTCTAATTCTGTACATAGGTATAAGATTCTGATTTCTTAAAAGAAAGCTGTATTCTTATAAATACCTTAATAACTTAATAAGGCCTCATATCAAGATGATACATAAGTCTGAAACACTCTGTCACCCAGAGACTAATAACTGGGCACATTGTTAGTTAGATACAGTGTTCAGGTGACCCTCTGTCCCATTTTCACCTGCGCAAAGCTCGGTGCACTGCATCCTGGGACCTGATTCTGGTGGCACACGTCTGTGACCTGCCGTTCGTCTCTAAGACAAAGTGGAGTGACAAGCACACTGCCCGCAAGCTCCAGGGATGCCGCCGCGCTGCCGCTCTCCCTGGGGATCACAGAGATGGGGACATAAGCCCCAAACTGCAGTGGCTGTGGAAGAAGTCCCTTGTGGGGGCCCGTTCCCGTGATGAGTCCCGTGTAAACGTCTCCAGATTGTTTTCGCTTTTATGCTGGTGTTTTCAGGCTGTTGTAACATTAAGGTCTGTTTGAAGTAACTTTCTGCCAGTTGGTCTACTACCAACTAGTTACCACTTTCTAGTTACATGACAGAAAAATGGAATCTGTTTCAGGGCTTTTTGATTTTCCGGTTTGTTTATACCTGTTGTTCCAAGTACCCCCAAACCAGTTTCTGCTCTTGCAGTGAAGATCCCAACTGAAAAACGCAGCGCTGTTTCCAGGGAGTCACAGCAAAGCCAGACCGCTGATGCGGGGGCTGTTGGGAGCTGGTGACCAGTAGGAAGCAGAAGCAGCGGCCTTGACCCCCTCAGAGCGGATGAGAGTAGACCCACTGCCTGCGCCTCGGCCACTGCTTTCTCACATGGAGATTGTCTGGGGGGTTCTAAAGATAAGGCAGCTTTTTTCCTGCCCTTGTTCCTGAATCCTGTTTTTTTGTCTTCCACTCACTTTCTACCTTCTGTGTTTTTAATTCAGCATTTTATGAGTCTATTTTTTCTCCTTTCTTGGTGTAGCAATTACACTTTTTTTTTTAACTTCTTTTAGTGCTTGCCCAAAAGTTTGCAATCTATGTGTACAACTAACTCAGGCCCCCTTTCAAAGAGCACGGCACCACTTCATGAGCAGTGCGAGCGCCTTACGGCAGCCGAGTGCGGACTGCGCCTTCCTGCCTTCCTGCCTCCGTGCCGTGCGCCGCCCGCCGCTGCCTCAGCGATGAGAGGTTTGCCACGAGAGAGGGCGCTCTCTCTGCTACATGTACAGCCGCTATTTGTCTCCTTATTAGTGGGGCCGAGCCTCCTTTTATGTAATTATTAACGGTTCATCTCTTCCGTAATTTTCCTGCTCATGTCTAGAAGAACACGATGCTTCCTGTCCTGTGATTTTCTGTTACCACGTTCGGTTTTCTTACTGATTCATAGACTTTTTGTATATTTTGGATTTTTCGTTTATATATGTCAGAATGCAGTGTTCAGAGCTAACAGACTTACTACACACTCTCATGGGTTAGGACAAGTTTCTGTGAGTAAATACAGCGGTCTGAGCAGGGCCCCCTCCGTACCCCTCAGCCCCCGCCCTGGCACTAGCTGAACTCTTGGGAGAGGAGAGCCGCCCGACTGCGCGTGGCCTGCTCTCCACCGGGCGCCCGTGCAGAGCACAGTCTTGGAAGGTCGTCTTCTGTTGCACGTGCGATCACACTCACTGTCCTGCTCTTGACGCGTGTGTCCTTGGCTGGAGCATCTTTACACAAACATCTCAAAACATACGTTTGTCCATTGCTCGTACACATTGCCCTTCGTCTCCTCTGGCTTCTCTTTGTGCCTTTACGTTTCCTGGTGTGGAGAGGAGGAGAGACAGCATTGGCCAGGGCCTGTTTTGTTTGTGGTGACCTGCACACGAGTCTGAATAACGGTGTCACCGAACCGCCCTTTGAAACTCAGCGTGCCGCATGCTTCCCCCTCCACTGTTCCCCCCCGGGAGCCAGGCTCTCCGTGACCTCCTCACTAAAACACCGTGTTCTCGTAACCCAGCTAGTCCGACGGACCCCACTGCTGTGTCTGCCTCGGGTTGCTTCCGGGGGTGCCTCGCCGAGTCCACATGCACTTGAACTAGCCCCTAGGCCTCTGACTCGAACGCGCATCATTTCATTCTGCGGTGGCCGTGAGTGGGCTCACTCATTTGTGTTTTCTCTTTTCATGCGGAACTCACAGGCGCTCCGCTGTCGCCCGCATCCAGGAGTTCTTCCGGCGGAGGAAAGAGAGGAAAGAGAGGGAGGAGCTGGACACACTGAACATCAGAAGGCCTCTGGTGAAGATGGTGTACAAGGGCCACCGCAACTCCAGGACGATGGTACCCAGTGCCCTCGGCACTCTTTGCAGAGAGCGCGGTCTCACCACGCCTGTGCTTTTGTGTAACCATTCTGCCCCCATCGCCAGTGTGGTCCCAGCATTACCCTGTGGCGCCTTCGCAGCTGTCCCCTGACCCAAACACGGTTCCTCTGGTCCTGTGATGGAGCGTGAAGACCATTAGTTTTCACAGGGACTAGTGTGGAATTTTCAACATTTTAGCTTGTGCAAGCGACCAGTGCTGCTTGTTTGCCCTCTCACACTTGCTGCATGCCTCCCTAGTGGGTGGTTTTGAGTCACAGTAGCTCTGGCTCTTTCTGGAAAGAAAGATTTGACGGCGTGAGGTCCAGATTCACTGAGAAGCGTAGTCGGGGTGCTCCCATCACCCGTTGAGATTGACGAGTAAAGGTCTGGGTTAGTCACTGTGCTCTAGACTTCAGCGTGCTCGTGATGACGTAAACAGAACAGACCCGCTGGCGTCTAAGACCTTTTCAAGCTCTGACAGCCCACAGGTCTGCACGCCCAGCGCCGTGTTGACTAGGGACTTAGGGGGTCTAGCGGGACGGTCACTGCGCTGTGACCGTTACTCTGAACCACTCACATCTACAAAGTGCTGTTCTCGTGCAGGCATCGGGTGTCCAAACGTGTCTCCAGAGTCGGTTTTCATCCGCTTTCTTCAGGGTTTAGGTAAACAGTTGCCTGAGGGTAGGGAAATAGTAAGCTCTCTATAGAAATCATTGGTGGTAACGATTTAGTCACTCGAGAAAGAATATTATTGTTACTAGAAGTAATCAGCTTACATTTCTTGCATTTTGCTGGGTAAAATTTTGGAGGAAAATGATTAGGGGCTGGAGTGAAATAAAAAGAAGTTGAGTAAATAAAATAATACCTCCAAGTAATAGCAAAACTGGCTCCCCTCTTTTGCTTTGCCAAAAAAGGAGCAAAGTAGCAGCAGCTGCAGAGGACGTGGCCAGAAAAGGGCGGGTCTGAAGTCCAAAGACTTGAAGGGTCGTTTGCACGCGTCCACTGGAAAACGGCATCCCAGCCGCTCCATCCGCCACCCCTCTGTCTCCTTGTCTCAGAAAGGCCGGCGTGTCTGTGCTTTCCTCCTGAATCATGGGAGCTTCCAATAGCTAAGAAAGAGATCGGGACTTTTCTTTACACTGTCAGAAGCCCAGAAGTCCCATTCATTCATTCAGCAGTTACTAATTTAGCACCTACTGTGTGCTAAGAACTGTTTCAGACACATGAACACGACAGTATGGAACCAAACAGAACCCCTGTGCTCACCAGGGACTCGCCACTGCTGAGTCGTGTTCCCCTGCCCGCAAATCCCTGTCGTGATTCGAAGATACTAGAAGACAAGGAAGCTCTTTAATTCGTATTTTCTAAGCCAATAATACATATTTAGAATAAATGTTTATTTAAATAACTTGGATTTGAATTTCCTCATACTTTCCTCTTTGTAACCCCTCAGATCAAAGAAGCCAATTTCTGGGGTGCTAACTTCGTGATGAGTGGTTCGGACTGCGGCCACATCTTCATCTGGGACCGGCACACCGCCGAGCACCTGATGCTGCTGGAAGCTGACAATCACGTGGTGAACTGCCTGCAGCCACATCCGTTCGACCCAAGTAAGAGGACCTCGTACAAGGCTAGGGCTAGAAATCGTGAGTGTGACTCATCAGCTCCGCTGGTGTCCTGGCCTTTAACACGAGAATAACCCGAATCGCCCTAGTGGGCAGCCGCTGGCGTCAGTCACGGCTCTCCTGGGGTGTAAAACAAACACAGCCTGCTTTTGGCAGGAAGTATGGGAGGTCGGTTAAAGAGTGGGTTCTCTCGATATTTCCTCTGAGCTGGGTGAACTCCTCACTGCTTATCCAGAAGGAACTTCCAAAGGTGTCTGGCTGGCTCTCACCTTCCATTGGAAATTGCCCGTGTTTCTCATAAAACAACAGTGACTATGAAAGAACTTTTGAGTCCTTCGAGATGGTCCTAAAATTGTATTCTAGGGTCACTTCTGGGAAATTGTCAAAATAATGTTCCCAGTTAACAGATATGTCAGTACAGTTTCCACTTCTGCTCACTTTTGCCGTACACATGCACACAGTAGGTCCTCATGCACGCTGTGGATAGGTCCGGCTCCTTGAAGCGAAACAACTTGTGCAAAGCCAGTTTCCCCACGAGCGAGTTGTCACAGCCGAGCCTTGCGTGCCTGCGGCATCTGGTCGCTGTTACAATGAAGTGGCCTGACATGTTGGAGACCCTGCCGTACACGCATGTGAGCGTGCATATCTGCATACGCACATGTGTGTGCATGTGCACGCCTTGAAGACGTGGCGTGTGTTCTGAGTTGAGGGTGACCCGCATGCTTTCTTTCCAGTCCTGGCCTCGTCCGGCATCGACTATGACATAAAGGTCTGGTCCCCGCTGGAGGAGTCGAGGGTCTTCAACCGGAAGCTCGCTGATGAGGTAAGACCGTGTCGCACGTCCCAGAGCCCGTGTTACCTTGTCCCCGAAAGGCCTGCCTTCCTCAGGGGCACCAGCAGCCCCTCGCTGGCGGGTGCCTGAAGCAAGGTCCTGCCGCTGAGGTTGTCAACTTTAGTTAAGGTTAAAACATGCCTCCAGTACTAGAGGTAAGCGGCAAACTAGTGTTTTGCTAATTTGAAGGCTGAGTGTGAGTAATACCAGGTTGTTTTGTAGTTTGAGAAAAATAGGTTGGCTCTCTGCACTATTGCAACGAAGAATCATTAAAAAACACTGTGTCCTTCTGAGAAGGTCCAGGGCCCGGCAGAAGGAACGCGAGTGTGGTTGGTCAGGCACGAGAGCGTCCCGCACGAGACGGGCGGCACTTTGCACACGTCACCTGCAATGTCCTGTGGCGTGCTCGAGTGCAGTGTCATGTTACAGAATTCTGTGCTTATGATTTTATAATAAAAGATTGGGTAAAGATTACCAGCTCTCAAACCAGGGGCGCTCTCTGTGCCGGACCCTGTGGTCTTCCATCACCACAGCCCAGCAGGCTCAGGCAGAGGGCCGGGACCTTCCCCTTTGTTACAGTATTTTAAGGCTCCCTCAGTTTCCTGTTAAGTCAGCGGGTTTCCAGCCGAGTTCTGCAAGGCTCTAGGTTTTCTGTGGAATCAGTCCAGGAAAGCAGACGGTCGGCCTTCCCTTCGGCCGTGGGGGGCTTCCCGTGCTGACAGGTGTTCACCGCATTCATGCGCTGCCAACTGCAGAGCCCGGGGGGCAGGGCAGCTCGGGGGCTGCATCTCCCTGCGCACAAGTAAATCCTGGGGGCCCGTTGTGCAGAAGGTCAGGACGCGGTGGGTCCGGCAGAGCCCTCCAGAGCCGGGTGGACAGCGGAGCACAGTTTCCACCGGCGCCCGCTCCTGTGACAGGCTCTGGCCCACAGCCCCGGGCGTGTGGGGTCCCCAAGGCCAACCCCGTGCTCGGAGCTCATGCGCGAGAGGGAGGGCGGACGTGGCCCGCACAGCTAGCACGCGTGCGGTCAGGGACCGAGACGCCCGCACAGCGTGTGCAAGCCTGTAGGGGGGACAGCTGCACTCGGCAGTGCAGCGGACGGGGTGGGGACGTCCTCAGCGAGGACGTGGAAGTCGCCAGGACTGAGGTCACGGGCAGACGGGGCGCGAAGGAGCCCTTGAGACACGAGGGCCGCAGGGTCCACGTTGCTCGAGGTCTGGACACGCCCAGGCGGACGGAGCTCGACGGGGGACAGCCGGCCAGGTTCCCGCGGGGACCCAGGGAGCGCGAGCCGTGCTGTCCTTCCCTGGGGCGGCGCACGGATGCGTTTGCGTCTTCGCTCAGGCTCCCCGTTCCCCTCCCGCACTCTCTGCTTCTCGCTGCCCTTGCCCCTCTGCCCGGAGTGTGCATGGGTCCCTCGGGGCCGTGGGTATTCATTTAGTCCCGTTCTGGTTCTTAGGACACCAGTCATTGGCAGCTCGTGTCCAAAGGTTATTTTTCAAGGTTGCTTTGCCTCAGTCAAGGATCCCAGTGACCCAGGGATGGCAGTTTAACCCTCCTGTGCCCTGAAGGTATCAGTTCTGCTGTCGGGAAAAACGAGGACCAGGCACAACGTCAGCAGTTAGCAGTAAAGACAGATTGAATTCTCGGGTGTGTCAGCGGCAGGACCTGCCCTGATGAGGAGCGATCTCTGCCTCGCTCCTCTCGTGTGCGAGAGTGGCTAACCATTTGGCACCGAGATGGGGCGCGTGGTGCAGACAGCGCGCATGGAGGCTGAGGGCTGCTCTCTCCCCGCCCTCCCAGCCTGCGGGGGGCGGCGTGCCACTCCCGGGCCTTTGACGAGTGGCTGTGCTCGCCCCCAGGTCATCACCCGCAACGAGCTGATGCTGGAGGAGACCCGGAACACCATCACAGTGCCCGCCTCCTTCATGCTGCGGATGCTGGCCTCGCTGAACCACATCCGAGCCGGTGAGGGCGGCGGTTGGGGGCGGGGAACGGTGGGAGATCTGCGTGGCGGGCGGAGGTGGCTTTTGTTAGCACGGCAACTCTCCTCCCCGTGAGCCCGGTTTATTGGAGAGCGTCCAAATGAAAAGACAGAGTCGCCTCAAACTTTCGGCCGCTCTGCCTTTCCTGTCTGAGTGGAGGCTCCTGGCAGGAGCCCTGATGTCACCGTCAGCACCCTTTACTGTCCCCGTGCTCAAAATCAGGTGCAGCCCCCACGAAAAGAAATGTGGCGTGCTGGGGTTGAAACAGCACCTCTGCTTCCTTCAGCATTCTTTTGTTCTAAGTGATGAACGAGGTCCAGTGCCTCAGATAACACAGAACGCAACTATTCTAGCCAACGTTCAAGAAGGAATTCAGTAATCTGTGTACCAAACAACAAAAAAGTTCCAGTATCCTTTGTAAACAAAACATGTTTGCCAAACAGGCGTTCATCACTGCCCCTGATTTCGTAAGTCGAACGTCTTCATACGTGGGTGTCACCTCCCTGTCAGGGAGGGCGTGATGAGCGTCTGTAAGTGCCTGTCGGGCACCAGGTGCGTCTCGGGTCCAGCCTCACTGGGCTCCGACCCCCCACCAAGTGCGTCAGTAATGGCGCACCCCGGATCGGGGTGAAGCCGCAATTTGAAACGAGCTTCCAGGCCCTCACCCCCCTTGACCTGGGACTTGGAGGCGGGAACACGTTCGGGTCGCGCACGTGAGCTGCCGTCCTCCGGCTGGCACGAGCTAGTCTGCTGCTCTGCTCACGCCAGCTCTCGCTCCTTCTCCGCCCACTCCCCACCCCGGGCCTCTCTGACCGTGGGGTTTGTCAGACGCCTCCCACCTGAGCACCTCCGGACCCAGCTGTCACCGCGGCCCGTCCCCTCAGGCTCCCGGACCTGGGCAGGGGTGGGGTTCGGCAGGCAGGTCGAGGCCTTGGTAGATGATGAAGCCTCAGCTTCCATCTGCACTCGAGGACGAGTGTGTCTAGCTGCAGCGTTTTCTGTGTTCCCGTGGGGACACGTGTCTGTGGCAGAAATGCTGTCGTCTCCTCCACATGCGCGTGGAGCGAGTAAAACCCACTCATTCGTGAGGTTCCCCGAGTCTGGCCTGCGGAGGAAGGAGCTCAGCATCCTGCGGGCGGCAGGTCTGGGGCAGGCCCGGGAAGGCTTTGAAAAGGGGACAGTGGCCGTGCTGAGATGAGAGCAGAGGAGCAGCAGGCACCCGTGACAGTGGCGGGAGAGGACGGCTGTGCTGGCAACCGCTCGCAGCTCTGTGCCCCGAGGCTTCATCCGGGTGACCTCAAGGGCGGCACAGTATCTGTCACTGCCACCCCGGTACTTCACCTCTTCGCACAGAGCCCGGCACAGGGAGCGGAGCCTTCATTTTAAAAGCCTTACAGATACCCAGACCGTCGAGGTTGTCCCAGTGCCCGCACAGCCTCCCCCTCCCCCAGCGCCTCCCACCCACACACACACACCCCTTCCCCTCCGTGGACCCCGGGCTCCCAGGGACAGTCGGGACCCCCGTGCAGTGCATCGGGATCTGCAGGCTTTTAAAGCGCCTGTGTTCAGAATTACATGCGCACTCGACGTGGGTAGTGCTGTTCCCTGTACTGTTGAAGCTCCCTCTGGCGGCAGACGGTAACCTAGGCGCACCCAGTGCAAGCGGATTTCGACGTGGTGGTGTGTGGGATTAGGTGCATTCTAGTGAAAGGCATTGGCCGCCGCCTCCGTTGTAACCCTGCCAGGGCCTCTTTCGTGAGTCTCCCCCGTGTTTTCCAGACCGGCTGGAGGGCGACCGATCGGAGGGCTCCGGTCAGGAGAACGACAACGAAGACGAGGAATGAGCGACTCGGAGTGGCCGGCACTTAACATGTGTTGAAATTTGTATAAGACATTTATTATATTTTTTCTTTACAGAGCTTCAGTGCAATTTTAAGGTTATGGTTTTTGGAGTGTTCCCTTTTTGGGGACAGCCTGGCGTTGGTGTGGAATGACTGTGTGCATGAACTTGGGAGAGCGTGTCAGACAAACCCAGCGGGCGTCTTCAGCCCCAGTTGCCCTTTTGTGAGCCGCGCTAGCCGCGAAGTGCAATACCCCTCGCCTCCAGGCGGGGGCGCTGGATCGACATTGGAGAGCAGTTCTCGTGTAGTGACAATGTTGGTTCAAATAAATTTCTACACTTGCCATTTGCATGTTTGTTGCTTTCTGATTAAAGAAGCTGGTTGTTTTAAGATCTCCTGGATTTGACTTTGTATTCAATGCCGTGTTACCCTGACCCATGTTTTCCCGTCTGTTCTGTGACATGAGACTGTCTCTCTGTTCTTTTCTAGATTTAATTTTTTTCTGTGTTGACTTGTGTGTGATAGAATCGCATGGAAGAGCTTTTTCCCCATCTCATTCCAAGTCCTGTCCCTTCACCTCCAGTCGTCACCTTAGTGCTTGTGGACCCTTCCTGCCCGCAGGCGGGAGTTAGGCTTCCGCTGGATGCTCACAGGTCACCAGCAGCACCGGCTGGTGCTGTCGGCTCTGGCTCCCAGTCTCCTAACTCCAGCGAGACTTCAGCTGGGAGTGGCGACCACCTGTCTGCTCATTCCTGGTCTCCCTCAACTGCGGCGTGCTCCTCCAGCCAAGCCACCTGCCACGGCCCCTGCCCCACAGGTGACGACCTGGCTCTGCTCTGGCAGCCGTAAGCCTTTGCCACCCTCCCTGCCCGCTCTTAACCGGTCATCCCTCTCCCCCGCTGGGCTGTGAGGACTCGGGTAGCTGAGCAGAGCATCCCTCTCCTGCTGGAGACCAGGACCCCCCTTATGAGCTGGCTGCCCCCTCGGGGAGCCCTGCTGCGGCGGGGACAAGCGGGCTGTGTGCGGAGAGGAAGTCCCTCTTCGGTCGGCTCAGTGGCATCAGCTGGGCTTCCACAGCTGACGCTGGACCTGGGCAGGCCCACCTGTCACCCTGAGAGAAGGTGGTGAGTGGGCGAAGGGGAGGGATTCGCGCTTTGGCCAACCAGGCCTACAGACGGCTTCCCGGAAGTGCAAAGTTCTTAGCCTCTGGTTCCCAGATAATTATGTAGCCTGCTAAGGCCATCCGACTTGTTTGGGCTCCCACTCCGTCTCCTCAAAGGTGGGGGGGATCCCATTTGCAGCACCCATGCCCCAGGAGCTGTGTGCGGAGCCCATGAAACCACAGAGGATACTGTGCAACATTGTTTCTTCCACGGAAACCAAGCAGTCCCGGATGCTGTAAAGAGGTGGCGGGACGCTCACGCACAAAGGCCCCTGGAGGACTCTGGTCGGGAGACACTGGCAGGAGAAGGAACAGAGTAGATCCACCCGGTACATGCACCCTCTGGGGCAGGGTGCGACAGGGAGGGGCGGGCAGAAGGCACGTGGGACCTCGAACTTCCTGCTCAGTTTTGCCCAGAACCAAAAACTGCTCTAAAGCCTTCATTTCCGTTTTAAGTGGCATTTGTCAAAAAAATTAGGTCTCCTCCTCTCAGCGATTTTGCATTCTGGGGTTGTGTGTTACAGAGGAACCAAGGGGCGGAAAGAAAATGTCCTGGAGGCAGGTCGACAGGTCCTGTCTGCGGTTCAGAGGGAGTTGTGGGGGGACCCCAGGAAGTCAAAGACTGGACCCTGGAGCTCGCCTCCGCCCCCTGCCGGAGGACTGCAAACTTCAGTGGTGGCAGGCGAGGGTCTCGGAGAGGGCGGGCTTTGGGCCCGAGGAGGTTTGGCATCTCAGTGCAGACCACCACACGCCCTCGACTTTGGCGCTGGGGTGGACGCGTCCGCTGGGAAAACTTTGGGTCAGGGGTGTTGGCTCTGTATTCCACACCTTCTGGGAGTCTCGCTGTCTTGGGGGAGCTTTGAAAACGCATGGGTGGATGCGCCTGGGTGGCTGTGGAACGGCCGCCCCAACCCCCAGTTCTGCAACAGTCGGCCCTCCCTCCTCCGTCCCCTTCCGCGTTCGGGGCTTTGGGAAACAGAGATACGAGGCGAAGGGAGGGAAGGACCAGGAAGTCCACAAGTCCGAGGACAAACGCTCAATTTCCACAGACCAGATATTTAATCAGGTAAACAAAACTATTCTAAACACACTTTTACTTGTTTATAAATATTGATTTACAGTCATCCTAAACATTTTTCTTCAAAAAAATTCAAAAACTTAAGTGACATATGTTTCAGGATTAGCTTCTCATTGTTTTGTTTGAAGGTGGGTTTGTAACTGCTTTTGCCTCCTGGGCTCTGTCACCAGAACACAGCAGGGGACCATCCCTCGTGCAGGGTCAGGATCCCGGGGACGTCCGGTGACTGACAGTTGAAACGGAGGTGTCAGAAGGAAAACAAGTGGCCTGATCCCCAAGCTGTTGATGTGGCTCAGGAACCTGCCCTCCAGGGAACCCGCCCCGCCCTGGTGTCCCGCTGAGCAAAGTGGCGCCCTCGCCGCTGTACCACAGGCTGCGGCCCGTGCTTCTCCCCGGGGTGTCTGGCCACGCTCCGTGGGCCTGCGGGTTTTCCAGGGCTACAAGCAGGCACTCCAGTCGCCCAAGCGCCTCCGTTTACCATGCGGTAGCGTTTCCTACCTGACAAAAAGCCCAGCTGGCCCAGCTCCTGACGATGAGGACTTTCCACCCCTGCTCGTGCTCAGCGGCAGAGCTGCTCCTCCCTTCTCCCTCACGTGGGCAAGACCGGCATGGGCCTCGACGCCGGCTTAATGCCCTTGGGGACCTCGGACAACCGTCGCTTCCGGGGCTCCCTGGGTTCAGTGTGTCTGTCCCCAACCCAGAAGGAGTGGTGGGCTCCGCCCCCTCGTGTCAGCGTGCCGCTGTGCTCACAGCCATCTCCCTGTGCTCCGGGTGAAACGGCGCTTTGTTCCTCCTGTGCCCCGCCATTCACCTGGGATTGCACACACTGGGGGCAGCGGCCTGGACTCCGGTCCCCACACTGCCTCTTCCTCACGGCGGAGGATCGGAGAATCTGAGGCTGCGTCTCAGGGAGCGCGCCTCTTCTGGGCTGTGGAGCCGCCCCAGGCCCAGCATCTGTGACAGGCGCCCTCGGGAGCTCCCGACACCAGGCCGCCTTCCCCCTTCCTCCCCACACCCCCTCGTTCCCACCAGCCTCTGACACCTGTCCCCTAGGATAACAGCCACCCCAGGTCCCTGGGACACAAGGATAAGACACCCACCTACACTCACATACAAGACCACAGTGGCCACACACAGTGCTGGGCGCGTGAACCCACGTCACCTCCCAAGGGGAGGCCCTGCATCCTGAGTCCCCACAGAGAAACAGGACAAAACCTCATCTTCCAAATGTGAAAACCAGCGCGGGGAGCCGAGCCGACCCAAGAACACCTATCGGCAGCAGTGGCGGCAGAGTGGGCCCGAACCCAGAACTCAGCCCAGCAAAGCCTGCCCTGTTCCTGGGATTCCCACACAAACCTGAAACAAGCGTGCAGCAGGCACTCGATGTGTCAGCAGCCAGGCACACAGTAGGCGCTCAGTACATGCCGCTTCCCTGCCGCACTCTCTTGTAGCTGCCTCGCCCTCATTCCCGCCACCCCACTCCGCCGGCTGACTGCTCAGAGACCACACAGCAGCCCCTCCCTTCAATGAGACACAATGTCGGCACCTGGTGGCCCTGGTCTGGGTCCTGAGCCGCACCCCGCGGCAGTCACTGAGCGTCTCACAGCTGAGCAGGGGCAGACCCGCCTCCCCAGGGAGGTGTCCCGTCCAAAGCTGAGGACCTAGGTGGAGACCAGTTCAGAGCCAGAGCTCTGCCCGGCGGCCAGCACGTCAGGCGCGTCCTTAGCACTTCCCACTGCAGCCACCTAGTGTCTAAGGTGCTGAACTGCAGCCTCCCCAGGCCAGGGGGAAGGCTGTGCTCTGCCTGCGGTGGGGTTCCCAGGCCTCTGGGTCACAATGGCCCCCAGCTCTGGTACCGGGGGCACAGCACAGGGACCCGTCAGGTGGCAGTCTCAATGCAAGAAGCTGAGGTGGGCAACAGTCCTGAACAGGGTCCTGTCAAAGCCAGGACGCACAGGAAGTTTTCTAAGTGGACATATGGCCAAACGTCCCACCTGCCACGGTGCATGTCGTCCCTCAGGGAGGGGTCAGGAGCGTATATGGGCCTGGGTTTTGTGGGGACACAGGTTTTGACCTGCACCAATGGCAGGTGTCCTCAAAAATGCCTCTCAGAAGCTTCAGAATGTGTGGGGTGTCCCCCACTCCTCCTCCCATCCACCTCCTGCTTCCTTCCTCCCTCCCTCCCTCCCAGACGGAACTGGCAACTTGGAATTCCCAGTTATGCAAAATAGGGTTCTTGGTGCCAAACATCCTCCAAGGCTTGGCTCAAACTGCCACCTCCCTGGAACTCCCCCACCCCCACCCCCGCCCCCGCCAGCTGCCAGCAGTCACCTCCCCCGCAGCCCAGTCCTCTGTCATCAGTGCTCGACTTGGCTTTTACAGCATCAGTGTCCCCCGTCTGTCCCTGAATTAAGTGGTAACGTGTCCCATTGCCGCTCAGGGTGCCCGGCTCGGTGTTCTGCACGGTGCAGGTGCGGAGGCTGGGGGCCGAATGAGCGGATGGGCCTCAGGAGGAGGAAAGGAGACGGCGGGTCTTCTTGCGAGGCGCGGTCTTTCTAGATAAGTTCAGATCTGATCTCGTCGGCCCAGCCACTGGGGACGTGGGGTTCTCAGGACCCTCCCTTAGAGCCCAGCCCAGTCTAGGGGACGCACTCTCCAGCCCTGGGCCTTGGAGCCCCCTGGCTGCCCTCAGTAAAGGCCTCACGGGGGGTTATTCCCACCTGCAGGCTGAGCAGGACTCGGTCCCTCTATGACCTACACAAGTGCTGGGAACACACACACAGACAACGTAAATGCCCCCCGACCGAGCAGAACCTGCCAGTGAAGCCCTCTCTGCTCTGGAAAGCCCTCTGCTCCTTCCCCCTCCCACCCAGAGCCTGCCCAGTGCCTGGCAACCTGGGTGGCCCGAGAAGTTGTCAGTGAGCCTACCACCGTGAAGGTGGCAAGCCCCCAGGTCTCGGCCAAGGTCTTTGCAGACTGCAGACCTGGGACCAGCCAACCTCTGTGTTTACACAGCCTCTCCCCCCCCCACACACACACACACCACACTCAGGAGCAGCTGCCGGGCGCACACAGCCAGCTGGTCCCCTTTGCCAACCACCTGGGCCTCGGGGGCCGGGCAGATGCTGCCCTCGGCTCACTTAGTTGCCCAGGCAGCGGGGCCAATACAGATGGTTTCCCCAGGTCACCTGGCCACGGCTCCAGGCCCCACCTCACTGCTGTCCCGGCTCCAAGGGGAGGGGGCAGAGGTCTAACCCCACGAATCCACTCCACCTGGGAGGGGGCGTCTCTTCCTTCACTGTGGCGCCTTGGAGGGCGGCGTCTGAACAGACCAGCTGGGCGCCCACACGGCTGAGCCTGTGGCCTCTAAATGCACGTTGGAAACCACACTCGGAAGCTGTGCAACGTTGGTCTGTGGGTCCCCACCCCCCACCCCAATCTCCATCTGACAGAGAACATCAAAGGTCACAGGTGGAAATGACCTCGGAGACCTTTCAGTCTGATGCCCCATTCCCACACCCCATCTTCCCGCCCAGAGAGGTGATAGGAAGGCCCAGGTGACCCGAGTAAGAAGGGGCGGAGCCAGGCCGAGGGCAGGTGGTGACTCCAGGCCCAGCAGGGGGGCTATTCTGCCTTATCTCCTGTCAATCAAGCATCGTGCACGGCGTCCCTCTGACGAGGCTTTCCAAGGAGAAGGGGGCTCCTCTATCTACAACAGCGTCTCCAGTCCCTAACCAGCTGGTGCCGCAACCGCGTCCAGGCTTGGTAAGTCCGTGGCATGTCCTAACCAAATACATTTCCCCTTCTAAATTCTGGAAAGGAAGCACCTGGTACCTGCTCCCTCCTCCTGCCTTTGGTAGTGGTTTCTCCCTTCCTCTGAAAGAGCAAAGAATCAGTGAGCAGGGAGGAGGCCGTGACTGTGCGGGATCACCAGCAGGGGGCTCCACCGAGGCGTGGGACCTGGACATGGGGCTCTGCTGCTGGGTTCCCCTCTAGGGGCCCCACAGAAGCCTGGGTGCCCCGGGCAGGGCTCGCCTCCCGAGCCTCTGTCTCCAGGTCATGGCCGTGACCGAGAGATGCAAGCTGTGAATGAGAGAACAGGACCCACCTGGTGCTTCCTTCCCATTCCCAGGCTGGTCTCGAGTCCCGCCCCCCTCCGCTCCCCACCGCCCAGAAAGCCACGGCCACACCTCCGTCTACTTTTCTTTGTGCTTTTGATGCCTTTGGTCCCGTCATGGGGTCTGCGAGAAGCCCACGTCAAGGCTTGCACAGACCCTGAAGTCTCTGGCCGTGGACACAGTTCTCGGTATGTTTTCAGGTGCCTGCGCGTCAGACACTCTTCCTGCCCCGTGCTCCCAGGCCCCGGCTCGGTGGGTCGGCCGCGGGCGTCCGTCTCGGGGGACAGGCCACCCTGAGGCCCTCATTTCTGTTTCGAGGTGAGAATGTTCCCTTCCTCGATGCTCTGCAGCGGGTGCCTCTGACTCATGGGCATTCGAGCGCCCGGGCGGCCCCCGAAGCCAGCCCCTGGGACAGTCCGCGCCACCAGCAAGACCCCAGGCAGGGCCTCCTCCCCAAACAAGTTGACTTTGGCTTCGGCCTCTATGGCTTTGGCCAAGCTGTCTGCGTAGCTGTCCAAGGACTTGTGCACGTCAGCTTTCACGTGGAGGATGGGGTTCCTGGCCGCTTCTGAGGGAGGAGGAGGGAAAGGGGTGAGCGAGGGACCAGTGACTCTCCCAGGACTTGCCTGCTGCTGCCTCCCTGCCTGGGGAGGGGCGGCAGGCTGAGGTAGGGGGCGAGGGTTTCCAAGTCGGATCCCCCCCCCCACCCCCCGGCCCAAATCCTGGATCCCCCTCCTTACTGCCTGCGAAATCTTAGCGGGTTGAACCGGACCTCGGTTTCTCCCCTGTGAAGTGAGGATCAGTGTAGATCCCTCACTACGCAGGTTCTCCGGGAGCATCAAGCCGTTCCTCCCTAGATGCCTAGGTCTGGCAAAGGCTTGATAAATACTTCCTACCGATGACCTTGAAATGTTGCATCTTTGGGGGAGTCCTCTGGTGTTTGGGGTTCCTGCCCTGACTCTAGGCTGAATGGGGAAGAGCCAGAGATTGTGCTAAGATCCTTTCCTTCCCCCTACGCAAACTGACCTTTGATCTGCTCCACTTCGTCCTCGAAGGTCACCGAGCTCCTCCTCTTTGGGGGGCACACGCAGTGGGAGGGAGGCTGGTCGTCAGACATGGAGTCTTCTAGCAGCATCACGTCCGTCCCTGAAACCAAGGTCAGGGTCGGGCCCTCCGCACCGCCCCCTCCTGACCACCGGGCATGGCGCTCTCCCCCTGGTGCCAGCCCACGGTCAAGTGCACTGAGCTGCCCCTCGGCAGGTGCCCAGGAAATCAACACTGTGTCATCCTCTTCCAAGGAGGGTGCAGGCAGCCACCGGGGCTGCTTCAGACACGCAGCGATGCGGCTGTGTCATGCACACAGAGGGGTGGGTTCTGAGCCACAATGCACGCACGTGGCATGTTAAGTGGGCCAGACCTGGACTGGGGGAGGGGTGGAGGGCTGCATGGAGGAGGGGGCCCAGAAAAAGCGCTGTGTGTTTTGAGTGATTCCTCTTACAGTTTGAATTTCTACCATTGTGGTTAAACTGTTGCACCAAGTAAACACTAAACTTTTTTCAATTACAGTGAACGTTCCATTGGATGGACGTTCCGTATGATGTACAGTATTCGTTTCTCGGATACAGCATGGCGGTTGCATGCGTGTGGACCTCACCGAGTGGCCCCCCGATAAGTCTTGCACCCACCTGACAGCAGGCAGTTGTTACAATATTACTGACTGTTCCCCGGGCTGCCCGCCACAGCCCCGTGACTGTACCTGCCCATCTGTCACCGTTTCCACACAGCCCGGCCCCCCTTCCCGTCTGGAAACCTTCAGTTTGACCTCTGTCTCTATGAGTTTGTTTTCGATTCCACACACAGGTGCAATCATATGTTTTGTGACTTATTTCACTTAGCGCAGTACCCTCCAGGTCCATCCGTGTTGTTGCAAGTAGTGAGATTCCCTTCTGTTCATGGCTGAGTACCGTGCGTGGTGCGCACGCGCCCCTGTTTCTCCGATCGCCCCTCGGTGGGCACTCCGGCTGCTCCCACATCTTGGCAGTTGTACCTGACACTGCAAGGAACATGGGGGTGCGTGTATCTTCAAGTTTGTGTTTCTGTTTTGGGGGTTGTTTGGTTGTTTTGTTTTGTTTTGGATACACACCCAGAAGTGGAATTGCTGGATCCGATGGTAGTTCTACCTTTAATTTTTGAGAACTGTCCACGCTGTTTCCCATCGTGGCTGCACCAATTTATAACCCGACCAACAGTGCACCAGGGTTCCCGTTTCTCCACATCCTCGCCAGCACCTGATGTTTGTTGATTTATCGGTGATGGCCATTCTTTTTTTTTTTTTTCTTTTTAATTATTTTATTGTTGTTCAATTACAGTTGTCCGCATTTACCCTCCCCCCAACCCACCCCAGGCAAACCCACCTCCCTCCCTTGCTTCCCCCCTCCCCCTTGGTTTTGTCCATGTGTCCTTTATAGCAGTTCCTGAATATCCTTGTCCCCCTTCTCCCCTTCCCCCTCCCCTCTGGTTACTGCCAGAATGTTCT
>PVJI01001127.1:0-199844 GCA_004026765.1 Micronycteris hirsuta | reverse complement strand
AATCTCATGTTACACACACACAAAGACCATAATCATACATAAAATAGCACTATGCTATTTCTCTTTTATATTTTTCCTTGTTCTCTGATTTCCTTTTGTGGTAAATCATTTTTTCAAGGACTATTATTTTTCTAAAAGAGAAATAGAAAGAACAACACAAGTATGTATGAAAAATGAAGATTATTGATGCTATAAACGTAGTGTATGAAGAGATTCCAAGACCAACTTTTTTTTAAAGGATGATGTTTCACGTCAGAATCTTGAGAAAGAATAGAAAGAAGGAAGAATTTGCCACATTATAAGCGGAGCACACGCACTAAATGTGGGTCAAATGTAAGTGTCACGTGGCTTTAAGCCATGACTGTAATGTTTATGGAATAAGGAAAAAAGCCACTTTAGACTCAGGGCTTCAGAGTTGATGTGAGTGAATGCATGCGAGGCAGCTTTGAAAGCCTGAGGGTGGAAAAGAAGCACTGGGGCTTTTGAACATTAACCTTAGATGTCTTTTTTAATTTTTCCATTTTCAAAGATGCAAAGCAATGTTTTGCACCAATACGTAATGGTAAATGATAAGCTATTGTTACCTCTGACAATAATGTAACCTGCCTCTCTTTGGATGCAGGTTACCCGCTCCTATTCCCTTCCCAGTCAGAAAGCAGACTGCCCACCTCAGCATGCTAGTTGGAGCTTTGTCACTCAGTTCAGCTCTGGTTCCTTCTGGGAGGAGAGGAGAATGTCTTTGGAGGTAAAAAAGAAAAAAGTTTCCTTCCCCATTTTCCTGCACCTCTGTATAAACATTAGAATCCTGCTGTTGAGGTGTATGCCTCTCACTTCTCTGCCAAAAGCCAACTAAACATCAGTCTTTGTAATTTTCTTAGTTTTGCAGAAAATTTAAGTAAAGGAATCATTCTAATTGTTTCAGATCCAAGTTATGAAAAGAAATGTGTACTTTCTCTCTACTCCTTTTTTTTTTTTTAAATAGCTAGCTCTCCTAGTGCCTTTAATTTTTCTTACTGATCCTGAACTACTTTCCAGGAAGACAGGAAGGGAGGAGACACAGGTTCCCGAGGAATGAGTGGCATGTATGGCGGAAGCTGTTCAAGCACAAGTGAAGATAAATCTTCTTAGAGAGACAGTAGTGTGAGTCAGAAGTCAAATGGGGTTCTCTTTGCCAACACAAGCACTGAAAACAAGCAGCACAAAATGTCTGTATAACTTTTCTGGAAGCCAGTGACAGTGTGGTGGGATACGCTGATGCCTGTGTCCCCTTTGAATCCATTCCCTGGGCGGAAAAGAGTAGCAGCTGTGCCTGCAAAAAATGAAAGTGATATAGACAGCAAAGCAATGACTGGTTATTCCCTGTTCAGGAGGTGTTACTGGGAGGTGACCCAGATGCCCAGGCATATCGGGACACCCGGAAGGGTTAGGTGAGGGATTTGTGTCACTCTCCTGTGTCTCCCCTTTTGCTTTGTCCTGATCGTTGCTAGTCATAGCCTGTTCTTTGTCCTTCTGCAGGAGGAAAGAAGAGAGAAAGCCAAGTAAAGAACTGTGGCTATTGTCAGTAATTGATGACTTTTTGGCTGCTTTATTAGGACAACTAAAAAAATAATATAAAAACAAAGGGTCATTATTATATGAGGGGGAGCCCAAAGAAAACTGGAATTTATTTATTAAAAATTGTGTATTTATTCTCCCATATTTAAATTTTACTCACCTTCAAAGTCCTCTCCATTTGATGCAAAACAACTATTGAGACTTTTTTCCACTGCTTAAAAGAGTTTTTGAACTTGTTGATTTTGATGCATTTTAGTGCTTCTGCCATTTTTTGGTTTCACTTCTTCCACACTGGCAAAATGTTTCCCTTTGAGGACTTTTTTTATCCAGGGAAATGAAAGGGGAAACAAACAAACAAAAAAGTAACTGGGGTGAGTTCAGGTGAATAGGGAGGATAGGGCATGGGGGTCATGCTATGTTTGGTCAAAAAACTGCTGAACACACAGCGTGGAGTGGGCAGGTGCGCTCTTAGATGACCCATCATGAAATGGGCAACTGTGTTGAAAGTCTTCACAAAGAAATTCACTGAAGCCGAATTCAGCCTCTCACAATACCACCAGCTGGCACACTGATACAGATAGATTCCTAGATTACACATCTAGAGGGGGAAGCCTGTACTACAAGGGGCCTGCCCTCCAGAAGATAATTCCGGGTTTCTTTGGGTCCCTCCTTATACATGTATGTGACAGTGGAAAAGGTACCTTACATGCTTACCCTAGAATTCTCTGTGTAGAGCAAATTGTGTTTAAGGAAATACCTTGAGGAAGCCACCTAGTATAGTAGGTGAGATCTTTTAGCCATTAGTCAGTGACAGGCAATGTATTAAAGTGATAACTAAATTGCTCTCTGTGATTAATTACCTAGAAAAGGTGAGGAGGAAAAAGGGGGCTGACTAAGAAACATATCCAAACACATTTTCATTTTTTAAAATTTATTTTTGAGGTATAATTGGCATATAATATTATATTAGTTTCAGGGGTACAACATAATGATTCAATATTTGTATACATTGCAAAATGTTGCCCACGATAACTCTAGTTAACATCCGTCACCACACATAATTATAGAATTTCTTCTCTCTTTTTTTTTTTTGGAACGTTTTTTCTCATGACGAACACTTTTAAAGTTTACTCTCTTAGCAACTGTTTCATACGCAAAATAGTATTATTAACTATGATTACCATACCGTGTCTTAAATCCCATTACTTGTCTATATTATAATGGAAGTGTAGACCTTTGACCCCTCTCATCCACTTGCCCCCCCTCCAATCCCTGCCTCTGGCAATCAACAATTTGTGCTCTGCTTCTCTGAGCTTGAGTTTTTCATGTCTTCTGGTTTTATAGATGAAAAATTGACATACATCAATGTGTAAGTTTAAGGTATACAAACAGCGTGATGGATCACTTTACATATATAGTGAAATAATTACCAGAATAGGTTTAGTTGATGCTCGTCTTCTCATATGCAGAAAATAAAAAGAAAAGAAAAAAATTATCCTTGGGATAAGAACTCTTAGGATGGATGGTAAGGGAGAGAGACAATAATTTTTTCTATCCTTCTAAGTTTTCCGGCTAGTGTAATAATCAGATTGACGTGAAACAGATTAACAAGTGAAAATGCCAAATTTATTACAAATGTACATACAGAATATGTTAACTCCCCCTCAGAATATGAGACCCCAGGCCTAATTTGGCAGATGAGGCTTAGCTGCCATTCTGGACTAGGGCCGAGGACTTCAAAGACAATTCACAGGCAAACGAGAAAAAGCGAAGGTTTGGTGAGCAAGCCCTTGCTGGGCCAGCCAGAAAGGGGACCTGCAGAGAGGGGAGTCTGAGAACAGACTTTCCTAGGCTCCTCGCTGTCCGCCGCACTTAGCGTATGCGGTGCCAAGGTGAGTGCTGCCTTCCTTCTGTCTAAATTCCTTTGAACAGTTAGGGGGAAGGTCAAAGATTTTCCCCAGGTCTTTTGTTTCTTAAAAAAATAACTCCCTTGAAAGAATACCCTCAAAAGACATATTTTGGGGTGGCAAACTCTGCTTCCCCTCAGAGTTTGCTCTCTCCACACCTTTCCTGTGTATCTCCCAGCGGGGTTTGGCACAGCCGTCCTGTTCTCCTTGCTCAGCCTGCTACAGATTGTCTCATAACTGGACGTGTGCCCCCAGTGTCCACCGTCCCCCAGCTCTTCCTCCTCCAACCCCGCTGGGAACCACACCTCGATCTCCTTTTCTATGAGTTTTCTATGGCTTTTAGTGCTCACCGACATGTGGGACCCTACAGTATTTGTCTCTCTCTGCTGGCATAATGCCTTCAAGGTCCATCCAAGTTGCCTCAGATAATAAGATTTCCTCCTTTTTATGGCTAAATAACTAACAATGGGATTTTTATATTTATGTATATAAAATGTTATTCATCCAGGCACCTGTCATTGGACATGTAGGTTGTTGCCAGGCCTTGGCTATTGCAAATAATAGTGAATGAACGTGAGAGTGCAGATATCTTTTTGAGTTAGCGTTTTTTGTTTTCTTCAGATAAATACCTAGAAATGGAATTGCTCAATCATCTGGTCATTCTGTCTTTTTTACAATGACATTTTTTAAACGTGATGCCTGTATGTGATTTCCAGATGCCTTTAAAAAATTATTTATTTTTAGAGAAGGGAAGGGAGGGAGCAAGAGAGAGAGAGAGAGAAACAGCAATGTGTGGTTGCCTCTCACGTAGCCCCCACTGGGGACCTGGCCTACAACCCAGGCATGTGCTCTGACTGGGAATTGAACCTGCAACCCTTTGGTTTGCAGCCCGCGCTAAATCCACTGAGCTACACCAGCCAGGGCTCCAGCTGCCTTTGTTGATGCAATGTTACATCCTTAACATCTTCTGAAACCCTCTGTGACCCTGGCATACACAAAACTCTTGTGCAAAGACTATTGCTTTGATGGCAGTTCAGCAAAAACAGCATTCCTCGCCTGGGTCAGTGGCAAAAAATAAAGACTGCATGTGCGTGGTATTGGGGAGACCCTTACACTGAACTTAAAGACAAGAACTGATACTGGAGCTGAGAATGTCAGCCCTGTAAGAATCTGGGAAAATTAAATCCCCCACCCCCGTAAAAAAGAGTATCTTAACTAGGCTTATGATTGGGAAGATAAACCACTGTGACATCCGAGTAACACAGAATCCTAGGTGTCTGCATCAACAGCTTTTCTCACAGATTTGTTTTGATGTGCGCCCCAAATACTGCCATTGGTGCAAAACAGATGCATGCCTCAGCATCGTCAGACTTCAGCCTTGGTCTCTGGGAAACTCTCACCTGAGTGACTCACCATGCAGGGGAGGACAAAGCCAGGCACTTGTTGTTGGCCGACCCCAAAGCAAAACCAAACTGAACTGACAGTCCAATGCAGAGTGCTGTCCAATCTATTGGGCTGCTTCCATTTCCAATGATAATGCCTTTTTCCTTAAGTACTTCCTAATCAACTTTGTTAAGGTTTATGTGTTTGAGCCCTTTATGTTTATATGTCATCTGTCCTTGAACAATTACGTCTCTTGAGGAAAATGGAATACATGGGAGGACACAAAGTTTACCCAAAGTCAAGAAGATGACAGAAGGGTAAAATATGTGGTATATCAGAATTGAGCTCACCATGCAGTTTTTTCATTTTCATACCCATCTTTTCCTTTAGTAACTATGAACAGCACCAAGAGAAAATGGGTATTTGGCAGGAGAAAAAAAAACAAACAAACAAAAACGTGCCCAGCCCTGATTCTGTCTCGCATCATCTAAATTAGAAGACATTCAATGATTATAGGTCACTATAACAGGGCAAAATGTAACTGAATTTGACATCCATTTGGGTGATTTCTTGTGGCAATATTGTGGCTTTAGCAACTGGCAGTACTAATAGTCAGGAATTTGAAGACACTCAACATTATAAAATCAAATCACTACTAAGCCGCTGAGAACACATAGACCATTGTGGAGCAAGGAGCAGAATCTCTGATTTAGGGTTTTAATGCTGTATATTCTATAAATCAAGACTTTGTAATATATTTCACTACATTCCTTGAAGGCTCCAAGCTTTGATCTTCGGCTTCTTCTTCTCTCTGTGGATTGTTGCACAAAGCCTGCCGAGAGGGTAGAATTCGGCACCATTTGTTGCTAGGCTTTCAGAAACCAAGTCCAAAGCCAGAGATAAACATTTTCACTACTGTAAAATTTTGAAAGCAATAGCGCTTATCTGACTCTGTTTGATAAGCAATGCAAATTCAAGTGGCTCTCATTTTATCCCCGATTGCTTCAATTTAGAGGATTCTCAATAGCATATATGTGAAAATTGTATTGTATGTTTAAGATAACACATTATTTAAATGGACTTGAATACATTTTTAAAATCTATTACCAGCCCTATACTTTTTACTTTGGGCAGAGGGTTTTCCATCTTTGCAATAGCAATGCAGCCCTGTTGTACAGGACCGTGGCTTCACAGGACACACCCATCCTCTGGACATGGCTGTGAAAACACATGCTGTGACAAAGTGACAAAATATCACCTTTGGCATTGCTGCGGGGGACCTGACCACCGCATGTATTATTTGACATTCAGATGTGGAATCTTCATGGAAAGGTGGGTCAGTACACAGGAAATCCTGACATATCACAGGGTGGGTGTCCTTCCCCCCTCACCGAATTTGTTGCCTCTGTACACGTGACCATTTTGTTTACATATCAGCAGCCACCCCCACCCCGGCTCAGCCTTTCCCAACCTCGTGGACATGTGCCCTATGTTTCCAGCAAGGCAGCCTGAAGACCACGTGTGTTGATTCCATTTAATTTGTTCTTTCTGCCTGGATTTCTCTGGTATTCGCACTAAAAAATTGAGATGGGCTCCGGCTCAAGCTCCTTGGTAGAATATGCCTTTTCCCCCGTGGGTTTGGCCTTTTCACCCAACTTTAAGAAAAGTTTAAGCATTTATTGGGATGGCTTCTTAGAGGGCATTTCTCCTTAGGGTACTTTTTTACATTATAACTACATATATAATTCCTTTTGGCTTTTCTCACCAGGAAAAAAAAAAAAGAGGGTGTTAGCATTTTTAAAGGCTGTCTCTCTGCATTTTATTATATAAATCAGTTTTCTTGCTGGAGTCAAAGGTCACTCCTTCTGCTGCATAACAGTACTTTTCTGACTGATATTAAAAGCTGGCTTCATTTTACTTTGTAATATGAAGCTTCACTTTGGAATTAATATCATTCAAAAGGCAGCTGCCCACATAATGAGTTCCTTTTAAACAAAATGGGAAAACACACATTTATCAAACAATTTGCAGGATGGAAGCTACAGTTTTGATCTCATCAAAAACCCTCAGCCAATCGGGCTATTCCTTGTGAAAGATGCCAATTCCATGGGGCTGACAGAATGTTGAATAGCCAATGAGTTTCTTCCTGCATAATATATTTATAGAACCCTTTCTAATGTGGAGAAGAGGGAAGGAGTGTGGCTTTTTTCATGTTTGCTGAGCCAGTGTTGAAGAGGCCATGTCAAAACTGAGAAATGCATTTGTGAAGAAAATAGTGCACTTTCCTGGGTGCTCCCACGTGAAGAGCGACTGAGGCAAGATTGAGTTTATCTCACTATTTGTGCCATGCACCCTAAGCTTTCTCTTTTGCTTTTTGTGAATTATTCCAGTGAAATGGGTCATACACAGTTGAGCCCAGGACCAGCCTAGGCATGAACTGCTCTACCAGGGTTGACTGAGTTTTAGCCGCCGAAAGATAAATCAGTCTTGTGGATTGCGTATCACTCTGTGCAAATAATGTGAGAATACAGTTAGTTTACCAAGTGATGTGAAACTTCTTTCCAGTATCTGTACCTGTGTTTTTCTCTGATACATTTCCAAAAGCATACACTGCACCTCCCTTAGCTTATGATACTTGAGAATATCATTTTCAAATAACGTATTAAAGTAGAAAAATAATACAGTGGTCAGTCCATCTACATGCCCACCTGCAATTTCCTTTTCTTATTGCTTTTGACATTTAATTGCAAATACCGAGAAGAAATTGACCCAGAGAAGTCTTGCCAAATCAACCCACAAACAAAAGCCATAGTCAATTCTATCTGTCACTTTGATTGATAAGGAAACCAGCTCCTTAATTTCTCAGGTGATTTTCCTCTTATCCTGATGAACCTGCCAATCAAATTCAAGAGACAGGCAAGAGAAGAAATACATTTCCAAAAGGAGAAACAGTAGCAGGCAATGGTATTTGCTGCTGCTGCTCCTACATTCATCTTTTATTTGTCCTTCTCTCTTCCTCTTATACCTCTTCTCCTTCTCCTCCCCTTCTGTCTTTTCTAAGATCTATGGCAAAATGCCTACAGACATCCCATAAATGCTACAAGTGACTATGCCAGGCTGTGAATCTCAGAGCTCACGTATCGTTAAGTTTCAGCGTGGCGTTTAACTTTCTAACTTTAGCCCCTCTGAGTAAGAGTCTCTTGGTCATGTTTCACATCACAGAATGATGTTCCAGAACCATCTGTGTTTAGATGGCTGTGTGTGGTAGAAGCTAAAGATGTGGCATGCTTGTCCCGGGTGCCCCATGGGACACACCTGACATTTTTTTCCCTTAAAAGGTAAACACACACACACTCATGCATGTGCCCATACATACAAACTTAAATGAAATTCAAAATACAGCACTGGGTGCAGTTCAGTTCTCAGAAACACCTGAGAGCTGGAAGGGTCTCCTCTCCCAGGAACAGAGACACAATCAGCCTCCCCTGGGAAAACGTAAACATACTGCAGTTGTCAGAGACGGGCCAATCCAGTTGATCCCGGGCCCTGGGGAGGATGTTCTTCACTCTGTTAAGAGCTTGGTGTGTCCGAGACTAGCAGCGCATGTGAGCAGGTCCGTCCACGGATAAGGGCCCCCACTTTTATGGATGTAGGATACTGAAACACTGGCGTATTAAGCTCTCAAGCTGGTTCTTAAACCATCATAGTCCTGGCTGAATTATAGCTGACTGCCATACCGAACGTGAGATTGCTGATTGCCTGAGTGAAAATCAAATGTGAGCGAAACCGCCCTGCACTAATAGAATAATAAGGCAGAGTGCATGAAATTATTAATGCATTGCTTCAAAAAGGTCCTGATCATTCATTTACTTTGTGTTCTCCAGCAAGCATCCTCTCTGAGATGTTGAATCAAAACCAACTTGAGTTGTTCTGTTCCCTTTGGAGCAGTTTGGGGACAGTCTTGCCCAATGAAAAGATGACGTTTTATGAAAGAACAGCAGCTCTTTTAGCCTTGGTCCACATACATGTTAATGCATCCTGTTTACCAAAACAGGTAAAACTTGGCAGTTGCTGATTTTTAAAAACCCAAAAGATAACCAATGTTTAAACAAATGTCAGGGTTTCCTTACCTGTCTGGTTAGCAAACAAAAGTCACAGGCGATACAGTTTATTATTTTAAGACAATTCAGGGTTCTAACCATTACTCAATGAAATGAAATGAATGATGGCTGCACTGAAGTACTAATTAAATCTACTTATATGCGTTGAAGGGCACTAGCAAATAGGTGAACCAGACTTGTGTTTATTTTATGTGATTTCACTGCTCCACATTTTTCTTTCTGCTCTTTATTATTGCTTGGGCTTTCTATAGCAATGCCAAGAGTTAGTAACATAAATAGTTAATGGTCTAGCCCTAAGGTAGAAATGTATAACATTCTTCAGATATTAAAAAATCAAAAATGATTTTTATCAAGTGTATAAAATTCCTACCCTTTAAAATTCTAAAATACAGTCTTTACATTCTAAAATCTATTCTCTTTATTACCTTTAAGAGCTTCAAGTCCTTCATATTAAAGTTTCTGTGGATTTGCAGAATGATGTTGCTTTGTTTAGGTTTTACTTAATCATGTATATGTTGGTAAGAATATTCATATGGTAAGAATATTTAATATGAACTTCTTTTTAAACATTTTTCAGAAATACGTTTGTCTTAAGCAACCCAACACAAAGAACATCCATGATTTTAGATAAGATCTTTTTTGTTTTGCTTTGACTATTTTTCATGAAACTTATACATGGATATTTCAAGTTTTGAAAAAACACACAGAAAAGCAGAAGTCCTCTTTGTTGCCCAACTTATCCAAAAGGATGACCACTTTTATCAATTTTTATAAATATGCAAGACTCTTTTTGAAAAAAAAAATATAGAAAGTGTGCACATGTGGTGTATTTTTGTAAAATTTAACATGAATAAAATCAAGTTTCAATTTTTTTCACAAAGCAGTATTTTCGGAGATCTTTCCATATCAGTTCATATATACCTACTTTTTAACGTGCTGCTGAATTTTCTATTGGGTGGAAGAGGCATAGTTTATTTAAACAGCCTTATGTTCATGGGGATTAGGATTCTTTTCCACATCAACATTCACATTTTCCATGTTGCAATGAGAACACATGCAAATACAAGCATATCACCTGTATCTGGGTACCTGTAAGTGGAAGAGCTGTGTCTGAAGGTACCGCACTTTGTAGTGAAGAGCGACGCGGGTCATTTCACGTAGGTCGCAATGCAGGACAGTTCTTCACTGACCCCTGTGTTCGAAGAACTTTGCCCTCTCCGTGGTCCTTTGACTTCCTTTTTCACATAATAGAGATTTTTGAATCGTTCTCCACCTTCTCTATAATACGACTACAACTCTTTCTCTACCAGCCGACCTTCACCTCGTTTTCTTTATTTCAAGTATCCACTTGATCTCTCATAGGCTTATCTGTTTCGTTATGAACTGTCTGGGTTTTTCTGTTCTGCCCTCTGGTACCCAAATCAGTGCATGGTGCTTAATAATATTTGCTGAGTAAGTGGGAAGAAATGAGCAAACAAATCAATGTAATTTTACCTGTACCAACTGCCTATCTTGGTATTTGGCTTTCTGTCTTGAAAGCACAGAAACATGGAGAATCAAAATATAAATCTACATACTTTTTAAAAAATGTATGTTTAAAGCTCTTGGTAAAATTTTTGTTAAAAATACATAACCATTTCCTTAAGGGAAGCACAGTGTAGCTTCTGTGGCTGTAAGAAGCTCATAATCCTTTACGAACCCCACTGTATGAGAAAGCAGTCACTACAGAGATTTTGTGATCATCAGAAATGTCATCCACTTAAGGCAGTGGATGGTTTAACACGAGGCCATGTGTCTACTTTCTGATGTCACTACAGAATGAAGCAATGTCGCAGCAGGAACCCTTTGAGCATCTTGGGCCTTGGACACCAGGAATCTTACTGACTGTCATGAATGGTGTGACAGCGAAGTCTACTGCCTACTGTACCTCGCGAGTGTGGCGCTGAGAATCGTTCTTTCACTCACCACCACAATTCCCCTTCTGTCTTCTCTTCTGTCTTGCTCAGTCTTCAGTGGGGATGGTCAAACAGACGATGATGTTAAATGCCATTTAAATCCAGGTAGAAAGTAAGAATTTAGAACATTGTTGCCAATCTGTCTTCACTCTCTTAATCGAATTTTATCTACTCAGTCCTTCAGAATGGAAGGTTTGGAAGATTTAATTCTCCAAAGCTAATCATCTTCTTCTGATCATTTTTAATGCCTTAACTCCCTCTATAGAATTTCATGGGTTAATCAACCAATCAGCCCAAAGATTCTTCAAATAAAAGTAATACAGGAATTTCAACATAAAGGTCAAAGGACATAAAATTATAGAGTAAAAGTAGCTTAAGAGAAGAAAAAGCACATCCAGGGTTGATTCCTAAGGTAGTGTTTATTCTCTTATATAACTTTAAATTTCCAAAATTTTTTTAATTAGTTCCCCTATTAAATGTATACTCACTCATATATTAAAGCATCTAAAAGAAGGCATGTGGAAGATAGGGCAAAGCAACGGATGAGAGTTTTGATAGTTTAGCCTCTTATTTTAGTCCCTAGTCTATTGTGGCTTTCATTGGCATCATGTGTTGTAAGAAATAATAAACGACCAAGTTCAGGCAATAGCTGGTATGGCTAGAGGTGCTAGGGTTTTACGAAGCTTCAACCTCTACAGTTAGAAAACAGTCCAAAAAATTAAGTGATTAATAAATTGTGATACCTTAAAATACAGAAAAACACTGTGCATTCAAAATGCTTAGGTTGTCACTCGTAGGAAAAAAAAATGTTTGTGCCAACTTCATGCATATTAAACCGATATGTGCCATGTGGCCAAAAAAACCCCACAAACAAACAAAAAAATAAAAGGTTGGAATGTAAAAGTAAATTTTTACAAGACTTCTCATGTATATCTGCACTTCCTTTTCATCTTTTTGGCATTTTAGAGTTGGCATTTTTCTTTGGGCTTAAAAAAAAATCAAATGCTTCCCTGTGAATAAGAATGAACCACTAACTTATTTTCATGTTTACCAAGAGTAGCTCAAAAGTTAGTGGTGCTTCACTCTGTGGCACCAGTCCCAGCAGACGCCATCTTTTCAAAAGTAATCATGTTATAAGATATAAATTATTTTAGTTAGATTTATAGTCAGAGAAGTTAATTGGCTGCTCAGTCCTCTCCACAAAGAACTATCTATTTTATAACTCCTCTATTTTGTCATTTTTCACTTAGGGAAAAAGAAAACTTCCTGTTTGGTTCAAGGGTAAAAGGAAGACTGCTCTGGTCAGTGAAAAGAAAAATATCCCAAAGCTCCTTAAAGTTGAGCCATTTTTCTCGACTAAAAATTCCAGTTTATTTCTCAGATGATGTTGAAATTTTATCCCGTGACAAATTTGTATGTCAATATTTCAAGGAGCATGCTCTTGCAAAAACTCGCAAACCTTAAATCAAACTTCTTGGACATTAATAAGAAAGTAATGATTATGTGAGCACATTTTATTCATTTATTCAAATGCATCTGTTCACATATTCAGCAGATATTTACTGAGTGTCTGCAGTGAGCACAGCCTTGTGCCAAATTGTAATGTAACGATGAGCAAGAACAGACACCATTTATTCTCTGGTGCCTTAAGAATGCTACATAATTGTTTTCTGGCAAAGTGGGAATCACTTCACAAGAAGGATGTTTTCTCATCTAACCGCCTTGTAGAGGTTATGAAACAGTCGATGGAGATACTAGAAATTTAGTTACAGGAGCAATTACTTGACTCCAGTCAGGATGATCCAAATCAGCAGCGAGAATTCAGTTGTGCCTGTGGTTATAGGACATCGCTGATCACCCATCGAAACAGTTTAAGATGACAAGTTGGTGCCCGACAAGAGTGGCTGAGACTTAGAGTGGAAATTAATTCCTGCTAGAACATTAGTTTGGCTACTAGAAGGCTCTGGAAAGAAGGACTGCCTGTTAATTCAGAATGGGAAAATAATTAGAAAAAATGAGAAAAGTGAGAAGGTGCACTCAAGGTTGTATTAACTTTCAAGAGACTACCAGGTGAAATAAAGTAATGTTTTAACTGCAAACACATGTTGGTGGGAGGGCAGGAAGAGAGATTTCAAATTAAAATAAATTTTAACTCAAAATTAGAAGAAGACGTATTTCAATAAAATTAGAGTGTGCATATTTTGGATGGTAACTGTAATGAAATTACTTTATGACATGCACGGTAATGTGAGATAAAATATAGGTCGGTCCACATCTTTCTATTTTTGTGTTCATCTTCACGTTTAAGTTTAAATCAATTAAGGATCAAAGCACCCAAATTAATCTCTGAATATGCTGTGTTCATCCCAGGTTGTAGTTTTCTACTAGAAGGAAGATGAAATAACCTCACCAAAGGGTGGGGGAGAAGGAGCAGGGTTTATAAAAAGGCTGAGGGGACTATTTAATTCCCACTGTACTAGGCTTTCCCAGGAATGATTATGTGCTTCTTATGAATGTGACATTGAAAATCTGTACTTTTTATAGTACAAAACGGCAAAAAATGTAAGCTGTAAAATGTTGCTTTAAAAACGTGTTTAAAAACAGTGTTCTGACACTTTATTGCACAATGAGCTCCTACATTAAGCATTTATGGCAGCTACAAATTCACAGCATGGTTTGACGCAGTCATAAAAAGCACCAAAATGGGTCCAAGTGACATTTTACAGCCAGAACAAAGGGTTGAAAGTTGAAAGCTTATCTATAGTGACTACATGTTACCTATTAGCTGCATTATCTATAACAAGATAATAGGTTACCCACGCCAAAGATATTTCTAGCAGTAGACTATTAGTAAATTCAGTATTTCCATCGCTTTCAAGGACAAAGAACATGGATTATATGGTCAAACAAACTTACAGTAATTAAGAGGGACTCCAGCGCTATGGCCACTGAGTGCATCCCAGATGCATCCTTGCTCAAAGGAATGGACCAGTCTCATTTTTACACTTCTCTGGGGTTCTAGTAGGTCCCCAGTCTTTTTGTACCCATTAAGGGTATTGAGTTAAAGGTTCTCTCAGGTATTCTCTGTATTTCTTCTTTGGATTTTGGGAAATGTTGAGAGTGTCTCCAATACTCTCAATTAACCAACAGGATAATGAACACGTAGTTGAGTCCCATCTCTTTTCTGCTCCAATCCAACCCCAGCCAGCACCCCAACTGTGGCTCTTTATCGGTATCAGATTAGTATGTTGGCTGAGCAGTACTTTGCTTATAGTCTTTTCAAAATATATGACGATCTGTAAGTTACTAGTTTGAAAGGAGATTGGGTATTTGAAAACAGGTGTCTTATATAACTCTGGGAGTTCATGTACAGGATTTCCTAGGTGCATTTAGGCCTTAAAAGAAACATAGTTAACTAGCGAGATATGTAGATAACTAGATGGCATTTTCAGCCGGAGTAGACAATCCGAGGCTTTACTGAGTTTATGAATTTGTCTGCAGAAAAAATCCTAGAATTATTTTCCCAAGCCAATTTTATTTTTTGTGTGTGAAATCGCCACTGCCAAAAGGCTCATGACTTGGACATGGCGTAATCCAGTTTCTCAGTATTGCAACAGAAGCCAGGATGTGCTCTTCCCCAAGGGCTAGTCACGTTTGCCTGAACACGATGCTCATCAATTTTAATGTTGGACAGACAGTTTGGGATTGGGTTTTATAAAGATATTTACCAGCCAATCTATTCTCAATATTCTGGAAAAATCCAGCACATGCCTGCAGTGATCAGACTATTTAAAGATACCTTTTTGATTTAATGAATCATAAATATAATATCTATCCATAAATATTTTACCAGGTTATATTTTTTTCTTAGATTTTAATATGTAGTTTTATTTGATTTTTGTCTGGGCTCTTTGGTAGCACAGGTATCTTTTAGATATACAATAGCATATATCTAGAGTCAGAAATATTTAATTCCTTGAAAAAATGTCTAACAATGACATAATGTCAGTATAATTAAAGTCCTGCATTTAAAATTCTGGGGTGATGCTCAAATTCCTTTTGTTTCTCAGAGACTACTTTGGATTTCTTAACTCATACGGGGCATAGGGCTGTCTTCCTCCCATGCACAAAGTTTGTACCACCCTTGAAAATGCTGTGTGTGAAGAGACAGCCCAGAACAGATGACTGTCCTTCAAGCTCAAAGGCAAACCACTGGTTTCCAGTCATTTCTTAATCTCTTAAGAGGAAGGCAGGCTGTTCATTGTCATTAACAAACATGAGAAAAACTGCATTGGAAGTTAAAAATATATTTGGAAACATTTTATTTCTTTGTAAACTTGAACAAAAATTGTTACTATAAAGAAGGAATAACATCTTCTTTGTTATTGTCAGCTTTTTCTAATTGTAAGTGTTATTAACACTATTGTAACCAATGTAGACATGTATAGCATGCCTTATAAATATTTGCTGCTACCCATGATAACCCCGTTTCATGGTTAAGAGTTTGACGTTATTCTACCTATACTTTTTTCTGATACCTAGTTAAATGTGTGCATACTATTTAAATGAGACTATACAACTTGCTTTACACAATGAACAATATAACTGAGACTCTATGTTCAGAAAGGCAGCCTCTCCCTACCTTAATGACCATTAGAAAAACTCTGATAATTTATGATTTTATTTTCTTCACTTAGATTTTTTGAATTCACCTACAACTTGGGGAAGGTGATCTGGTATAACAGTTTTATCTTTATTTCAAAGTGCTTAGCCAATAGTCACAATGGCATATAATAAGTTATAACTTTTTAACTCTGAGTTCCCAATAAAGTCAAAATGCCAAAGTAGAAAGAAGGGCAGAGATTCATGGCGACTCTTAACCTCACCCGGGGCAACAACCAAGACAGGGAGATTGGTTGGTGGTTTCAAACTGGAATCTACTAGGTGATGAAGCACAGAAATGTCTACTGAGAATTCTTAGCAAGTTTCTCAAATTACATTTTAAAAGCTATCAAAATACATATTCTATCAATACAAGAAGTGCCTGATTCCATTAAGGCCTTAAAAAGGGAGGAACTCAGAGGGCAGCCGTGGAAGAAACGAACATCACCAAAGGCAAAGATGTGTCATTAGAGAGCAAGGCTAAGGTCACGCACACTTTCGTGTTCTGTTTCTATATACCGGTGCGAAGGGTGGACAGTGGAGAAAGCTGATGGGGAAATAACTTGATTCCTTTAAAATATGGTGTGGGAGGAGTGTTCTGTGGATACCCTGGACCACCAGAAAGATAAACAATTAGGTCTCACAGCAAATGAAGCCTCACTGGTGGCAAAAGTGACAAAACTGAAGGTGCTCTCCTCAGACACATCCAGAGAAGTCAGGGTTCTTTGGAAAAGACAATAGTACTGGGGGGCCCAGCTGGGTAGCTCCGCTGGTTAGGGCATCACCCCAATACGCCACGGTTGTGGGTTTGATCCCCGGTCAGGGCACATAATAAGACTCAACCAATGAATGCATGAATAAGTGGAACAAGAAGTCGATGTTTCTCTCTCTCACTTCCTCTCTCTCTAAAATCAATCAATTAAAAGACAAAAAAAAATCAGTAATGCTGGGAAAAAGAGAAAGCAGCAACAGAAGAGGAAAACCAGATATGAGTAGATTGACTTCAGGGAACAGCCACAGCCCTGAGTCTCCAGGAGCTGAGTAGGGCTGTTGAGACTGGACATTGTGGAATCACTCATCCGCAGGCTTGCCAGGAGTCAGACCCAACCACACAGAACACACACGTACTGAAGAGAGAGGATAGAGTGTCAGGGTAGACGTGTGTAGGAGTTGGAGAGGGAGTAGAGAAGAAATACAGTTAACAATATGTCTTTTTTAAATGCAGGCTCAAACTTCCAGTTTTGAAAAAAGAATAATCATCAATAAAAAATATTTCCTAGATGTTTAACGATAGGTAAGAATGGAAAACAATATTTGTGTAATTAAAATGTTAAATCAACTAATTCAAACTTCTAAATCCACTTGTATATTTTAAAATGCTTTCAGATGATTTGGTGGTAGTAATGATGATAACAGAAATCAAAATTAAACATCAATCTTCACGATATCTTTTTGTGGAAGTTAGTAATATATCAATATTAAAGTACTCTTGATATATTTGATAATAAGTATAAAATTAAATTCAGTACTTAATGGAAATAATCATATTCAAAACTATAAAGTCCTTATTGAAGTAAAATAAAAAAAGGAAAAAAAATGGCATGCGATCGGGCACCCCCAAAAAAGGAGAAAAAGGAAGTTGAGTAGACAGCTGCATCTTGTGCTGCCTTTGTAGCGATTCCTGTCTATAATTCAAAATAATAATCTTTTCTATTTCTGTGGACCTGGGGTCAGAACTTTGGCTCCATGGTGCTCTGAGCCATTTATGACAGGTCCCCAAATCCTCTGAAATCATATGCAAAATCCTGGGGCTGCCTGTGGCAATGATGTGTCCGCATCTGGATTTTCTCCGTATAAATAATACGTGGTTTTCATCACAGTCACGAAAGAATTCATGGCCCCCAAAGGTTAACAGTCAGTGATATGGACCTCAGAGCGTACGAGGCACTTTCACAGTTATTAAGTAGCTTGATCCTTACAACACAGAAGCAGACCTGGCAGTAAGCCCAGGACACTTCTGTTGCCATGTCGCTGTGGTCCAGAGAAAAGTGATCTGAACAAACTATTCATGCTAAACTACGGTTGCTAGACGTCTAAGAAAGACTTTCCTACTAGTATTTGCATTTGACACTGAAGGAAAAAGACATGAAATGGTTTATCAGTTCATGGATGAGGATGCATATTTTTTGTGGGTGATGTGGGATCCTTCCCAGTTTTGATTTTTTTTTGTTTTTTTTTTTAACTTTTTTGACCTAGTACCCAAAGACAAACCCACCACTGAAGAGTGAAGAAATGAGTATCTCGTGAGTGGTAAACATTCCAATTTAATGAGAGTCATTTGCAGGACAAACATCCCTTCTTTTACATAATGGCAGCTGCATGTATTCCTTTGAACCCCCACATTTGAGTGCCAGGGCACTTGTGACATGAGTGTTATTAACTTGAAACTCTAGTTCAGTGACTGTTCTTCAAATTAGTTATTAAATCCACAAGGGGGAGAAAGACCCATCATTTAAAACAACAACAACAAAAAAAAAACAAACCTTAGGAAATTATACCTATATAAATGCTTTTTTAGAAGAGAGATTTTATTCACTTTCTATTCTGAAACACAGAGACATCCCATCATCTGAACTTCAGTCAAGCTAAAGCAGAATGAATAGAAGCTGAACTATTTTTTAATGTCTAAATTTTAGCTCCTCAGAACCTTGACCCCCTGCCCATCTAAGTCCTAATCATGGCCAGTAGCCCAGTTACAGTATCTGAAAAGATAAAGCTGGTTTATTGGCATTTTCATACAATGTAACTAGCAACTAATTGATATTTCATTTAGTATGTCTCATAAAAGATAATTAGTCATAACAAAAATATTTAGTAATATGATACTAACTAGCTCTTAGTCTATGCCAAGTGATATTTCAACCATTTTAAAATCAATTAGCTCATGATGCTTTACAGCAATTAATTAAATCCTGATATTATCCTTATTTTAATGGAAGGAAACTGAACTCCTAGAAGTTTGAGGAAATTACTTAATATGTAGAGAATGCAAATGAGTCAACAAAACAAAGGCAAGAAATGAAATAGAAAAGTGGGGGTGCCCTGGCTGGTGTAGTTCAGTGGATTGAGTGCAGGCTGATAACCAAAGGGTCGCTGGTTCGATTCCCAGTCAGGGCACATGCCTGGGTTGCAGGCCAGGTCGCCAGTTGAGGGCATGTGGGAGGCAACCACACATTGATGTTTCTCTCCCTGTCTTCCTCCTTTCCTTCTCCTCTCTCTAAATAAATCAATAAAGTCTTTTAAAAAATTAAGAGAACATTTAACAAAAAAAAAAAAAAGAATAAGAAGAAGAGAAAAGTGAGGGAAATAAATGAGTGGTAATGTATAAAAAAAAGGTAGCACAAATGGTCCCAAAACATATGAAAAGGTGTTTAGCAACACTGACCACATTATATTAAAACTATCATTTCCTCCTAACGAGTATAAATTAAAAAGTCAGGCAATATCAAGGATAGTCAAAGATATAGGACACTGGGTACTTTTATCTCACAAATGGTGCCTGTATCTAATGGTACAAGTACTTTGAAAATTAGGATGATGCTTCAGTTAGTCAAGATGAACATGAGTGTATCTTCAGCTGAGCAATGCTGCTACTCAGTATATATGCTTCTGGTGAAGGACTCAGACCTAGATATTCTATCTTGTGAATTCTTGCTACAGCTACTACCTTTTGTCAGAAGTAACCAGAGATTCAGTTGCATGTGTCCAAGTAAGATATCTTCCCCATGTAGAGCTCCAGATATTCCCCTGTGAGGCCTTAGAAGGAACAGAAACGTATGGCTTATTTATGGACAGTGAGACATCGAAGTAGACACCAGTCACCACTCGTGAGTCACTCCCCAATTGCGGAAGTATAGGTGGATTGCTACAGTAGTGGGACACTCCTATGAAAAAATAAATACCCACAGTGAGCTTTAATGGATCTGTTTAAGAGTCACACTAAAGCCAACCACCCCCTTCTCTTGTGGTATGTATCGCTTTTGGATACCACCAAAGTCGTTCTCACTTGGAAACAGATGGTAGGTATGGAGAAAAGATACCAGTCTTTACCCAGCTGAAATACACAACCAATGCAATTCAACTCATTGAAACATAGAAACCATTCCTGTTCGTATGTACTTACAAACAGCAATTTCCACCTTTGTAGTTAATAGACCATCGATAAGAAACACTGTCTAATAACTAAACTCACTGTATTTGAATGTTCGCACCATTTCAGCCAATGCACCTTTCAACATAGTACTTTAAAACAATTTGCTTGCAACTTTTAAGCCTGTTAATGGGTTCTGGAAATCATGTCTTGGGACAATATTGGCAAGTTTTCTGTCAGAGGAATGACTGCCTAGTGAAGAGTTGCCACTAATGCCCCAGGACACTAGAGCATTTTTTCAAGTTTTGTGTTTAATTATAGAATTATATACCCTCCAGTCAAAGAATATTTTCTTTCTCTTAAATTCCTACGAGCCATACCTAAAATAGGTGACAGCATATTGGATTTCGTAACACCAAAGAAAACATTCTGAGCTTACTACTGAAAAGTTGTTTTTCAGTGGACTATATCCAGTCAGCTGTATAGCATGGTTAGTGCCCGTGCGTGTGGAGGAAAGGCTGTTTTTAATCAAGATCATCTCTAAACCGATGTTTATTGGTATTGCACCTAAGTGTGTGAAGAAGGCACTGGGTGATGGGGCTATGTCAGGACCACCGTCTTCAATGTTATCACTAGTCATCTACCCTTCTTTAGCCATCCGTTCCAGTGCAGGTGGGGAGGAGAAGAACGGCACTTAGAAAAAGAATGGTTGCGTTCCGGTCTTCTGGGCCTGCTGAAAATGACTTTTCTGTCTTACGCCAGTGGTTTTATGGAGGTGGGGATTGATCTGTAAATCTCTTGCATGATATGTTTAAAATGTTTATGTAAGTGTTGAAGTGTCGAGTGGTGTCAAACTCTCTCATTACCAGGCAGCAGAGAGAAGCTGGGGTGACAGGGAATTGCCATTTTCATAAGAGGGGGCTGTGTTTTGATTTCCCTGGACAGCAGGTCCTGAGCTTTGTGGCGTGATGCAGTCACAGGAGCTGGTGTTGAGGACTGGATTTAAGGATAGTGAAGGATGCATAAAATCTAATTCTATCATGTGCCAATTCTCTTCGAAGCACCCAGTTCATTGAACTTTCCTTGATTTCTTTCCTTCTCTGGGTGATTCACTACACCTTCCCAGTTCCACTTTCCGTAATGAAACTTAAAAGGAGTGTCTGCCACTTGTCTCTCCAATGGGCTACGTCCTCTGCTCACCGCTAGCAAAGTCAATCTGTTCTCCTCCACCACTTAAGTACACATCTTGAACAGCGTTGGCCTGTGACCCGGGAGTGGGAAGAAATGCCTCTTGGTACCAGCATGCATTGGGATTCAATCTGAAGTCCCTTGTCTTAAACTCAGTAATGCCACAGATTACTTAGCAAGAAATGAAGCACCAAGTGAAATGAGACGCGCTAATTTATTTTTTTTTCTATTTACCCTTCCTATTGTCCATTTGGGAGAGCCCGCACGGGCACCACTAACCCACAGATTTCTGTATTTTGTTATGCCGGAGTCAACAGAGACATTTTAACATTGCAGAGTCTACTCCACCTTGTGCTCCTCAAACATTTTTCTTGCCTGAATTCCTGTCTCGTGGCTGTGGGAATAGTAATGTTGTCTTCAGGTCAGATCGCAGTGTGGGGCGGCACAGACCACTCTGTTTCACGCCAAGTCTATTCCAGGGTTCTGTGGGACACTCCCATTGCCTTTGAGGTGATTCTTTTCATTTTATTGAAGAAATGCTGATTGTAAAGTAAGAGGTGAGATTAAACTGACACAGCTTTATTTATTTATTTTTGTTAGGTTTTTCATATTTTTTACTGTTGTTCAAGTATAGTTGTCTCCATTTTTCCTCCACCACTCCTCCCCACCCCAGCCATCCCCACTTCCCACCCTTGATCCTACCCTCCTTTGGTTTTGTCCATGTGTCCTTTATACATGTTCCTGAAAACCTTTCTTCCTTCCTCCCATTATCCCCTCCCGGCTCCCCTCTGGTTACTGTCAGAAGGATCTTCACTTGTGTGACGGTATATCAAAATGGTTCCCATTGTGAGTGTGACCAAGGTAATACCATACCTACTTTTCATATTGCGCATACCTTCTTTGTGCGAAAGTTTGTAAAATGTTGACAGTTTATGTTGTAATTATATTTATTTTTCCATGATAGCCTAAAGTAACCAACCATGGCAGTATAAAAACAGTATTTTTTTTTAAGATTTTATTTGTTTATTTATTTTTTTAGAGAGAGGGGAAGGGAGGGAGACAGAGAGGGAGAGAAACAGCAATATATGGTTGCTCCTCACATGGCCCTCACTGGGGACCTGGCCCGCAACCCAGGCATGTGCCCTGACTGGGAATCGAACCGGGACCCTTTGGTTCCCAGCCCGCACTCAATCCACTGAGCTACACCAGCCAGGGCTAAAAACAGTATTCTTAAAACACCAAATTTCCAATTGCTTATTCTCCCCCATTATGATACCAGAAGTCATCTTCTGAGAATGGGAATGTGAGAGTTTAGAAGGTCTTTTTCCACTAACTCGTGAGTTTAATTTGTCTAGTTACTCAAACAATAGGTGGCATGTGTTCCTTCTATAACCTCCAAGTTCATTTTCTATTATTATTCCATGAAAGACTTTGCCAACTTTTCAAAGTTACTTTAGATAAAATTGGGTGGGTAATAATTAGAAATCTGATCCAGAGTTTTGTGGAGAAGTTGCCTAAACCTGTTGAATAATTTTTTCATTCAGGTTAGTAAGAAGCACTTTTGGTTTTGGGAAAACTATGTCATATTTTATTACCTCTCTTCCTTTTACTGCAAAGATTAATTTTTTCCTGAGAAAAAATAGAGTTTTTCATTGGGCATTTTCTCAAAGCATAGGTTTGCTCATTGTTTATTAAATTATGAACATATCACCAAACAATATTTTAAGAGTATAGTCCAAGCCAATTTATTCAGATGTCTACAACACCTGAATTTTAAAAATTGAGAAAGATTTAAAGAACCATTTGTCTTTAAGCAGTAACCTTTTTCTCTGATGTTAGCAAGTTTAAAAGTATAAACCAGTAGCAAGTACGTGCTTGACACATTTATGGAAATATTCATCTTTAAAGCACTCTAGCAACACAAACTTGCATGCAAATAATTGATGCGCTAATTACAAATCTTCCTTGTCTGGTTTCTTTCCTCCTTTCTCAACGCTAAAGCCTCATTAGTGAAGTTCTGTTGCAGGTTTTGATGTTATTATAGCTTCAAAAAACCCAAACCAAATGTCATGTGTCTTTTTTAAAAGAAACACAGCAGGCCTCCTTGTGAACGGGACCCCTGATCTTCTGTGACTCTGGTGATGGGATTTTCATTTGTGTCAAGATCAAGGTCAGGAACAAATTATTTTGCTGCCTAATCGTACTTGTGTGCAAAGCAAAGTTTACCTGTCTGTGTATACTTTGATCTATTCTGTAAAAAGGGAACTGAAAATGATAGAATCATGACATTTGAGAATTGGAAACATCCTCAGAGGTGACCAAGCCCCCTGCCCCTCCATTTGTTTTAGACTAGATTTGCTTTGGAGAAAACTGAACCTTGGGGGAATTATGTGGCCTGCTGAGTCTCCCTGTGTTATTCATGGGACACTTTAGAACAGCCATTGAATCCCCTATGGCAACTCCTCTACTAGGTTCTCTCTACTATGATCTAAGTATTTTACTTTCTCCACTTTTAACTTTGCTTTGATTTTCTTTCCATTAGCTAAATATTGAAACCAATCTGTTATGCTGTTTGATACGCAATGGATGTGTGTCTTCTGTAAAACATTTTTAAAACCAGTTTTCTGTTTTCTTGTACATATAATGCAAAGGAAGGCACAACCTATGCAGGGAATCTGGGGTTAAAATCTATATATTTATAGCAATATAGTGCTGTAACACATGAGTTAAAGAAACAAGTTTAAGTTATTTGGAACACTCAAACTCACTTCATGTATATGCCATCCTTTGGAAGTTGCAGAATTTCTGTATAGAGTAAACTGTCTGGCATCTTTTATCTTATTTTTCCTTTCTTATTCCATTTGGTAAAAGTACAGTTTATTCTTTTTCTTTGGGTTATAAAAGTAATCCCTATCTTCTGGCCTGGGAAATATATCACAATTATTTAGTGCCTACTATGTGTCAGGCATAGTTTAAGAGTTTGTCCAAAATATTCTCATTTACAACACTCCATAACCCCATGAATTAGGTTTTGCTGTAATCATTCATCAGGTGAGAAACCCGAGGCTTAGAGAAATTAAGTATCTTGCATAGGGTCAAAAAGCTAGTCAGAGTTAAAGCAGAAATTCAAACCTAGGAAGTCTAACAATAGAACGCTTGATATCATGTTTAAAATATGATCTCGTATAAGACTCCCAAAGTCAATTTCTGTCTCAAGGGAAATTATATCAGTAAACTACACCCTTTTATTCTTTTCTCCATATTTTTGCCTTGTAGAACATAACAATAATCAGCAGATCTCTGGAAGTGTTCCAACAGAGATGAGAGTCATCTTTCAAAGCAAGTGTTGAATAGTATGGATATGATGTCTAAGATTCTGTGAATTTTAGTTTTTTTGTGAAATGAATTTCATTAAGATATAGTGTTGAGCCCTGGCTGGTGTGGCTCAGTGGATTGAGCGCTGTACTATGAACCAAAGGGTCGCCATTTCGATTCCCAGTCAGGGCACATGCCTGGGTTGTGGGCCAGGTCTCCAGTAGGGGGTGCTCAAGTGGCAACCACACATTGATGTTTCTCTTCTTCTCTTTCTCCCTCCCTTCCGCTCTCTGAAAATAAATAAATAGAATCTTTTAAAAATAAAAAAAAAAGATATAGGGTTGAGAATAATTGCTGTAGGGTTTTAAGTTAGAATGATGTCTACATTGCCAGTAAAATTTTTAAATTGATGTCTTTGATGTTGTTCAAATAGTTTTTCAAAGGCACATATTTCTCTCCCAATTTCTCCCCTCTGTTTAGTTTTTACTGACTGCAGAATGGCAAGGTCGTTAGAAGAATGCTGTCATTTGGAGACTGGACATCAGAATAATGGTGTGTTTAGATACCTTCTAAAGAAAAAAAATATTGTTAGCTGAAGTTTGGGTTCTCCCCATCTCCCAAGTCAGAAAATGAGGCAAAGATTTATGTGTAGATAGTTTAGAAAGAACAAATTTGTGAAGATGGAGTGGTGGAACACAGAAAAAAAATTGCTGGAATGCTTGTCAAGTTGCTACAGAGCTCAGTGGTTATGGAGAATTTAATCTCCCCTGTGATCTGAATAGCCATACAAAGTGCTTCTCAGAACAATCTACCTGGGGCAAGAAGAGAGAAGCATTTGTTCACCCTACATCCTTCTCCTATTTTCGAGTTCCCTGCATTTCCTGTTTGCAGGACTACGAATTCTAAGACGGTTCCCACAGGCTTCCCAGGACAAGAAGCAAGAGGAGTTACCAGTGTGAGTGCTCAGGGCAAAGCCCCTTCTGGTTGCATCTGCAGAAAGCTGGTCAAAGCTTGCTTACCTGGTCGCTGTGGAGAAACAGACAGGTTCAAGAGGATTTGGGGTGAAATATAAGAGAGGTCCATTTCCAGGGCTTATTACTTCTACCAGTTTTATTCTTCACTCCAAATTTCTGTTAGAAAAGCACATGAAACACAGCAGGAAGAGAATCTTCCATTTTAGAATATTAAGTACCCTCAAAGCTGGAGCATGGCTTACTTACCTACCTGGTCACATGGCAACCATAGTTTGAAATGTCACGGGGAAACAGCCTTATAGTCTCAAGGGATTGTAGAGATGGAAGTGATCATGAAATGCCACTTAGTCTGTATGCTGCCCTGCAGCACTAATTCACAACTATTTCATCGTCTTAAAGTTTAAATGTAGTCAGTTGGCACAGTTACTTTCTAAAGCAAAGTTTTACTTACTTTCTTGGATAAGGTGTTAGAGACACAATGAATTCAGCATTTATTCTTATGTTTACTAAAGGTTATTTAGCAGCTCTGGGCTTATCAAATTCTCACTTACTCAATGACTTTTTCAATGTAACTTACTCAGTTACTTTTCAATGACTAAGAACTCTATACAGAAAGCAGGTATACATGAACAGGAACCTTGCCTACACATTTTCCAATGGAAATGTTCTATGGTTTTTAGTTTAAATATGCACTTACGGTAAAACTGGTTCTTAGATTTTTGTTTAAACCTTGGTCTCTAGACATAAATGAAACCTACATCTCCACTTCTGCTTTTGGTGGGATATAAATATTTCATCTGAAATCTCTTCCAGAAATATTTTGCTGCCTGCTCTTTGAGCCCATGTTCTTGGAATTTTTTGTTTGCAATCTATGGGTATCGATTCAAACAACATCAAACAAAATGCATGCATATAAAAAGGCATGTATGCAAGTATATATATATGTGTGTGTGTGTGTGTGTGTATATATATATATATGTTTTAGCTACCCTAATAAAAAGTTCAGAGAGTTTCTGGCTTTAACTATGGCTAGATCCAAATGTTTAAATGATGTCATTAGAATTCTCTCCAACTCTTAATGTTGCTTTTGCCATTGTGGCTTAATCTTGAAATATAGGCACCAAAGCCTTCTGATTTATGTTCTATCAGCCTAGCATACTTAGTGGGAAGGGCAAGTTTCTTCCCACTAGCTCTGGAAAAATTCCCAGGACACACTCTGATTGGTTGTTGTGATATTTATCCCTTCTCGTGGCTAGGAGGATGGAATGATATGATTGGCCAGGACTGGGACATATGCTGACTCTTAGAATGAGAGGGTAGAATCAACTTCTCCCTAACTACATAGAAGGATGTTAGAGAAGCAAGTGATCTTTACAAATCTGATTATTATTACCAAAAGAAGGAATGTTGAGACTGCAAAAAAAAAAAAAAAAAAAGGAAGAAGCAGTATCTTCCATGTTTCTCAAATTACATTTTTGAGTTCAAAAAGATTGTCTTCCCATTGGCCCAGAATCCTCTTAAGGGCAGGGACTGTTTCTTGTTCATCTTATTGAAACTATCATCTGTCAGAGTGCATTATTGATTATAAATGGAAGTGATCACAAGTATTCTAATTAAAGTGATCACAAGAGTGCCATTCAGTTCAGTTTATCTATAGAGCAAAACAAACATTTTAAAATGATATAAGACAAAAAGCAAACATCATCTAATTCAGAGTATACCATGCAAAATAGATCAATAATCAAGATATTTACCAAATAGAGAACATAAAATGCTTGAGAATAATTATGTTGATAGCATTCTTAAAATATGCTTCCATTTTTATCCTCAAAACATTGGGTGATCCACAGTAATTCTGCAGAGGTTTATGCATGTAAATAAAGTCAATGTGGAAATTAATGAAATCCTATCATGCTTCATCATGAGTAAAGAACAGTTACAAAATCTTCAATAGAAAAAGTAGATTTGCTACATTTCAAGCATTTCAGCCAAAACAAAAGTGGAAACCCATTAATATGTAGTCTACGTGTTTTTCTTTGTGTTCAGTCTTTTAGAGAAAACAAACTGTGATATTGTTAAGTAAAAAGAAGACAGTTGAGTCTATATGCAGGTTTGGCCATTCTCTTACCATCACATCTTATCTGTCACTCCCATGGGAATAATATAATATCTACTGCTTTAAAAGAAAAAAAATTCCAAAGTGCTGAAACAATTTCACAGAATTCACGGTGAATATAAAAATAACCTACAATAGGGTCTTATGCCAAATTAGGCAGCACTTTAGAGAAGCAGGGAATAAAGGCTCAAAGTGAGAGGGAGCTGGGAAGGGAGCATTTTCCTCCTTGTCAGAATAATTGGTTCATTAAATGGAAGGAGAAAAGGGGAAGAGATAAAATGGGTGGAGAGTTCCCACTATTAAATGCGTACGTATTCCACAAAGTCTCTCTCAACTTGCTTCGCAGCATCATGGCTGATGTACACAGACCCTAATAAGCAACAAAGCTGGCCTCCCGATTGTTCACATCTTTTTTTAACCCAGTGATAAAGAGGAGGGTGCTCTCATTCCCCTAATCCCAGGGATCAGGCCCCAAAGCTAAGCAAAGGAAGAAAGGGCTGATTAAAGCCACAGCAGTCAAGACCTTTGTGCGGCTCTGATAGGTGGGTGTGCGCAGACCCGTGCCCAATAAAGAGCACGCATGTGGGCAGAGGAGTGCTGTGAGTGAGCCTCTCGGATGAATAGGGCCATTATAAACATAAGTCATTATTAGTAGCCAGCATAAATAGGTTGGCCTGTCATGGGGTTAAGATCTGTGGTCCACTGGGACTTGCCACTCTTCAGAACCAGGGGATGCAGCCGCTGTGTAACAGAAAAATGTTTCTTAAGAACACATCCAAGGGCCCATGGTAAAGTGGTTGCTCGGAGATGTCGTCTTTAATTAAAGCGGTTGTTGGAGAGAGAAGGTCGTCAATCAGAGGTGACCCTTGGATCGCGTTTTGATCTCCAACTAACAGTTCAGTTTTATTCAAGGGACAAAGAGTCAGGAGGGAACCAGAGGGAATAATATCGAGGCAGGAGACACATTTACTTGTGATGTATAAAACCATAAAAGGTTCAAAGTTTGGGTTTTGGTTCAAATAAAATCCCAAGAGTTCAGATGGTTTTCTAAACCCTTGAACCTCATCAATGCAGACAATGAGCTGAAAGAAATCTCACAAGAGCAAAATGGTCCTTGGAAATTTGGCCACTTCTTTAACAAATCTGGCCAGGAAAAAATGCCATCAGTGATTTAAGCAAGTCCAGGCAGATAACAAGGAAAAAGTGTGCTTTAAATACCCCCAAAGGCAGCTTCCCCATATTTTATCTACTATTTGTCCAAAGAAAATGGGAGTATGAACAGTATGAATGGAGGCAGGACTGATGTACACAGCATTTGAAATAAGTCGGGTCAAGAAATAACCAACCAAGCAGCAACAATAACAAAAACCCAGAAGGGCGAACAGCCTCAGAGATGCCTGAGATTAGAAAACATACTGCAGAAGCACAGAATGCTCAGGGTTTGGTGCGGCGACATTGTCACCCAAAGTACATTTTGTGGTGCAGGTTTCCTGCCTTTTCCACTCCCAGAAGCTTGCAAAGGAATGTTGGAAAGCTCAGAGAGGAGACAGTGGGCTGAAGCGTTCATAGCAGCCTCTGCTCCCTTCTCATGTCTTCGCCCATCCCCATTACTTCTTCTGTAAGGGTAGGGGCCTGATCAGGGGCAAGTTCCAATAGCGGGTTGATTCTCTTCGCATCCTGTCATCGTCACTCGGGACATGATGCAGTTCTAGATTCTTGGTGTGGTCTTTCTCTGCTCTGACTACCCAGGGTTTCTCAACCAAGGATTTCTCTCAGCGTCTGTATCCTGGGCTCTTCTCCTTATTCAACCACAAATATGTTCTTAACTTTGTAGCTGGAAAGGACATGATAAAGCAATTTATTGTTGGGTATAAATTTTAGAGAACAGTTTCATGTGTTTTCTCAGGTAAAAGGCCCTTTTGTGAGAATCATTTATTAATAAAAGGAAAGTAATGATGTCCAGCTGGTGATGGGGAGTCCTCTGGATGGGGGGGGTCCTTAAATTCCATCATCTATGCAACAATGTTAGATACTCTTGTACCACGTTGGATCCTCTCACCCATCCCCCAGCTTCTGGATCTGTGTACCTACATCTGCGTCTCTTACTGGGAGATGCCTTTGACCTCAAAGATTGGTTTTGCTCAAGAACAGCCTCTTCCATGGACAGACGTGTCCCACGACCAGCAGATGCAGGAATGCAAAGCCCTTCAACACCCCCCTACACACACTTATCTCAGGGTGTGACAATTCTGAAGAGCCACATCAGCTCCAGGCCTCCTACCCTCTTTGTTTCGGGGTGATCTAAGGATTCATTTATAACCACATGGTCAGTCATCTCCCTCTGCCCAATTCTGTCTTCATCTCCTGCTTATTGATGTGTCTTCTGAGATCACTCCCTAAATAAACCTTCTGTGTATGACTCCATTTCCCAAAAGCTCCATGTAGAAGAGTGCTTCTGGTATTTTCAGAAAGCCAGTCAGCTTCCCATAAATACAGTGTTTAGCAGAATCCTGCTGCAGATAGCAAATAGCTTGCACCTTGTATTAGGAAGAGGAGGGTATTGTAGGGAAAGCTGACAGAGTGAATCCAGGTCAGCAGGGGCTCTGACAATTGTGGGCAGGTGCATCGTAATGGGTCTTAGCCTAGAGGAAAGTCCTTGCCTCGGTCAGACTCGTTTTCATTCCATTTTCACCTCCAACAAGCACATTTCAGAACTGATCCTTACTTTTTGTATCTGCCCTCCATGTTGCAGGTACAAAAACATTTCTGAACAAACGTGATCGGACGATTTTTCCTATAAATGGAGATCTTAATTATCACATTTATCCATTTCATGTCTTTGAGAAGGTTTTTAGAGGTTGTATATCAATGACACCCCTTCTGAAGGATTTGCATTTGAAAGGCTGTTGTTCAAATTTAATTCACATTTGACATAATGTTTTCTCCCTCAGAACATTACCCAATATCTAAAAATCAGTTTTCAGTGGGCTCGATTCTACATCCCTCTGATCATTTCGCTTTTTATCACGGCTATATTTTAAGTGAATTTCATGGGTGTTGTGGAAATGACAAAAAAAAAAACACTCAGAAAATGTTCACATTCTTTATTCAGTCCCATTTTGATTTTTAACCTGCCTGTATTGTCTTCTTCCTGACGAGTGTCACCATGTCATGGGGCTGCCTGGGGTCCCTGGAGACCAAAACAAGCCTTCACTCGAAGGGAGCACAGTGCCTGGGAGGTGGAGAGTTGCAATTAATTTCTCTCTCTGCCTCTTTGCTCCTTGCCATTATGAGATCACTGAGCATGGCCCTGTGGTTTCTTTTGCATACCAAGCTCAGCAGTTCTTACTGAAAACTAAAGTTACATCCCTTCAATCCGGGCTAGAGGGAGGGCTTCTTTCAGGGTAGTGGTATCCACAGCTTTGCTCCGGGCTAATTTGGTTATCTCAGGGGAAAAAAAATTAACATCGGATGTTGATAAAAAGAGCCCCTCCCTCTGGGAGGGGAGCTGTCCAGCAAGGAGAGGAGAGGCAGCTGGAATTAAAAGCTATTTGTTTTGTATGTTTATTGTTTCCACATTTGGGAATTCTCTGTTCCTGTAGTGAGATTTCCAGCCCCAGAGCCCCCCGCCCCGACCCCAGGATACACCGAAAATCAGATGCAAATATGGGGTGCGGAGTAAACTGCAGAATGGCATGCTGTCTTCGTATCGGCGCTCCTTTTACAGGTTTTGTCAGTTTCCGAAACACGGTGGAGGATAATTGGCCTGAGATGTAAAGCCACACTCGGCTGTTGGAAGGAACAAAGAAAGACAGCGTTAGCCCACAAGACCATATTTTGTGAAACACAATCTCCTTTTTTCATAATGAGCAGATACACAGTGCTCCGCTCAGCTCTGAGAAATCTGTAGTTTCTCCCCTGCAATGTCGTACAAGGCCTTTAAACGGTGCCATTTGTAATGCTGTGGTCGGCCGCATCGAGCAAGGAGAGCCTTCGCTTGTTATCTTAACGAACGGGAACGACGGTGGCCACGCCGCAATATCCGTCCAGCATATTTGACCTGACGGCGATATCATCAGGAGCAGCGATAGCGCATAATCAGGACCCACGGGCTGCCGTCCCAGCCACTATCATGATCTCCTGGTCGTCTTCAATGCTTCCTGTTTAGAAGTGGGCAAATATTTGTCAAGAAATATGAATATGAAAATCTGACTGTGGAACTTAGGTCACGCATACAAGACAGAACAAGTAGCCCATAGTGCCCCCAAGACATTCATAAGCATCCACACTCGGTCATCCCGCCACACCCGTAGCATCTTGGCATTGCCAAAGGTGACTGTGGTCACCTGACTACCTTCTGTCCTTAGTCCCTTACTTGAGCTTCATCATCATTCTAACTTTTCTTCTGTAAAATCCCACCTCACGACAAGGCATTTTCCCTGTAATTTACTTGGTTCCCTACAGTTTGCTCTAGACACAACAGTCAGAGTGGTCTTAAAAGTAAATATGATTGTGTTGCCTCCTTAATAAACATTTCCAGCGGTCCCCAGCTGTTCAGAATAAAATCAGGTCTCTTCAGCACAACCGCAGGCTCGGCATGATCCGTACTTGCCTCTCCGTTGTGCACCTCCTCCCACATTGCTCTTCCCCTCACTCCTGTTCCAGGAACCCTGCCTTGCTCTGTTCTCATGGGACACCTCCCCCATCTCTTCACTCAAATGACCCATCCCCCTGCCCTTACCTCCAGCTATTCACTGGGCTGCTTCTCACCACTCAGGTCTCTGCTTAAATGTTACTATGCCACGGAAGTCTTCTTTTAACCGCGGTATTCACGGTAGTTTCTCCCATGGTGTTATTCTATATCTAAGCTTTGAGATGGTTTCTGACATAGCAAGTACAGTAATTTATGATTATATTATATATCTGTATTCTGCCGCTTTTTCTAAACTATAAATTCCTTAACTCAAAATTAGGTTTTTTCTCCCCCCATCTAGTCCAGAGCCTACTATAGTACCCGGCACACATCAAGTATTTAGTAAATGTTTACTGACTAAATAAGTGAGTGTCCGCGTGGCCTAGTGTATCTTAGCCCTTATTTTAATTTTCTTCATCATTTGGCTTCCTAAAGGGTGGAACCTGCTCAACATCCCCTTCTGTTCTCATTCTCAACGTTCTCGTGGGCTCATGCAGCCCCTTTGGCTCCTTTTATCTCATGTATTTCAACAGGGAAGGGCAAAAAAAGTAGTCTCACTGAGCAAAGGAGAGAGCTCCGCAGATGGGAAGGGGAGATAGCATAAGGCGGAGGGTACCAGCATGGTTCTGTGTGTTCTCAAAAGGCTCCTGGCAAAGTGAGAGCAGAAACAAGCTCAGCAGATGGTGGGAGTCATCTACTTTTGCAATTCACTTGTTTATGTTTTGCCTGCCTTCCTGTCAATTTCAGCTGATAAGCCCTTATAGGCAGGGTCTTATCCATGATTATTACTGCTTAGTAGTAAATTTTGTTAGGCAATGCAGGGATCTACAGGAATGATATATGATAAACTTGACTTGAACTGATGATGCTTCAAATTAGTTAGATGACCTTGAATAGAATTGGCCAGAGTTTCCTATGTATAGTTTCTCAAACAGCTTTTACAATACTAATTACTCTAGGGGTATTGTGATGACTTACCATCTGAATGTGAAAAAGAATATTTTTTTTAGTAGTTGAAGAGTCTTAAAGTATAGTAGCAGTAGGAGCTTTTAGCGTGCTGACTTCATTCATTCAGTTAACATTTGTTGTAGTGGACACTGTTTGTTCATGTAGACCACGAGGAAGGACATTCCTTGCCTTCTCACCTTCTTCTGTTTAAACTAGAAAAACGAACAAAAAGGAATATGTACATACATACACACACAACTATTCAGATCTATAGCACCATCAGATTTATTTATTAAAAAAATATAATTTATGTCTGATACTACCCTGGCATAGAGAGTGTTTTCTTTAAGCCTGTACCTATTCTTGGATTAGGTTTTAAATTGAGAAAAGTATGTTGTTTGTGGATTTTAATCAGCACAGCTTTGAATTTGACAATCACGAGGAGGCCAACGACCTATGAGGTTGTGCATGAGCTTTTGTTTGCTTATTTTTGTGTGTGATGATAAATTCTGCGGGTACACATAGAAATAAAATGGCAGTTTTTAATGTGCTGAAACTATTTTTTCCCCCAAACGAGAAGCATGTAAGAAAACTTCATGATGTATAAGTGATTGTGTAAAACGGTGATCTGGATGGCAGGATGCACATTAAATCATACTGGTTCATTATGATCATTATCATAAAGGTTAGATATGCAGGTGTGGCCATGTATTTTTAATCAATATTTGCATATTATGTTAACAATTTCCACCTTGTATGAGTCTATGTTCAGAAGATTGTATCTGTCGATAACTGCGAAGGGTTTGAGATTTTACCCTCCTTTCAAACTAAAAAGACAGCTTGCCACAGTTTCACGGATGCTAGCAGAAACACGAGACTTTCCGATTAGAGCGATGTGACTCTCTGCTCGCAGCACCAGAAGCAGTATGACTTCATGTCTGCTTTAGTTTCTCTTTGACCTCCAAGTGCCAAAGGCAATGGTGAGATTCACGAGGGTGGAAGCTATGCACACAGTAGGTCTATGTCACCCTGAAGAACATGGACCTTAGTAAACCCCGAACGTTTGAAGACACTGCTAGCAAAACTACCCTGTCATTGCCCCAGAGGGAGAAATTACCTTCCTCAAGGAAAAAACAACTATGCCCTTTGCCCCGAGGAAGACACTCTCTCTGTCTTGCAAGGTTATTGTGCAATACAAACAGCCTTAGGAGAGAGTTCAAGACGAAAGCTGTTGTAAGACAAGCACAAACACCGTGAAGAATCGCCCTGAAAAAATATCCCTCACTACAAAATAGACAAACTAAATAGATTCTCAATATTTAATAAAATGCCTTAAGTGATAAGCTAAACGATTAATTAGGACAGTTTATATTTACAATTTGAATCAAGATTTTGACACAAAAAATAGCCATTATTTAAACTTCAAGGTTAAGAAGTCATATTCTACCATTTTTTAAAAAGAATGTGAGCTCAGCTTGGGGATACAGTAAACAACCATCCTTCTGAGAGCAAGAGACGAAAACTGTTATCGGAATGTTTATGCCAGACATTTTGAAATGAAACATTTTATAGATGAGAAAGATAAAAAATTACTTATTTCAGAAAATGTTAAATAATAGCTTTCTCTATTTAATTCCATTGATCTCTATGTCTATTCTTATTCCAACATCATGTTGTCCTGATGACTGTAACTTGGTAGTAAGTTTTGAGGAAGAAAACTGTGTACCCTCCAACTTTGTTCTTTGCAATATTGCTTTGGCTATTCTGAGTCTCTCACGTTTCCCTAAGAATTTTAAGACCAGCCTCACAATTTCTGCAAAAGGTGCCAGCTGGGATTTTGACATGGATCCTTTTAAATCTGCGCATCAGTTTGGCAATTATTACCATCTTAACAATACAGTTTTCCCATCCACAGATGTGTGATATCTTTTCAATTTTTTATAACTCTTTTAATTCTTTCAATGTATTGCATAGTTCTCACCTCTTTTGTTAAATTTACTTCTAGTTATTTTATTACTTTGAAGCTATTATAAATTGAGCTGTTTTGTTAAATCACTGTTCATACTCTTTATTACTAGTGATAGAAATAAATAAATTTTACAAAATTATTCTATATACTCAAAGTTCCCAAACTTGTTTGTTACTTCTAATAGTATTTTTAGAGGATTTTGTAGGATTTTCTACATTCAGGATTATATAACTTATAAACATATGTAGTTTTAATTCTCAATTCCAGCCTGGATGCAGTTTATTTTCTTGCCTACTTGCCCTGACTAGAACTAGCAATGTGATGTGCCTTCCTCAGTACAGGAAGAAATAATGTCTTTGTTATACCTTCTACAAATAAGGGCAGAGAAATATTCTTGCTGGCTTCTTAAGTTTCATGCATTTCAATCAGACCTGGGATAACCATGGGACTTTTATGGGAATAATATTAAAATTTGGGTTTCTTTATATGAACATGTTTATGAAAGACACTTGGCTTTCCCCACAAATATTCCCTTAATGCAACTGCTGGGCAAAGCCGCCAGAGTGAGGGTCTCTTCTGTCCCATGATGCAATTTCGTGTTTACTTCAGTGCAATAGTAGAGGAGGTCGAAGGTGTCTTTTCCAATCCAGAAAAGTCCAAATTATTGGAAGGCTTAGACTGCAGGCGTTCAATTTTTGAGGTCTGGACAGACCTAAAATTTTGTTTTCATTGTTATCGGAATGAGTTTCCTGTCTTGTATTTTCAAGTGAATTAGAGAGAAATTATTATTATTTTAGGACGAGGGCTGACTTTTTGAGCTGGTAGGTTAATCACAAGATTTCACAACAGCCAGATTTGATATAACATATTTTTCCCCAAACCTTTAACCAATTTTTTCCTTGGGTGTTCCAAAATGCTTAAACCAGTGGTTCTTAACTAAGGACGATTATACCCCCTGCTTACTCCTCCCCACCCCACAAGGGAATCTTTGCTGACGTCTAGAATTCCATTGCTTTCACAATGGAAGTACATCCGTCATCTACAGGGTGCTTTTAAATATCATGTAATACAGAGGAAAGCCCTCCATAACAAAAATAATAATAACAAAATAATCCAGCCCCACATGCCAATAGGGCGAAGTTTAGTAAAGCTTGATTTAGGGGATAAAACAGCTGTTCTAATATCTTACAACTGTAAGCTTTGTTCTCTGGTGCTAAGGACTACGAACCAATTTTCCTTTCTATACCTTTGATATACTTCACAAATGTAGACATTCTAATGTCATTAATTTGGTGAAATAGTTGTTTTTGTAACAATCCCTGAGATACTTTCCCTTACCTTCCTGCAGGACATGAGGCAAATTAACAACCTCACAGTGATCTAACACATCAGACCAGTGGCTTTCCTTCGAGAGATAACGCTTGTCATGTATGCAGTTAACAAACACTCAGCAGGAAAACGCAAATGCAAAACCCTTCTAAACGAAAGCAGTGATACTGACAAAAGCCGACTCCTGAGCTTCACGTCCGAGCTCCCTGTTCTTTCTCATATCCAAAAGATAGAGAAACAACTGCCTTTGTTTCATTCTTTGTCTTAGCTAGCCTCCAAGATGTCCCCCAATGAGTTTTGCCTCCTGGTATTTGTCCTCCTGTGTCGTCTCCTCACAGGGAATGGGGCAGGCTCTGTGACCTCTTGGTATTGCAGAAAGAATTGGCCGTGACTTCAGTGCCTGGGTCCCTTTTGCTCCGTTGGATCCCTTGCTCTGGGGAAAACTACTGTCATGAGGATAGTCAAGTGACCACATAGTGAGGTCCCCATGGGATGAACGGAAGTCTCCTGCTAACGACCAACACTAAACTGCAAGGCATGTGGGCCGACTGCTGTGGAAACAAATTCACCAGCCTTCCTCAGAGTGACTACTTTCTGGCTAACAGTATGACTGCCTCTTGAGAAAGCCTAACCAGAACCACTCAGCTGAAGTGATTCCAGGTTCTTGTGAACTGCGTCGGATCAGAACAGGGTGATATAATAAATATCAACTTAAGCTGCTGCTAACTTGGGGGACAATTTGTTATGTAGCGGTAGGTAACGAGTACCAGCCTTTTAATTTCTCTGAAAGCTCTGTGTATTTCTTTATCTTCACGTCCAGTGTCATTCAGACCACAGTCCTGTGAAGTCAGAAAACCTGTGAAGACAATCGGTGGTGCCCATCTAACTGCCTGTCCCCTTGGGCCTCACACAGGCGCCTGCAATGCTCCCAGGGAGAAGTGTCCCTTTGTATTAAATGCTTCTCAGCAGACTTAGCCGGGCTCCTGAGTGTTACATCTTTTAGAGGTAAACACACACACACACACACACACACACACACACACACACACACACTCCAGTCATTTTCTCCATGGTAAGAAAAGATCCAACTAAAGAAGCTAAGGTACATTGACATGTCGCACATTGTAGCAAGAGTCGCCTTTGGTCCGTGAGATCTTGGTGCTATAGTGGAAGAAAATATTCAGGCTCCTTATTCCTTTGGATTCTGTTCCCTTTTTGACCTGCCTTGCAAAAGTTTCCATTAATATGACTTAGGGGTGTCCAACCTTTTGGCATCTCTGGGCCACAATGGAAGTAGAGTGGTCTTGGGCCACACATTAAATACAGAAACACTAATGAAAACTGATGAGCAAAAAAAGAGGTCTGTGCGTAATTTACAATTTTGTGTGGGGCCTCATTCATAGCCATCCTGGGCCACAGGTTGGACACCCCTGCAGAGTCACTCTTCCCAACTGTCATGATTCAGTTACACAGGAGATGAAGTTCATGCCGTTGAATCTACAATGAGTAAAGGTAACCACCTCTTCTCCCAGCAGCATCTTAGCCCTAAATGCAGTTGTGTGAACTATAATCGGTATTATCCAGTGCCTGTCACCAGCATTACTGAATATTGAATCCCATCTCCTGCCTGAGCAACAAAAAAAAAAAAAAAAAGAAAGAAAGAAAGCTCTGAACTTGGCACATGTATCATTCCATTGTAATCATATGCTTCCTTACGTATCTTTCCCACCTTAAAGGTCCTGAGGGAAGGGATTGTGTCCTGTTCACTATTATATCCCACAGCCAAACTCAATTTTTGGCCCTGACTAGATGATTGGTACTTGTATTATTGCAATAATGCATAAGTGAATTGATTAATTTACCACATGAATAAAGACAGTATGACTGTTAAAAATCATGTTATTTTTTTTTCTCTTTCCTTTTTTAAATGTCTCAGGTTCAATAGTAACTGGCAAAGAATCATTTATTTTTTGTTTAAATTTCAAGTTGTTGCTCAGTGTTTTGTCAATAGATATTTATGCACATCATAGCCTTCTAATAATATGTACTGGGCTCCACCAGAATTATAGTAGAGCTTAAATTGCCTAAGAAAGTGAAGTTAGAGCGTTAGAGCATGATTCTTACAGAATGTCAGGAAATACAGCATCATTTTAGCTTGGAAACTTTTTTTTTAACTTTTCATAAAGTAAATAGCAAAAGTTTTCTTATGAGATTAAGTTGCTTTTATAAGGGTAAAGAGAATAGGGGTATTAGAGCATCTTCAGTTCAAAGTTATGTCTGTTTACTAGGTGCCCTATTTATGGTCGCATCTTGGTGAGAACTTCGGTTTCACAGAATTCTTCTGCTTGGATTTACTTCTTTCTCCTGGCAGAGAGCAGATACCAGAAACCACTCGTGAGTCTCCTGTGTTGGCTAGAAGCTACTATTAAGATGTCTATAGATTTTTTTTATGTTGGCTAGAAGCTATTAAGTTAAGATGTCTATAGATTTTTTTTTAATTTTACCTAATGACTTTTATTTTTATTTTTTATTTCTTTGTGTGTGTGTGTGTGTGTGTGTGTGGTTTAATGAACAGTGGTGTGTTTTTCACAGTTCTCCAAGCTAGAAGTCCAAGATGAAGGTGTCAGCAGGCTTAGTTTCTGTTGAAACTTTATTTTTTTTCCTTGGCTTACAGATGTCTGTCTTTGCCCTGTGTCTTTGCACCATATGCTTTCTGTACCTTTGTGTGTCCAAATTTCATGTCGTTGCGAGGATGCAATTCGTATTTGATTAGGCCCGCCTTAATGACCTCATTTTAACTGAATCACCTCTTAAAAGACTCTATTCCTAAAGACAGTCACATTATAAAATGCTAGAGGTTAGGACTTCAGTGAATGAATTTTGACAAAACACTGCTCAGTTCATAGCACACACTAATATGATACTAATTCTTTAGCTAAGTAAAATTTTACCCAAATTTTTGTGTGTGTTTTTTTTTAGTTAGTGACTTTTAGAAGTGACTTATCTGTGATTTTTTTCTAAGTAAACGATTCTGTTCTTCCTGCACTCTGAGCCAACAGAATACCATGGTTACAGTTAAAACTATTGAATTATCAATTAACCTTCTATCAATCTAATAAAGGCTTAATGGACTAATTGTCCATTTCCCTTTCAGACTTAATTGAGTCTTTCTGTTTCCTTCAGTATTGGGGCTCTCTTAAAAGTCTGGGTATTATTCAGGTTAGCATGAGACCCATAATTCACTTCAGGAAAAGAAAACCAGAGTTAATTTTGCAGTGAATATATTTTATTATTGTGGGGTGAAAATAGAATGTCTGTTACTGCTTAGAAAAAAGCTGTTTAAGTAGCACAGTGCTTTATGAAGTTCAACACACTTTTTGAATAAATAAAGAAATGAATAAACATTGAAATAATTGGCTTTTCTCTTTAGATGTTTTACTACTTGCCCTCCTGGTTGCTTGCTCTGATTATTTATTTCCCTTTCAAAAATAAAATGTGATATTTAGATCATCAGAAAACCTGGATTAATTTACAGAATTTAGATGCCTACATTACCCTATGAATTATATATAAGGAAAATGTGTTCATCTTGGTCTTAGTTCCTTTCATCCACAACCTCACGGATTTTCAAAGCAGACTGCGTTAGTAGACTGAGTCTGTCTCCAGTTTTCCTAACCATGGGAAGGAATCTCTGTAGGTCATGGTAATGTCTGAGCTTCAGTTATTTCATTTATTACATGGAGATAATTACACCCAAATAGAGAGCTAGTGTGAGAGTTAAATGAAATTAAATAAAAAATGTATTCATGTAAACAGTATGAATGTGTGTGTGCTGTTGAGTCAGCTCTCACTACTGACAACTCTACAAATGAGTGACGTCCACAATGTCCTCTCTGAATGGCCCTGCTCAGCTCCTGCAGACTCATGTCTGTGGCTCTTTAATGGAATAAATCTATCTTGCGTTTGGTCTTCCTGTTTTGTCGCTGCCTTCTATTTTCCCCAGTACGATCGACTTTTCCAGAGAACCCCGCCTTCTTCAAATGTGCCCAAAGGAGGACAGATTTATGTTTGTCATTTTTGCCTCCAGAGATATTTCTGGCTTAACTGGCTCTAGGACCTGATTGTTTATCTTTCTGGTGGTCCAGCGTATCCATACAGCTCTCCTCCAACACTGTATTTTCAGTGAGTCATCTTTTTCCCTATCAGTCACCTTCATTGTTCAGCTTTTGCATCCGGACATAGTAAATGGGAATGTGAGGGTGTGGATGATCTTAGCCTTGGCCTCTCATCTTTGCTCTTGGCGAAGTTTTGTAATTCTTCCACAGCTGCCCTTCTCAGCCTGCTGATGATCTTTTGGCTGCAGTCTCTGCATTCAAATTGATGACTGAACCAAGGTAAGCCAAATGTTTAACATTTTTTTAATGTTAACATTATCTTCATTGTCCATGTTAAAGGTATGTATTTCTTCTGCAGTCATGAATTTTGTCTTCTTGCTGTTCAAATGCAGTCCTGCTTTGGCACTTCTTTCACTTTCTTTAGAAATTGGGTCCAGTTATGACTACTTTCTGCCAATAAGATGGGGCCATTGGCATATCTTAAGTTAACTGATACCTCTTCCACCAATTTTTGCTCCTCCTTCCTCTGAGTCTAGCCCAGTTTTAATGTCATATGTTCTGCATATAAATTGAACAAATAGATAAAAATGTACTTGTCTAACACCCTTGGCCACACAAAACCTGTCTGCCTCTCCATATTCTGTCCCAACGGGGGCTTCCTGTCAACAATCCAGGTTACATGACAGAACTAGCAATTACTGAGGCACTCCCGCTTCTCTCAGGACAACCCATAGCTTTCCATGATCTACCCAGACGAAGGCTTTGCTACAGTCTACAAACCTAGACTACCTTCATTTGAAGTTCTTTGGAGCACCCCAGGGCATGTTCCCAGTTAGATGAAGAATACATCTTCCTTTTCTGATTCCAGCCTGAACACTCAGCATTTCTTGCCCCACATAAGGTAAAACCTTATTGCATGACCCTGAGCATCACTTTAATTGTGTGGGCAATTAGAGCAACAGTCCAATAGTTACTGCAGTTGCTGGCATCTCCTTTGTTGAAGATTGGGATGCCTACTAAACTTTCCTGGTCTATAGGCCATTGTTGCATTCATACAGATAGTATACACAAGCAGTACACATGTTATAGTCATATGAAGAATATGAATGCTCGGTAATGAACATTTATTATTAACATTCATATTTACATAATTTCACTTAAAATGGATTCATTTTAGACGATTAGCTTTCTTATAATCTCCATAATTCTTTAATGGAGAGTAGAACTTCTCAAAAATGTTTTTCCTCTGTAAATGAAGAGACTACCTCAATTACAATAGATTTATGGATTTGCTGGTGTGTACAGCTTGCACGGCAATCCTTGGCTTGGCTGATTGGCTCCATTCAGAGTTAGTGTCTTTTCTTCTGGCCAGGGGAATTAGTGAGATGGATTTGGTGCCTGCTGCATGGTGGTTCACCCTGTGCCCATCGATAATGCGTTAAGGACTTTGTATATGTTTTCCATAAAGAGTGCTTTCAGCTGGCAGTTCAGCCGATAGCCCTTTCCATTGTGACAGTTTCTGTGTGTGGCTTAAATTACCCCCATCCAAATGCTGGCTTCAAGTACTACGCTTGTCTTAGTAAGAACAACATCACTGTTTAGCCCAGTCTCCCATCGGAGAAAAAGGGAAACTAGGTATACATTTTTTTCTGTTAACACATCCCATGTCCATTTCTTATCACTAAGAGACTAAGTTTGATTGCTATATATTTGTTGTATTGTGAAATTTTTAAAAAAATCTTTTAGATCTAAGATGTAATTTCAAAGTATATAACTTTATCTTCTATATCACAATCCCACTTACATGAATTTAATTATCCTTTCCAGGAGGTATAAGTTCTGATTACTTTTTTGCTTTGAAACATAGTGAGGAGTATGGACATCGAAGCCCTAAGTTCTGAGATTCAGATTAGTTCTCCACTACAGAATACATGTACCCACACAAAAACACCCAAAGCGTGTTTGGAATTTGTATTAACTTCCAACAATACGATGACTGACTACTGAGCGTTTAGGGAATTGTTCCAGAATACCTCAGATATCTATGTCATACATTTTGCTTTAATAGGAAGGAGAGAAGTAAACATAAAACATGCTTTTCTGTTTTCAGAATGTCATAGAAAATGGTGACATCAATTTGAACTACAAAGAATTGTTTCAGCCATACTCCAAGGATAGGTTGGTTGCCAAAAGGCCAGTAGACAATGCAGAACCAAAATACATATGGCTTAGACCGGGTAGCTGAGTTGCTTAGAGCATTTTCCCAATGCATCAAAATTGTGAGTTTGATCCCCAGTCAAGGCACATACAAGAAGCTACCAATGAATGCATAGATAAGTAGAACAATAAATGCTTTTCTCTCTCTCTTCCCCCTCCCTCACTCCCTCCTTATTTCTAAAATCAAAGCATTTAAAAAACATATACAGAGATTGTTAGGCACTCCTGAGAATTTAGGCATTTGTGTAGTGTTTATTTTTCTTGGTTTTTGATTTGTCACAAGATAGGTATATTACCAGATAGATAGTTTTTACCTCAATATAATAATTATATCTCCTTTTCTCTTTTTCCCTCTGTGGAATAAGACTCAGCAATGGGATCAGTCAGTCAAGGGACAATTGATATTCAGAGCCTGAAGAGATTCATCCTTTAAGTGAAGACTTGTCAGAATAGGAAAGTGGACTTAAAGAGTAATTGATCAAAGCCATGAACTGGAAGGCAGTCCCACATTCAGAAGGGCCTTCTAAAAAGGACAATCCAGATTCCAATATTTTTTAGCAGAGGGCTCAATAAGAGTTAGTTCCTAGATTGTGTGAAAGGTCCAAAGGGCAAGGAGACCCAAGAAGAGAGCTGTCAGATTCGGTGAAGACAGAGAGCAGTCAGCGAGAATTGAATTCCTCAGCTGCAAATGAGGGATGATAATGGCCATGTTGGAAGATTTTTATAAGTGTAAAATCATACAACTACATGATCACATTCCTCCATAATGCCATAATAACCTGATATCTATAAGCAAGTACAGATATACAAATGTACGTGATATCGATGTGTGTGTTTGGGTTCCATATCTCTGTATCACAAACTTTAGACGAGAAGGCTATGTGTGTACTTTGCTCTTGTCCTTGAGGAGAGAGGTCGTTGTACATTCTAATATTCTTTTTCTAAGTCTGGATCCTGCTTGTCTCCTTCATAGCCCCGGATTGAAACTAGAATGGCTAGTGCCTCTTCTCCAGGATGACTTGAACAAAAGATGGTGTGCCTGGGAATACAGATTTCTCTAGTTATAAGTGTCAGTGAGGGGATGGCCTTGCTAGTAAAAAGCTAATGGGCTTCCTTTGTTCCCCCTTCTTAAGCCTCATTTTAATCCCTTCTTCTCTGACCAGGTTTTTTTTAGGGTATCCATCTCAGTCAACAAACTGGGGTAAGCACATTGTTCTAGAGAGAGAACTCAATCACCAGTTTTTCTAAGTTGAATAGGTGTGGATTCACCTATTCCACTCAGAGGTGCTGGAAATCCAGATGGGATTTTTCAAAGGAATAATTGCTGAAACACCAAGGGCAGATGAAAACATGCACCATCTGATAAAAACATATAATTTTATGGTAGCCAGAGTCTTCTCTCTAATTTCCCTAATGTCTCTTCACAGACCACTTTGCTGGGTTCCTTTGATGGAGTGTCTGGCTTTTAGTTATTTCTCATTATTTCAAACTCGTGTGAGGTGATTTCTCAATGAGATCATCACTGTGTGAGCCTGAAATAAATTCCAGTTATACCAGCTTTCAGCACTGGAAAGCTGTTGGGCTCCTTAATACTGTCTAGTAACTACCCTTTGGGAATGGTCTGTGGGAACTGGGTCTCAAGTGAGCTCGGCTGGAACTGTGTAAGCCCACACTTCCAACTTCTTGGTGAAAAATGTGATCACTCCACAGAACAGCTTCTTGGATAGTCTCTGAGCGCATAAGGGATCTAACCGTTTTAAGCTCCTGAAGTTAACACCATGTCAACAATCTCTCAGGATCCCTATGGTGACAAATTGTTTCTCTGGTACACCACCAAAGAGCATCTCTTTTCTCCACATCACTTTACTATAATTATTCCCTTCAATATATGACACTGCGAGTCTCGGAACTATATAATAAGCAATTTCTAACACAATCTCTAGCCTTCTAAAGCAAGTCCTTTATCATAACAATGAAAGCCTGTTCAGTTTGAATTCATAGTTTTCACTAAAGACAATTTTTTTCCTAAAGTTTTCTTTATCTCTACTCCCTCAATAACAATGTAACGGTTCAAGTATATTGGACTGAATTGCTTCTTTCTCTTTATTCCCGGTGAGTTTGTTCTCATCAAATCAGGAAAAATAAAGGTAAAACTTGACCATCAGTATTCTTATAAGAAAACGCCTACTGGAAGTCTTTGCCTCCTCATAAAAGGAGTTGACTGCTCCCAACTAACGAAGAATCCTTCTTCGTTATATATATATACTATTTTGTTTGTTTTTGGTTCTGAGTATATATGGGGTTCTAATGTTTATTATTTGGGGGATTAGAGGGAAAAATACTGATAGTTTCAAAGAGCTAATCTCCTAGCAGCTCTTGAGAGGTGTATGCAGAAATGAGAGTATCTATGTGGAACTTTAAAAGGAATACCTTTGAGTCGAACCTATTAGTTTCTTAAGTTGTCACAGGAAAAAAAAACTCTGTCAAATTATTTTTGACATTCTACACAGTTTACTTTTATAATTAGTGCTGCTATTTTCAGGTAGCTGAATTAGGTCCATTTCGGAGTATTTTATTCTTACAGAACATGAGCGATTACAGGAGAAACCAGCTAGGCAGAAGAATTATAATTGGATAAAAAATTTAAAAGAGTGAATTAATTATTGGGAACTATAATTAATCAGGGTTATTCTTCTCAAGGTTAGCACTTTAAAATGTATTTTACAGGTAATATAAAATGCCTCACTTAGTTAAACCCTTTTATAATGATGATAATAACACCTTATCACAAAGGCAGAGAGAAATCCCTTTTACATGAAATCCTCGTTTTGTTTAATTTTGTTGCCTTTGCTCAATGGTCAATCCAGTGGTCAGCCAGCACAACAGAAGGCAGAATAATTGGGTTTTGGAGTGTTGCTACTCACTTATGGAAATTTGGAAAGATGGGCCGTGAGTAACATTAGTTTTAGCACCATTACACCAATTCCTAATGGATAGCTGTCCACTTTCTCAAAACCTTCACCTCACATTTCAGTCTGCCTGTCAAGCACAAGTCCAGAGAGACCCTTCCGTGAGGTGCCTGGGCTGTTTTGAACAGGATTACTTTTAAGAAGCTAAAATCTCTTTTGAAAATTATATATTATGGAGCATTGTGGAGGGTATATAGGAAGTCTCTGCATTTTCCTCTCATTTTGCGGTGAACCTAAAATTAATCATTCTTTAATATTGGGAAATACAATCAATGCATTGAAGATTTTTTTCTGTTTACAAAAACACACATTTTTTCCTAAAAGTCAATAATATTTTTTATTTCAATTTTACTTTTTTATTTTCATATTCAATATATAATGGCTTCTGTAATATCATTTAAATATTTGTGTTGATGTGTTTCTACCTATCTTGTTTATCTTTCTATTTGTAAATAGGAATACAGGGATATTTCAGAACGCATTTACATAAAAGTAGTGTTAGCTATTTCTAGGTGGTGGCATCCAAAGTGATTTTTTAAAACTATTTTATTTATTTATTGTTAGAGAGAGGGGAATGGAGGGAGAAAGAAAGGGAGGGAAACATCGATGTGCGGTTGCCTCTTGTGTGCCCCCTACTGGGGACCTGGCCTACAACCCAGGCATGTGCCCTGACTGGGAATTGAAGTGGCAACCTTTCGGTTCTCAGGCCGGCACTCAATCCATTGAGTGCCTACACATACAGATATACATATATGCATATATTTTCTTTCAAAAATAAATCCATTTTTAAAAATAGTTTAACGGAGTCTCATGTCATTGCTGACTTCAAGGTTATAATTTAAAAATTTTTAAATCTATCTCATGTAGCTAAGTTTGTTGTATATAACCAGAATTATCTAGGTTATCCTATAGTGGCATACAACTCCAAAATATCAGTGGCTTAAAATAACAAAGATTTATATCTTGATCATACTCCACATCTGTTGAAAATCTGTTCCCTGTAGTCATTTAGGTGTCAGACATGAAGGAGCAACCAATAACTTGTTGTTGCTTACCAAGCTAAAGAGAGAGAGAGAGCTTTGGGGAGTCCTGCAGGAGCAACTAGATGCTTTGATAGCAAGTTGCTTCAGCTCATCACCCATTGGCTAGCCTTAATAATATGCTCCTAACAGTGAGGGCCCAGAAGGTACTTTTCTGTCATACACCTACAAGTAGTTAAGAACTGGAAATAGCTCTGGCTGGTGTGGCTCAGTGGAGTGAGCGCTGGCCTGCAAACCAAAGGGTTGCTGGTTCGATTCCTGAGCCAAGGCACATGCCTGGGTTGCAGGGGCTGTGCAAGAGGCAACCACACATTGATGTTTCTCTCCCTCTCTTTCTCCCTCCCTTCCCCTTTCTAAAAATAAATAAATAAAATCTTAAAAAAAACAACTGGAAATATTTGTCAAACTGCATTACTGCCTACATAATAGTTCAATAATTTTCTATATGAATGAATGAGCTATCTTGTTCAGATATACTATTTTTCTGTATGTTTTACTTTTCAAATTCCATCTACCCAAGTTGCTGTGGGGTGGACCAAGAATAAGAAAATGTCCCTTAAAAAGACATACTAAAGAAAGATTGGACAATATCCTGGGAACAAAAGCAGGTGGATACATTGCATATACATACAATCGACTGTCATGTACTTGGTGCCTACTTGCGTGTGCCAGACAGTGGGGATAAAGATGGAGAGAAACACACATTATTTTCTCAAGGGTTTCATAAGCACATTGAGGCATCATAATTTTTAATAAGAACATAGCTACTATTGCCACATGCTGTTCACCTGGAATAAGTTAGTGCAGCTGCATTGTATAAATTCTTGCCAAAAGGAAGTCAAAAAAATCTGTCTTCATTTCATTGGGAAACTTTTCAGACTTCTTCTCACTTATACTGACAAAAACTGAGCAGCTTACATACTAGGAATTGGCAGAAGAATCATAATGACTTCAGTTCTCCAGCCTCACCATGCTAATAATCATGCCCCAATATTAGGAACCCCAGACTTTTTTATTTTTTCAACATACATAGTTTTCTCTTAATCCATAAGGGATATTTGTTTATTTTCATTTCTTTAAAAGATAAGGTCAAATATAAGTTCCCCAGTGCTGAAACACACAGAGATAACTAAGTCAACTTTGGATGGATGACCACAGAAATCAGTTTTCTGTGCACATGTGTGAATTTTTTTATGGCTGACATTGTCATATTATAATGTACCTCCTGTACCCTTAATGTACTTTAATTAAATATGTGATGCCACTTTAAAATAGCTCACAATGTTGTATTTTTCTGTGTAACAATATTGCACAAATTATTTTTAGTATCTGAGTTGTGTACAATTTTACCATGATTTACTTAAGCATTTTTATTTTTACTGAGCCTTTATGTTGATTCAAAATCTCAACAGGTGTAAGCAAAATTGCTTTGAACATCACTATAAATACATATTATACTTCACTTTATTTTGTTTAATTTACTAGATGTGCAATGTTAAGTCAAAATATATTTGCATTTATAGAATTTTGATTTTGCATGTCAATTTATCTTCCAAACCTTAGAGCATTTATCTTAAAAGCTTTGTATGTTAATTAGGGAATTGGTTGTGGCTGCAAGTAAAAGATCTGAAGTTTCAGTGGCTTCTTGTACTCACAAAAATAAAAAAAAAATCAGACAGGCACTTCAGAGATATGTAGCAACTCCTCGTCCTCATATTAATCAATGGCCCATGATCCTCTTTCAATCTGCTTTGCTCTATTTAGAATATGGTTCCATTCCTTAAATCTGTCTGTGTACCACACACACAATATGGATACTGTAACACCAGCCATCACATCTCCATCCATCTTAATGAGTCAAAATGAAAGAAGAAGGAAAGTAGGTTTGTAACATTTTAAAACCCTGCCAACCGAAATAGGAATCTCCACCAGAGAGTTGTTTATATATCATTGGCCACTCCTATTTGTATAGGATGGTTGGAAATATAATTTTTAGCGGCATGTATTGCTGCTTCCAGCAATATAGGTACTTCCTTATAAGGAAGTAGTGGGAAATTAATGTTGAGTCATAAATCAGAAGCTTCAGGCAAAACATTGTGTGTATGTACGTGCACATGTACATTTATGCACATGTACATATGAGCACATGTGTGTTATATATTATATACATGCAACATTCTGACTGAAGCTGCTAATATATGTATGTATGTATATACATATTTAATTTTTTATCAGCAGGTCTAAATTATATATCTGTGGGATTTTTTATGTGCTTTCTGATCAAGAATTGTCAATAGTTTCTAACTATTTTGGCAAATTTAGAAAGACCAAGAGATAGAGTAAATTCAGGCCACAGGAACAGATTTCTAAAATAAGAAGAATTGAGTATCCAATAACGTCATACAAAGGTAAATTTTAAGGATGTGTACATTCAAATGGTACATGTATATCTAGAGTAATTATTGAATATACCTTTATTTTCTCTCCTGAAAGAGACCAATTTATCTATAAGCAATCCAGAGAGAGAGAATATTTTTGGAGTATTTTGAAAAATCACCCAGAGAAATGAACTGAAAGTCATGATTAAAAATGATAAATGATCTTTCAAATTACAAAGTCACTTGTGGCAGGTTCCCTAATAGTTTAATCTACTCTTCCAGTACCTCTCATTATACCTTTTAATAATAAAATATCCCTGAAGGTAATTATACCTTCCAGGTGGTTTCTTGGAGCCCTACCTCTGATAAACCTTCTGTTAAACACAGTGAAGAAGAACATAGGCCACACGAAAAGTGCGGTCAGGTTTTTGTCAATATCAATGATTTTGAGGTTTTCAACGTAGTTGGGCCACCATGAGATTCCCTTGTGCGGTAGCGTACTTTTCATGGAAGAGGCGAGTCAAAACTGCAGCAAAGCAAAGTAGTACTGGATGAACAGTTCTGAAATGTAAGGGGAAGGTTACATAGCACAGAAACCCCACACCCAAACCGGGGAGCTGATGAAGTGTTCATGCCATTCCCAAAAGTACCGCCCAGCGGACGACTAGCCAATGTGGACGCACGCTTTATTATTCATGCTACAGGGGAGCACGCTGACGGTGGTGGCGGGTCGGTGTGAGAGAGACAGCGCCTCCTCCAGTCTGAGGCTCGTAATAACCTCATAACCTTATAATATAAGGGATCCCAGACAAAGGAAGGCGGGTCCAGGTTGCACAAACCTGTGAGTGGCCCAGAGCTGCATTACCTCAGTGTGGACGGGCAGATGGAAAAGGTCAAGAAGCAGTCAGAGAACAGGGAGCCGCTCCCAAAAGGAGATAAGGACAGAGTTCCCATCCATTCTGAAAGCAATACACATTTCTTCTGGCCAGAGGCCCCCTGACTAGCAGCCCTCAGTCATGGGAGGGAGAAAGGCCATGTATTGACCCCACCAATTCGGTGCCACCTTTTACCCTAGACTTCAGGTAAATTCTCCAATCCTTCAGAGTTTAAGATTCTCTAAAGAAAAAAAAATCTAAGGAATACCTGATATATATTTTTGGATAAGAATACGGTGATAAGAGATTCATAAGTACTTTGTGCATAATAAAACTCTACTCAAACATAAAATGATATTATATGTATATTAACAAAGCATATATTAAAGGAGAGTCATTTTGCACACATTATTTGTTTCCTAGGAGGTAGGTAAAACACAAAACAATATAATTTTAGCTGTTATTGATTTTGTAAGTAAATTTACAGAAGACTTCAAAAATTATTGGTATTTCATGAGATGCAGAGATACAGAAATATGAAGAAGTGTTTTACCTTAAATTTGTCTCTTGGGAGTCACCAGGACTTAATTTTAGGAATCTCTAGATAAGTTATAGGGTTTTTCATAAAATATAATATATTTCAGGAATGTATAATCATTTAATGAACAAACAGTACAATACTATCTTTAAACACTCAAAATATGGAAATACATAACAAATTGAGGGTTTTTTTTCACTTAATAATTTAAAGTACCTTCATTTGAATTCAGAATTGGGTAACTGTTTCCAACAATAATTTTCAAGATCCTGCCTTGAATTTTGAATCAGAACATACAGTGTCTCTCTTCCGCGTATAGACTGTGGAGCTTTTTCAGGAATAGTCTGGTGATTTACACATTTAGTTTTCCCCAGCCTGGGGGTTGGTTCAAGAAGCTAGAGGCTCGGAACCGATTGTTACTACAAGACCAAGAGTAACTTGCCAGGAATGTCTGGGATCCCTGCCCTTGTTGGTGCAATGAGCTGGGACGTATCATTGTGTGAGTGGTAGTCTTTCCGCCTTTTCTTCTGGCTCCCCTGCTTCAGTCAAAGCAAGGTAGTAATCAGTACATTTCCAGAATCTTCTGTGGTACAAAATTAGGAGACTAGAGGGAGGGAGGAAAGACTTTCAGAGTGTTAGGAAAGAGGGAGAAAATGCATCTAGAAAGAGAAATTTTAACTACGAATGAGAAAAAAGAGAGTAGAAAAAATGCCAGCAGACTGGAGTTGAGAGAAGGTGGTTTGAGATTTCAGGGTTTGAAGGACTTGAGACCAGACACGTGGTAACAAGGTGTTAGACATTGGAGGAAAGGCTTTCTAGAAAAGCTGGTGTGGGAATTTGGGGGTATTTTGAGAGATGCAAATGAAAGTTGCAGTTCATTTTTAGTTACTATCTGGTGGACAGAGTCTGCTCCAGAAATTGAGCTGTGTGGATGTCAGCATTTCTTAAGTTTGCACAGAACAGAAGCCCAATGCATTATTAGAATTCTGTGGCAAATGCCTTTATGTAGTCCTCCCTGTGTAATGTTTATAGGATATTTCCCATTTATATGAACCAGACAGAAGAGTACCAAACCAAACCTCTTCTACATGTTAGGGAGAGAAAATAAAATCACAGAACAGACAGGTGATGTTCACTAATCCAAAATAAAACATTATTAAACTCCTGTAACAATTATACTTCTGTGTATCTTGTAACTGAAAAATTTAGTACAATTAAAAAAATGGTACTATCTAAATGTTAGTAAATTTTATAACAATTAATTATATTGATTATTTCCTACTGACATCTAGTTTTTTTTTTTTCCTATTGACATTTCAATAAAACACTTGACTCCATCTTGTTACTTGGAAGTAACGAACACCTTAAAATAGTATATTTAAAAGAACAGAATTAACGAACAGCTCTCAAACTTTGGAAGAGAATTGAGTAGAAAATAGGCCTTTGGGGCTAGCTCATATTGCTACTGTAAAACTTTTTCCACCTCCTTTTGCTTTGGGATTGATTCTTTAAGTGTGCCTTTGACTGACAAGCTTTCATCCCTGCACTCTCGCACAAACGTACATTAAGAGTACAAGCGAGCAGGCAAACAAAGGTTGTAATTTACTTTCAATCAAAGAGTTTGCCTGGTTTAAACCATTCTAGGGATTTTGGCACCTCAAGTGAGATCTTTTCCTTCGAGGAAGCTTGTCACATCTAGACAGCAAAGCCTATAACAAATGGTAGTAAATCCGTAAGTGTTTGGATACAACTTTGTGTAAAAGGCATCACTCAAGTGCTCTAGCTGCACCTTACCAAACACGTGGCCTCGGGATAGTCACGGACTTTCCCGAAGTCTCAGTTTCTCCACTAGCTTACTGGGGAAATGCACAGAGCCTGTATCATGGATTTGCTAAAAAGAATTCAGTGAAACAGTGCTTACATATCACTGACATATAATTACTAGTACTTAGTAACTTTATTATTAGCAATTTTATATGGCACCTAATCTGTGTATCTATAAAGAAAATTGCCGAGATCCTGATGATTCTGGAGTTCCTTTCCCCATTGATCGTTTCGGTTCTTAAGAAATGTCTTCGCCACAAAGATGAATTGATGGCGTTATTTCTTTTTAACATTTCAAATGAGTTTAAATAAATGCTTTCATAGTCAATGACACATCTCATAAATAATTTATCTGCTCCTGATAATACTAAGGTTAGAAATTACTTCTAGGTGTAGGTAAATTTCTATAGATAAATAAACAAAAATAGATAAATTCCTAGCTACAGAAACATATCTTTCAAAACCAGACTTCTTGGCCTAAATATTTTAAGGATTGTTACTAGAAGATAATCAGATGCTCAAAAATAACATTGCTATTAATACTCTAAAAGCTATCAAATGTAAACATTCTCCATATCCCTACTCCATAGAATCTACCAATATTACAAATTCTCCCATCGTATTTTTCTCTCATTTCGGCTCTCTTTACATTAGGCCTGTACTCCTCCACCCGACCAATGAGATATCTTACCCTGCCGTTTCTTTTTGCCTTCTGTCTTCTGCCCTTCCACCTACAATACGTTCCTTATTTCAGAAATAAATATTACCTCTTTTTCTGAATTTTAATCTCCAGAAAACACACATACATACACTAGCACAAACGTCTATGCAAACTTTCAGATAACCATCCATAGTAGAACCAGGTGACGTAACCACAAGAGATCTTAGTGAATTTCGTCCCCTACCTCCTTATCTAAAAGAAATGCAAACCCCGGAAGGTTAAATAACAAACCAAGGTCTTGCAAGGAAGAGGCAGAAGCCCATTTGGCTTCCTCAAGCCTGGTCTACAAGTGTTTTCAAGGTAGCATGTTCAAAGGTTATCCAGTAAGTATTGATTGACCACCTAGGATTTACCTGGCCCCATCCCAAGCACTGGGGATATATCTGGAAGAAAAAAAAAAAGGTCCAACTTCACCTTGTTTACTGGTAAAAACAAATAAGAAAATAAACATTAAATTTCATGTCAAGAGAACTTCTATAAGAAAAAAAAGCTTATGAAATGACACAGGGGGCAGCTTTTATAGCCCATTCCACCTACTCTGCACAATTATATTTGTCTCGATTTCTAGATGTCTACAGACATGTCTTCTTTGTTCCTTTAGAGCAGGGGCCTCAACCCCTGGGCCTCAGACCAGTATGGGGTCTATGGCCCGTTAGGACCTGAGCCGCACAGGAGGAGGTGAGCAGTGGTTAGCCTGTCTTACCTGTAGGTCACTGATCTGGCCCAGTCCTGGACTCCCATCCCCACTCATTGCCACCCTGTTTGCTGTCCTTCGGTCCTTTCATCCTTTGGTCCTATGGCCCTGCTTTGTTTTTATCATTCACATGTTGTTTCCTCATGTTTAGCAGTCTGGTCTTCACATTGTAGCACAGGAAGATTGTCCAAAGGTTACATACCTATGGGTACTTTTATAGGAACTCATTTTCTAAACTGTGCTCCTATCCAAAAGTACCTGCTTAAGAATCTGTCTGAAATCAGTGGGCATTTGTCTTTCTCTGATTGATTATTTCACTTAGCATAATACCCTCTAGGTCCATCCATGAATGGTGATGGAAGAAAACTTGGCCTTGGTTAATTTTATTAACCTATGTCATCCCAATAAATTCAATTAAAAAAAAAAAAAGAGCCTGTGGTCTGCCAGTGCTTTCCTTGCTCCCTGTGTGCTCATTGCTGTGGTGCTAAAAAAAGGTAAACTGTGGCCTAGTCTACATCTTGGTGTGATGTGCACCCCAAACTCAGCAGTAATTTGAGAATGCACAGATTCATTGAGGTAACTGAGGCTTTTTATTTCAGCTTGACTATAAATTTGTGGTGAAGTTCTGTGCCTCCATCTATCTATCCTATTCTCTCTCTCTCTCTCTCTCTCTCTCTCTCTCTCTCTCTCCCTCTCCCCTCTATCTCTGTCTCTTCTTCCATTCAGTGTTAAATCCTTATAAGCACCTGTTACATGGTCACTGCAGAGAATATATCAGTAAGCAATCATCAAACATCCCTGCTCCTTTGGAGCTCACATTCTAGAGGTAAACTAACGTCCGGTGACCTTTCTTTCCTTCCTTGCCTTTTTCCATCTATCTTAAATAAGAATTAGTAAGGAAGGCAAGTTGTCACATGGATGCACATTTTTTTTTCATGAAAAACTAAAATCAGCCATTTTTTCTGACTGAAGTTACATTTGATGTGAAAGACTAGTTTAACAACAAGGATTATCATTGCCAATTAGCCTATTCAGTTGGGTGAACTAAAACCAAAGCTGTAGACATTTGACAAATGTATATTTAAAGCACATATGCAATTCATCGCACTTCTGGAAAATACATAATTCATAACTCTAAACAAATGATCATTAAAAGTTTGCATATCAATTTTTAAAAGCGCGAAGAGATATTCCAAAAGTCTGTTGGAGAATACCCAGTCTATTATTTTGAAGCTCACTGTGCTAGAGTTCTTCCACTTTAAGACTAATTTGGGGGAGGGGGAGCTCAAGATTCCCTTGAATTGACTCTCTTACTTATGACATCAGCACCCACCCTGTGAAGTTCTGTGCTCATGGAATGAATGGAAGAAAGAAAGGTGATTAAAAGGTTTGAAAACTACAAAGACTTAGTATTGTAGACTTCTTCACTTCTGGTTTATGGTGTTCTTTCTCTTGTAAAGCAGGGCTTCTATACCTAATTCTTTGTTGTGGGAGCTGTCCTGTGCATTACATTGTCTTTAGTAGCATTCCTGGCCTCCTCTACACACCAGATACCAACAGCACCCCCTTTCCCACTTGTGACAAACTAGAAGTGTCTCTAGAAGCTACCAGTTGTCCCCTAGGAGGCAAAACTGCCCCTGGATGAGAACCACTGTGCTGCCAGAACCAGCTGTGCTGGCTTCCTCCCTGGTGAAGTAACCCGGAGTCTCCTTGGGTTGGCTTCTCCCTGAAACTCCAATCTCTGCCGACTTCTCCCCCCTTTCATCTGGTCAGGGCAGAACAAAATGACCCTTTTCCCGATCTCTTCTCCCGGGCCGAGTGACAGCGTGCTTCATACTCTGAGGCACCTATTTCATGAGAACTGTTGCTTTGGGAAAAGTCTTCGTCTTCTACAACTACTTAATATATTTATTCTTTCAGGTATTAGTCATACTAGTCACAATGCAGGTGTCAGACAGATTAGTTGATTAAAAAAATTAAGTCTCAACATTAAATCTATACAAGCAGTGTAAAAATAATTACTTAGTTATTCCTCACTATCACAGGGTATAGACAAATGTAGATAAATTTAACTATAGAATATGATTTTTAAAATAAAAATGCTGTAATATTTGGTGAAATGCTTTGAGGGGAAGAGCCCCAAGGGCTGTTTAATGACACAGATCTAACCAAAGCGCTAAGAAAATAGATGCCAACTGTCTAAACATCAAAGGGAGGAGCTAGAGTACTCAATCAGACCTTTCAAAGAAAGTGTTGTCTTAAAACTAGTTTTGCCAATCTTATAAAACTTTTAATTTGGAGGAACCAATACATTAGAAAAAAATTTTTTTTTAATCTGGAAAGATTTTTTTTTTTATGTATAAGGGAGAATGGATTGATTGAAGGTTTCCACTTCCCCCTGAAACCTAGTTAGAAAGGCTATGTCCAGGGACTCCAGGGGATCTTCCAGATATTACTCTTGGAATTTAATGGACATGGAGGATGGTGTTTAATTAACTCCTAAATTAAAAGGCTACAGCAGAGGCTGCCTGGAATGTCTTGTGGGAGCAGAGAATAGGGTTGCATTGGGCAGAAACCAACCTCCCCCGAAATGCAGGTTGAACGCGATTACATGACATATCACAGTGGAAACGTTGGCTTAAGGCTTCTTCCTTGAAGATCACCTACCCATTGACATGTGCATCCAGCAGAAGAGGCTGGATAGATGCAGGGAGGTGCAGAGCTGAGGTGGAATGGATGGATGAAGGGGAGTTACCGCCCAAGGAAGAGGACATTGAGGACAACTCCCAGGAGTACAAGGTTGCTAGCACACAGGAGAAAAAGAACCACCTTTAAAACATCTGCGACCTCCAGAGAAAACCAGTACCCCATTACACACTGCCAACCCAGGAAGACCTTTTTCTGTCAGCATCTCCCCCTTCCTCCTCTGTTTCAGTGCTCAGGGGGTAGGGGGGCACAGGAAGCCTCGTGATTGCTGAAGGAAGAATAGCAGTGAAGACAGCAAAATAAAGCCAACCACACAAACCCTTCCTGCACCAGGAGGCAGCCAGGGGAAGACAGGAGCTGATTAAAGGAGGGTCCATTGGGAGAAGCTTTTAACTTTGAATGACCTTCTGAGTCTGTGATCAATACAATAAAGTGGACAAAGTAATTACTAAAAGGAGATGACTTTTAAGGCTGAGATTGACTAAAGAATGGTTTATTGGGTCAAGAGGAGGAGCTAAGCTATGGCACCTGCCCGTGATCTCTTCTAGGGGTAGAAGAACTGGTTGCATGAAAAGGATTTGAAGAAGCAGTGAGGGGAAGAAATAAAGTAGTTTTCTGATTGCACTCTACAAGCCCTGCTTGTTCAACATATCAGTTTTGTACAAGTAAACACTGAACAGCTTATTCAGTGATAATCCAATTGACAGCTTTATAGTGTAATACAGTATTACTTTTATTTTGCTATAAATTACGTATTGCCTGCTCCTCCATCACTCAGACAAAAATGTTCTCAGTTCTCTTTCATCATAATACAGTGAAATCCTACCATAGTACAATATAGGCTATATCAGTCTCTATTTTTTAAAAAATAATAAGAGGGAAGAAGAAAAAACCACACACAGAAACAATTCAGGGGTGCTTTCCTTTGCTTATAAATCTTCCTAAACATCATAAAAATAATTGATGAAGGAAGACATTGGTGACCGATGTTATAATTCAATCTCTGGACTTTGATTATAGCATAAACTGGATTTCTTTAACAGAAAAACAACACTCAAATAAATCTTGCCTTATTGGTAGCCTTTATACAATATATGCAATGACACAGTTTTGAGAAAGGTCAGATTCCACAAGCATTTAGTCTTCCAATGGCTATTCAAGAGAACATTTTCTAGAGAAGTGAAATTGGAATGAGTGTTTGCATTGGTGATATATCTCAGCCAAAAGGAAATAAGCACAATTTTCTAAGGAGGTGGCTTGCTTAGTAAAGAAATTATATATGCTAAATATTAGTAACCCTAAGTTCCAAACTTGTAGTTAAGACTTAAAAACTTGAGGAGGTATTATTACTTAGTAGTAGTAATAGTAGTAAGCTTTGGACTTCAAAGCTTAGTTAGAGGTGAATAGAGGAGGGAAGGGGAAGAGAAGGGTATGGGAGAGAAAGGAAGGAAGGAGAAAGAGGGGGAGAGATAATCTATTTTAAATGTAACTGAACATTTCTAAGGTGGTTGCCTTCAAGTATAGCTGGATCTGGGTGCTCAAGTAACATGCAAATATCTATCTTTCACTTTTTCTTACTTCTGTGTCGACTTGTTTATTCATCTCTCTGTGTTGACCTGTGCCACTAGAGGCTTACAATCTCTTACCTCTAAGTCAGGGTAAGAGGGTGTTTTCTTCCATGTCTTCTTTCTGAGCTTAGCCCTGAATAACTTGACAGGGGTTGCATGCCCATTTTGAACACATCATTGTGATTGAGTGATGGTGTATGATGATATTCCAGAGCAGCATAATATTCCCACTGCTAGTGATGATGGTGCAATCAGCTCCAGACTAACTATAAGGACTGAAAATTTGTGTAGAAAGTGGAGTCTTAAAGCAAAATCTGCTCTCATCAGATCAAGGGAGAAAGGAAACTAGGTAGTCTACATAGAAGCAACAGATTCCCCTTAAGATGATTTATATAATCTCTTAGGATTTAACCTCTGCACCTGTAAAACATTAATACCACAAACTCTACATATTTTCTAGGCTGATTATTGTCAATCTTAGATGAGATCATAGATGTAGAAGTACACCAAAATGTTGAGTTAGGAAAAAAATTGTCATATGGTGAAAAAGTCTGCTGGAAAATTTTTAGAAAATAAAATTTTCTATATGTTGAGATTATCTAAATAGCTTGTTAGTGGAGGATTACGTGATAATTCTCACTGTGCTGATCAGCAATTATTGGTGTTTCCTTCTTTAGGATATAAGGACTGCATAAGGATGATAATATATATCCAGTTGTTGTTCCTCAAATATGTAGTAAATCTATGGTACAAATAAGCAAGAATGAAATATTGAGATTCAATAAATTTCTGGGAAGTCACAAAGCAAATATCCTCTAGAGGATGATAAAGCTACTTCTTTTTGCTAAGATGACAGCTTGATGCAATGAAAAAAATATAAACTTGAGATATGAACCGAACCGTGTGCAAGTCCCTGCTTTGCCATTTTTTAGGTGTGAGATGTTGGACAAGTGAATTAACATTTCTGACCCTCAGATTTTCATCTGGGAAAATAAGGATGACAACCAGCTCATGGGGTGTTACTGAATTTTAGAGATAATGTTTGCCCCAGGATTTTTCACATAGTAGGCACTCAACCAATGGTGATTTTGTTCATTTTTATTATGAACCCTCAGAATGCTATTCTAGCAGTTCTAGATAATGAGATGCTTTCAGAGAAAATAGTCATGACCTGGGGCCTGAGTGGAGATGAACAGGTCAAAGCTTGCTAAATGACCTTTGCTGTATTTCAGGAGACCAAGGGGGTAAGCCAAAGTTTGCTGGGAGCAACAGAGCCACTGAGCGTGATAAAGAATATGGAATTTTTTAAATAGGGATTAGACCTTATACACCATTGGGAGCTGGTGGAGACCGTCCTGGAGACTGAGGTGTGGAGACTAGTAAGGGCACATGGGGTCCACATCTGTCTCTCACCACCTGGAATTGCTCCCTGGGTGACCTGTGGGGGGACCCGTGTTCTATCTAGCCTTCACCACCAGGTCGTGACACACTGGATCCAGGACTAGCAGAGATCTGGTAGGAGCTGAAGGACCTGCAGGTCTGCTAGATGACTCACGCCAACAAAGTAAGCTACCAGATCAGTGAGAGCTAGTGTAAACTGCCTTAATGCTTGGACACTGCACTAACTTTCAAGGGAAATATAATGTCTGCTATTTCCCATCTACCTTCAGAATCTTATAGGAATTCCTCTTGGGTCCAGCACTGACTCTAGCCACATAGGAAGGGCAATCTGGGGAAGGTAGTTCCAGATTAGTTACAATGACACAGTATAGAGCCATCACACCAAGTAACAACTTGGGATCCAAGTACTACTTATAAGTAGAATTAAAGAAGTAGTCATTTGTGATTGACATGAATGACAGGGGCAGATGCAATTAGAAGCACTCTTATCTTAGTTTGTTTGTAGCTTTTCACTTTTAAATCATTTCAAACTTACATAGAAAATTGTGTTGGGCCAACAACTCCATTATATCTTTAACCCAGTTTCCCCCATTTTGCCAAATTTTTGTATTCCTCTCTATGTCTAGATAGATAGATAGATGCATAGATACGGGTAAACACGTTTTCCTAAAACATTTGAGACAAAATAATGGTAGTGTTGGAGCCTCATTATCCCCACATACATCTGTGTATGTTTCCTCAGAGTAAGGACCTCCTCTTCAAAGACCACATAAAAATTATCCAAAACAAAAAACTAGTTTGATATGAAATTGTTATCCAATCTCCAAAACTTATTTAAATTGTAACCAATAATTACAAGAATGTCCTTTCTAGCCACAACATTGACAATGTAAAAAGGCTGGTCCACACCCCAACCCAAGGTCACACACTGAATGTGACGGTCATGTCCCCCCAGTCTGCTCTGGACAAGTTCTTCTCCTCCCTTTGTCTTTCATGAGCTTGCCATTGTTGGAAAGTATAGGTGGGCACTCTTGTTTATCGTCCCTCCTTTGAGGTTGTCTCATTTTTCTCAAAATTAGATTGAGGAATTTGGCAGGAAGAGCAAGAAGTGATGTTGTTCTTCATATGAAATAGTGTCTGCCTTCTCTCAATTTTTTAAACATATATTCCTGCACCAAATATGCGCAGGTTCTATTATTGCAGAGGATTTTTGTTTCCTGGAGTCTAGAGTTGGTAGAACTTTTTCTCTAAAGAGTCAGGGAGTATATTTTTGACTTTGTAAGCCAGGTGTCTGTCACAACTACTCCACTTGCTGATGCAGCATAAAAGTAACCATCAGCAATATGTAATGAACATGTGCGACTACAGTGTTCCAAGAAAACTTTCTTTAGGGGCATTCAAATGTGAATGCATGTAATTTTTCCATGGCATGAAATAGTAGTCTTCTTTTGATTTCTTTCAACCATTTAAAAATATTCGAACAATTATTTGCTCCTGAGCTGTACGAAATTATTGCAGGCCGTAGTTTGTTTGCCTCTCCTTAAGACCTGCAGGTATTGTAACTCAAAGCTGCAGATTTCGTCAGAACTCTTCTATCACACGGACATCTCAGCTGTAAAGGCCAACTTTGAATGTTCTCTTTGCCATTGAATAACCTGAAACCAGGGGAGGGAAAGCAGAGTTGTTTAACTTATATTGATAGAAACTGATTTTTTTTATTACTCCATATTTGTTATCCTGTTCTCTTCTCGTATGTAAGCATTGTACTTAGAACTAATTTTCATCTATAGCACATTATACAATACTATTAGTTTGATTAATTAATGCCTAATATATCCTGGAGACTAATTTGTTTACTCCTTGTAGACTCATTAAGGCTTGCTGAATGAATGTGAGCTTGGGTTTAAAAAGGGAATCACCTTAGAATGATTGACTCCTGTGTCTGTTTAAAAAGAAGAAAAACTTTGACAAATGAAAATCAAGCAATCTCTATCCCTCTCTTTAACCATAAAAGAGCATTGGAGGATTTCTAATGCCACATGCCTATAACTTGACCTCCTAGGATGATATTAGAGAGTTGCATGATTTACATTCAAAAATTGATCATATACACAGCCAATTAAAGCAGTGTGCTAATATTTTTCTCTGTAGGTGAATAGAGCCATGAAAACTTGCACCTCTGCTTTCATTCTGCATGCTGGTGCATATTTTGAGTTTAGTATCTTGCCACCCATGATAACACTATTGTCCCTCAAGTAGGAATAAAACAGCTTCTAATAAATAGGACTGCTGTTAGGTGAGCCCCAGCCAGCAAGCTTTGCCAAGGCAGGAGCACATGCGTATTTGTTAGAGCTGAAACTCGTCTTCTTGCCCATGAAGTAAAGGATTACAGATCAGCAAGTGCATTAGCACATAAGAATGGGACTTGTTGAGGTGGGGGAGAAGGCAAGAGCATCAGATCCTTTGTTCCGAGGACTTATATAGTTGGCAGGATGGGGTAAAGAAGTTGCATATTGATTGACAGATAAAGGCAGTACCAGATTCCCCGAGGGGATGTGACTACCCAAACTTGATTTGTGTGGGTGTCTGTTAGCCTAAATCCTCATTTTGCTCTAGACCACATTTTGGTCATCTTGTTGCAAAACAGATACATGAGAGAGGGCAGTTAATTAAAGTCGCAGTCACCCAAAGTTATGTATGAGCTCTATCCTTAAGCACTAGGGACCCCCCTCATAAAGCAAATAGTGACCAGAGGCAGGCAATTAACCAAACTTGTTTTGTGGGCTCTTCCTTTGGGCACCGTGGACCCCCTTCTCTTCCCTCTTCCAGACCTTGTGATGAATACACAGTTTCAAAGGCTTTCTTTCCAAGATAACTGGAAATGATACTTAGAATTTCAAGGGCTTCCCTCCTCCTGTGCTAGCATGGTGTTTCTTGTGATGTTAGAATACCTGGCAATATTATCACACCAGGCTCAGGACTGCTGAGTTAGTGGGTTAGACATGTCTCTTCCTTCTGTCTGCTTCGGTTTACTCTCTATCCTATCTTACATATTCATGATATATTTTGTATTGTATTGTACCTTTTAGGAATAGTTTATGCACCTTGGTAGGATGAGAGGGTAGGCATAATCCTTCCCCATTTCTGTCCAGATGCACTATTTTTGGCTAAGTATTTAACTATCCTGACAGAGCCCCCATTGAAAAAAAACAGAGATACATAGCTGTCTGCAGCAATCTCGTGCAGGATGTCTTCCAAACCTTTTATCTGTCACCCAGCAACTCTTCCAAGGTCTTGACCTTTGAAAAGAGCTGAAATCCAGTTATCAGATGTGTGTACTGGAAGGTTATTTTAGTAAGAACAGGTTTTGTAATTAGGATTCCTGGGGCTGTGAGTTTGTTACTGGGCAGAATATGCAAACACTTCCCCTTTCATTGAGAAATCTCTGTAGAAGGTTTGAGGCCATCTTCCCAGCTTCATTTGCAAGAGAACAAATGCATTGTGTTCTTATAGCTTTTGCCACACCCAAGTCCTCTCAGAGACTGGCAGTGTGTCGTTTATACAGAGTTGTCATTATTGTCTGGCTTTGAGTATTTATGCTTTCAAAAATATGGAGCAAACAGTTTGTGATGAAGTCTCTCTGGGCCAAGGTTATTGGAACTCCTTCGCTGGATTTATTTAGGTGTTTGGATAGGAACCCAACCTTCCTGTGCCGTTTGATGTGATCAAGTCTGCAGGCCTGGGTGGGAGAAGATGACCTCCACAGATACACTGGCCTTGGGCGAAATTGTTAAGGAGGCGAAGTTCCTGATTCCATTTGTCATTTCGCCAGAATGCCCTCAAGCTGTTCCCTGCCTCCCACCGGTTATTTTACCCCTCACTTTATCAGGCAATTTCTCCAGGCTTCACACTGAAAATTTGCCTGGTTGGTGCCCTGCTCCTTTAGAGTCTCCATGGTTGTGAGAATAGAGATTTAAGGGAAATCATTTTCGCAACATAATGAGTGATGCCAGCTTTCCCTATTTCTCCACATCCTTTTAACTCATCCTTCATTTTCTTAATATATGTTCATTTTAGAAGGACCACACTAGAAACTCAGTGTCTCCATGTAAAGGGAGAACAAATAGCAGTGTCAGCTATCATAGCAGTGAAGTGAAGGAAGTATTTTGGAGGCCTTTTCACTCTTTTAAAACCATTTCAAAAGGAAATAGCTCCAGCAGGGAGCTGTGGCCTTCTCTACTAGTATGTACCTTCCTTTGCTGACAAGGTTAACAAATATTAAGGCCGACTTTCAGAATAATTGTTTGGCCTCTTTGAGTCTTTGCCAATCAGTGACTAGTGAAAGGATAGGAATGGTAAAAAAATAAAATAAAATAAAAATAATAATAAGGAAGCAGCTTTCAAAAACAAAGTTGGGAGGGGGAAAAAAACGGCAAGAAGGAAAAGGCAGAATAAAATTACAACAGGATTTAGTTAAGGGAAGCCACTTTTATCAGCCAGAAAGGGGAAACGATTAGCAGATCAGTTTTGTTCTTCTAAGAATTGTGTTATGGGAAATGCTACCCACAAGCTACGGACTGAAGAAGATGCAGAATCATAGAGCTTTAAGTGCGGGAAGTGAACCTCAGAATTGACTTACCCAGACCACATCATTTAGGGGTGAGAAGTGTGAAAGACACGAAATGAGACTGATTCATTCAAACTAGAGAGGTATTGACACTAATACAGAGAATATTAGATGCCCCTAAAATATGCAAGAGTAAAGTTTCAATTTGAAATGCAACCATAGTAGCACAGAGCAATTGTTAGAAGCGCCAGATTTAAAGTCAGATGTATTTGGGATCCTAGTATATTAATTGTGTGACCTTGGACAAAGAATACTATTTTACTAAACAAAGCTTAGTACGCTGTCCTGTAATATTCAGACTATTAAAGTGAATGAAGACCGAATAATGCTTTGATACAATGCCTGACATAATGTGGGCAATTAATGAATGCCTTTTGCCATCATTACTATTATTTAAGAGGCAATGTTTCTCTTGCCACATATAATAAATTAGGTAACATTAGAATGAAAAAAAGTGAAATTAAAAGTTTTAATCTCTGATAGGTCTATCCTGCCCTGTCTCCAATTGATTCCAGCTTTCCCTATTTCTCCACATCCTTTTAACTCACCCTTCATTTCCTTAATATATATTCATTTTAGAAGGACCACACTAGAACTTTTTCATACTTTCACTTTTTCACATTTTTCTTTTATAATTGTTAATGATAAATTTTTCAACAAGGGTATAATCATGAATTTATCTAGCACTAATCATAAATGGTTGTATTTCCTGTGATTATAGTAAATTTACTAACTTGGAAATGATTGGCATTATTTGATAACATAAGAATATGGTTTGGCCTTCCATTTGTCCAATTATACTTTTGATCTTTCAGGAAATTTAAAAATTGCCTTTATTAGGTTTGGCTTATTTGCATATACTTTATTTCTAACTAGGTTTGGCTCATTTGCATCTATTTTATTTCTAACTATTTAATCTTTAAATCTGTACTAAAAACGGATTTTTTTCACTTTCATTATTATTTGAAGATACAGAAAGTCTATTGATGTTTTATGTAAACTATATATTCTGCTATTTTCCTGAGTTCTTATTGTGTGTCATATTTTAATATTGATTCTTTTGAGTCTTTCAGGGATCTTGTCTTATGATTCATACATACAGATAGTTTTACTTATTCTTTTCAATTTTATGCCTCTAATTGTTTCACTTGGTCTGACCACATTGATTACATCTCCTACAAAATATTAAATACTGGGAAGAGTGGAGATAAGGTGCATTTTCTCCATGTGCCTCTTTTTAGTAGGAAATCAGCCATTAAGTAAGATGCTGACTTTTGGCTAAAATATCTATTCATCTGTGTATCCATATGCAAGTAGATAAATAGATTATTGATGGACAGATTGATGACATAAATAGGTTATATAGATATTATAAATGCCATGTTAATAAAGCATCTATATATTCCCCTTCTGTTAAGTTATTTAAAAAATTGTCTTTTCTAAGTATATGGCAATGATAATAAGATTTATCTCTTCAGATCTGCTAACATGTGTATCTACTGGTTTTTGGATATTTCTCCCCCACTTACCTGTAAATTTCAGTTGGTTGACCATATTTCTGGCAATAGATGATTTTATTTACTCTTGTTTACTATTATGATTTTCTTGAGGATCATAGAATTAAATTTAGGTGATGATCATTATCCTATGATAACCTAGAATGTTTAATAGATTTTTTGTTAGGTAATATATTTGTACAATTTTTATTTTTAGGAGAAGGGTTCTTTTAGTTCATTACCTAGAGGGAAAACTTATAAAGAGATAAATCACTCAGACCAATGAGTAAGAATATTGTGATGTTGTCTTTCTAGAAATTGTGAAGTCATGGTCTTCTTCCCATGGTGAGTCACAAACAAATTATATTTGCCTTTAAGATATTTTCTGCTTTGCAATATCTCTAAAGGGTTTTCCACTCAAAGTCCCAGTATGAGTAGGTTATCTTCTCCAGGAGAAATCTTCTTTAAGCTTCCTTAGTGACTATCTTTCTCCTGAATATTTATGGTATCTTAAACTTTTTCTTTTCAGTTCTAGTAAATAAATATTCTCTTCAAGAGATAGATTGAAAACTTTTTAAAAGGTCAGTGTTATAAGATTAATTTCATATTTTCCTAATGGCTGTGTTTTGAAATCTACAGTATACAGATATTTCTACATGTAATTAGCCATATTTTTTAAAATAGGAAAGCTAACTCTGCCTTCTTTTAAAGTGTTTTGAAAACAAGCCTTTGGTTAAATATAAAAATAAAAGTTTTAAGAAATGTGCATACTTTATGCAAGGAATCATTAGAAACTATGCAAATATTCCTCTATTGAAATGATTGCTGCTTCAATCAATCATTATATAATTTTAAGCTAAATAATTCCACATTCCCATAAAAATCAATTTTTACTTATGCAGATAGTTCAAAAAGTGTATTTAAATTTCAGAACCACTGCATTACATCCCTTATAAAAAATTTATCACTGATGAGTACTAAAAAATTGCTAGAGAACTATTCAGTATTACTGGAACATTGCTTTATTCTCACTGACAGTCAGGATTTTTTTTTTTTTCTGGAAAAGGCAACATGTTTTTCATTTCTTTAAAAAGTTAACTTCTCCTGACCCAGCTTCTAAACAGTCATTGGAAAATAAGATTGGTCAATTCCCATCTTTCAAAAGAGACAAAACAGCTTAGAACAGATTTTAAAAGAGTTTGAAATTTGTGGGTTGTTTTTTTTTTCCTCCACAATATGAAACCAAAAAATCTTCTGAGAATAAATCCTGTTTCCAAGGAGTAATAGAGGTCATCTGTGGGATCAAAAAAGGAGAGGCAAGTGTGGGGGAAAATGAAAACTTTTGTAGACCTGAGCCCCCCATAAACATCACTTATTATGTTTGTTCTTTTTGTCAGATGGGTACAGATGGGAAATGAGAACTAAAATTTATTAGTTACCTTTTATGGGCCCTATCACCTAGCCATGACAAATCCTCATAAGTGTACTTTGAAAAAGGCATTTTAGCCCCAGCTGGTGTGGTTCAGTGGGTTGAGTGTTAGCCTGCAAACCACGGAGTCACTGGTTCAATTCCCAGTTGGGGCACATGCCTGGGTTGTGGACCAGGTCCCCAGTAGGAGGTGCACAAGAGGCAACCACACATCGATGTCTCTCTCCCTCTCTTCCTCCCTCCCCTCTCTTCTGTCTAAGAATAAATAAATAAAATATTTTTTAAAGAAAGAAAAAGTATTTAGAAAGCCCTAAATATTTTTAGATTAAGGAACTGAGGCAGGTCATAGGAATTAAAGTAATTTTGTCCAAAGTGATCCATCTGGTGAGTCATCTCACTACAAAGCCTGAATGTGTGTGTTTGTTTCCTGCCTTTAAAATAAGTATCTTGATCTTTTAAGACAACACTTTCTAGACTTCTGTCATTCACATAGTCCCATCACATGTTTGTCATTGCTCTGTACCACTAACAGAATTATTTGTTACATGACTAAAGGAGTTCATTCACCTGTGTGCATCAAAGTCCAATCAAACGTGAGCAGGAGTTTATGGGAAAGAAAGTACGAACTTACTAGTTGAGGAATCGGTGCCATGTCTGGAGTCACAGGTAGACTAACACTCAAAGACCTGGTTCCCTAATGGCCTGCATGGGAAAGATTATATATAGAGAAAATTATTGTGTTGATCATGCTGATTATCATGTTGATTAAGGGAGTTGGGGTCATGGGCTCTACTGATGAGTTGGGGCCAGGGTGGGGACTTTGGTCATTGTATTGGGTCCTGATGTCAGCCATGGGACCATTCCATCTGGTTTCGAGAGGGCTGCTGGAAAGGGCTGTCTACTTTCACGGGCCTGGGGGGCTGAAAAGCAACTGAAGTCAAGATGTTATTTTTAGATGAACAGGAACTCCGTTTCTGTGGTCCACGTGCCTGAGGCTTTGTTCTTAAGATAGTTTGATGGGACCAGAATCCAATGTCCTAAGAGCTTAATGATTAAGGAAGAGAGTCGACAGATGGAAAGAGGGAAGGGCCATGTTATACACATGGAGTTTCTGTGTAGTTGAATTTAGGATTTTTTCCTCTTTAAACTGACTTTGGGTTGACTCACTTTGTTACCTTCATCTTGTTCTTAGATACAAAAGACTAGCTGTGTTCTGTGTGACGTAGTCATGCCCCACGTAATGATGAGGAATGTTTTGAGAAATGGGTCTTCTTTAGCCAATGTGGTCATTGTGCAAGCATCACAGAGCGTACTTCCTTGGGCTCCATGGTGGAGCCCTTTGCCCCTAGGCTACAAGCCTGTGTACAGCATGTGAGTGTGCCAAACACCATGATGGTGAATCAAGCACAGGAGAAAACGGCGCAATCAAGAGCCATGGTGAAACATGAGAAGTGTAAGTCTGATGCCGACATAACAGCGTACTAGTCTATGGAAAACTGTTTTTTATAAGTAGAAAGCGTATACTCTAAAATAATAATGAAAATTATAGTACAGAAAATGCACAAACAAGTAATATAGTCATTTATTGTTATTAAGTAGTATGTACTACACATTATTACTGTGGTATACTTTTTCATGACTGGCAGTACACTAGGTTTGTTTTGACCAGCCTCACCACCAACACATGAGTAATGCATTTTGCTATGACATTGGGATAGCAACAATGTCATTAGGGCTAGGAATTTTTTAGCTTCACTCTAATTTTATGGGACTACTGTTGTATATGTGGTCCATCCGTTGATTGACACATCGCTATGTGACACATGACTGTATCATAATAAAAGCACAATTTTAAAACATGCATTATGTTCATTCATGCATTCCCTAAAATATTTTCACTGGTTTTGTGCTTACTACCTTTTTGGAAACACTGTGCTGGAAAGAAAGGTACTAAGGTGTATTTTGCCTTAGCCCATTGTTGAGAAACGGTTCTTTCCTTGGTTTGGGGCCACCAGCTTCCCACGGGTTCTTCCTCTTCTAAAGAAACTATTAAGCACAGATAAAGTAAAACTAGGAATACCAGTAATTTAGTAAGAACCTCAAGAGAGTAGAGTTGCAAAGGTAAAACTTAGGAAAGTGGAGTAATATAAGCATAAGGTTGCGGCTGACTCAACTGTGGACAACTCCTGAGGTCCTGACAGGAGGGGAGCTGACTTATGGCTTCCCTGAAGCAAGAGGGAGCCTGCTGACAGCGCGCTTTTCTCCCAGGAGTAAGTGACCAGCACGGCAGAGAGATTCCGAGGCTTGCTCTTGGGATGCTATAGCCATGCTCTGGCTTTGCACATCCCATGGGTTTTAACGATTAGATCCTCAAATGAAGAGAAAATAAGCAAAGCATTTTTGAACAGAAGTGAATTTAACCCTATTCAAGCCAATTTGGGCTCTAACCATTGCAGTTCTGGGAAGTCCATTTTAGAAGTCTGTACATGAACTGATTTTTAGGTATTATTTAAAGTTCTCATGAAAAAAGGGGTACATGTTCATGAGAGTGTTGTAAATTTCCTATGTTTGTGACTATTCTATTTTGCCATTTTGAGGATAGTAACAAAACTCTGATGACAAAAAAAAAATAATGCATTTCTGTGTTTCTTATTTTGATGGCATTATGAACCAAATGTATGTGTACCCCCAAATTCTTATGTTGAAGCCCTAACCCCAACGATGTGATGGTAACCAAAAGGTGGGGTGTTTGGGCAATAATAAAATTTAGATGATATTGTGAGGGGGGCAGGATAGGATCAGTGTCCTCATAAGAAGAGGAATAGACACCAAAGCTTTCTATCTCTGCCATGTGAAGACACAGTGAGAAGGTAGTTGTCTCTAGGCTAGGCATAGAACCTTCACCAAGAACTGAATTTGCCAGCACCTTGATCTTGGAATTTCTATCCTCCAGAACTAAAATAAATAAATGTCTTTTGTTTAAGCCGTGTATTCTGTGGTCTTCTATATTCACAGCCTGAGCTGACTAAGACAGGTGGCAAAAATATAGCTTGGGGTGTCAGAGGAGGTGGACTTGAGGGATTGTTGATTCAGACACTAGAGCTGGATCCAAGACTATTGCCCTGGAAGAGAGATGGCAAAGGATTACTTACTTTAAAAGAAAAAGGAATCTAGCTGGTGGAGTAGTGTGACAAAATACCAAGGGCAGAGAAACCCCCTGTAAGGTTTGAGATAAGAGAGGATCCTAAGGGTACCTGGCAGTTTATGTACAGATGTGAGGTGTAAGAGAATGAGCTATAGTATGGCATGATCATAAAGAACATGGACTCTGAACTCAAACTGTTTGCTTTTGTGACTGAGATCCTTCACTCACTAGGTTTGTCACCTTGGAGAGTTTAGCTCATTTCCTTACCCTCAATTTTTTCATCCCCCAAATGGGGAGAATTGAAGTCCCTGATTCATCAAGTGAAATCATACATGCAACATGTTAAGTGGTTTTGTTAGCTTCAGAACAGTAGATTTCTTTTAGATAATATCATTCACGTGGGTATATTGTTACTATGATACTTGGCCTGCAGAATCAAAAGGTCATGGACAGAAAACTTCTGGGAAAGAATGGATGTATGTGACCTATCATAAATGAAAAAAGACAACCAATCTCTTTGGGGATAACAATTGTTTATATTTATTCTAAAAGAAAATAGTGAATGGCAAATGAAAAAGAAAACAGATAGTTTACAGACGATCCTGGTTACTTGGAAGAGCTACTGGTATTTACGAAGGCAACTTCATTCACCCAATCTATAGCAGATGCTGATGGATTAATTTTTCAGATAGTGGAAATAGGTTTGGACGTATTTCCCACTGTTTCTAAGGGCTGACTTTTTGTCTGCTGCTGCCCAGAGTTCCTGGTATTGTGGAAGAATGGAGCCACTATGGTTTCTGAGCAGTATACTCTCTAACTCCTTCAGTCAACCACCACCAAATACTGTAGCTGTAGCCCTCTTGACTTATGGGCAAACCCACAAATAACCACAGGGCAAATAATTTACTTAATTTTTTATCCCTCTATAAAGGTTCATGAGGAATCAAGGTATATTGTAGCTTCTTGTGCTCTCCTTTAGGAAGGAGACAAAGAATAAGGAGGGCAATTTTAGGGTTAGAGCACCAGGAGTGCAGCTGTTTGAATACTCAAGTACCCGCTCCAAATTTACGTCCACGCAAGGAATATCCTTATTTGGAAATATGGTCTTTGCAGATGTAATCAGCTAAGATGAGGTTATGTCGGGTTAGAGTGACACGATCCATTGACTGATGTCTTTATAAGAGAGGAGGAGACACACAGGGGCCCCTCCCAAACACAGAGGAGACAGAAAGAAGAAAGCAATGGAGGCAAAGGTTGACACGGTGCATGTACACACCAGGGAAGAGCCAGGATTGCCAGAAGGCACCACAAGCTTGGGGGAGACAAGGAAGGATTATCCCTATAGCCTTCAGATGGACTATGGCCCTGCTGACATCATGACATTGGACTTCTAGCTGCTAGAACTGTGAAAGAATGCATTTCTGTGTTTTAATCCACTAAGGTCATGGTAAGCCGCAATGGCAACCCTGAGAAACTAATACAGAAACCAGTTTCCTTCAGTCCTGAATTTTACAGGTAAAGAATTAAAAGTACAGTGAAGGAACATAAGTTGACAACAGATAAAATATACTTGGAATAGATTTGTTATCTCAGTATTGTGACTTCCTGATTATCAAATGCCTTTAACTTCTGTGTGAAATACTGAATTTTTATTTTTTGACACATTCTGTTTCATTGCGTTAAACTCTTTCTTATATCTAAATTATGGCTTTCATTGCTATGCACCAATTATTATCTTAAGAGAATTTATGTTCATTTTTCCTTTTTGTACATGTCATTCCAGTCTATCTAAAGGAAACTTCAAAATATTTGTTAACATTGAAATTCTCTCCATTTCCCTCAGCTATCCCCGTGAACCCTACTACTCTGATAGTCTGTCATTGCAAAGCGTTCACAAGGACAACTTCACAAGATAAGGAATAGTCTTAAAAGAGAAGTGCTTCCATCTTAAAATATAACCATTTAAAAATTCTGTTTGATGACAAAGAGACTCTTAGAACATTATCTTCAGTAATTTCATTTTTAAGGGATTTAGGTTATTTTGTGACTGCCTTTGCAAATTAGGAACAAATTGTTTTCTTATTTGCTCCAGTTTTATTTAAGGAACAACCATAAATCTTTAAATAGTGAAAGATATAAAAAATGCTGTCAAGGTAACTGAGTTATGCTGAGCCATAAGTAGGTATTCTGTTTTGACAGTAGCTTAGTGGTATTCTCTGACAGAGGCCATAGAAATGGAAGGTACAGGAAACAGTAGCATATATTTTTTGAGAGTTCGGAGCTTGCCTTAGGAAATTTACCAGACACTGTGGTGACACTAATTGGGAAAATACAAAGGCAAGTTGATTTCATGTGTAAATGTGCATTGTCTTTGGGGGAAATGTGTTGCATTTCCATAATCAGAGTAAGCCACAGCACTAGCATATCCCCGGGAGAACATTTGTACCACTAAAAGTGTTGCTTTGGTGTATATGAGACATGGTGGCGTCTTATATTACGTTGTCTGTCCATAGGCTATCTAATGATCCTGCCAAAATAACTTCCATGAGTATTCTGAAATATTTCATTTTCATCATGTTATCTTGACTGTGGCCCTTGAAGAACGATGTCTTTGGTGTGTAAGCGTTCCCTCTAACATGTCTTGGCAAAGGAAGAGAAGGAGTGAATGTGTAAAACACGTGAAATGTAAGGGAGGAGGGCAAAGGCATTTGGGTTTATTGCATAGCTGGTATCTTCTGAACACCAATGACTCTCTTTTTCCTAAGCTTACAAAAAGTCTCCCAGAAAATGTGAATTAATAGGAGCTATCTCCATAGTAGTTTCCTACAGCTGCTGTCACAAATTACCACAGATCGGGTGGCTCAAGACCACAGAAATGCATTCTTTTGTTCTGAGACAAGAAGTCCAGATCTTGGTGTGTGCAGGGCTGCTTCTTCCCAGAAGGAAAATCTGTCCTCGCTGCTGATGCAGCCAGCGATCCCTGGACTTCCGGGCCTTCCGTGGATGCATCGCTCTGATCTCCGCTTTCGCCTTCCTGTGCCTCCCCTTTGTGACTCTGTGTCTCCAAACTCCCTCTTTCTCTATACGGACACTCGTCTTTGAGTTTAGAGTCTACCCTGAATATACAATGTTCTCATTTTGATGTCCTTAATTATATCTGCACAGACCCTATTCCCAAATAAGGATGCATTCACAAATATCGGGAGTCAGTACTCAGACACAGTCATACCTCGGTACTTGTGAGCTTCAGAACTTGTCAAACCCTATACTCATCCCATTTTAATGAGAAAAAAATGTGTCAGCACTGGGTGCTTGCTCGGGACTTTTTGCACTTGCTAGAAATTGTATGAGTCACAACACGACCCTATAAGAGAAAATGCTTCATCATTCAGTACTCATTGGTTTCAGCATCTGTCATGAGTTAACGATGAGTACCAAGCTACCACTGTATATATTTGGGGAAGGGGGGCACTCTTCGATCTACATGAATCTCCTATATTACATTGTGGTCATATTTATCTATGGCCAGGTATGTCTTATGAAGCATTAGTGGTTTACTCTGGGCTCCTATATAATTTAAGTGACTGAGGTGATGTGCCTATTGAATGGAGCACAACATTCAACAGGACACAATAAAACAAATGCAATTGGATATACCTTGTTTAATTTAGGATATTATAATATTAGAAACCAGAATGCACAACTTCCTTCTACTTAATTTTATATTAAGGACAGGACACCTATCTCTTTATCATTAATCTAAGTTGAATGCAAAACAAGTAGGCTAAAGAGTCCATTTCTAACCTTCAAAGATTCATCGGAGCATTCAACTGAAAGTGCTCCATCTCCTGCCTGAACAGAGACCTCTAGTTAGCTAACATTTTCTCCCATGTGGCTTGCTTGCTTTTCAGGATTAAAAAAGGAACCCAGATGTCCGCTCTGCTATTATGAAAAATAAATGTTTCTTGTAAAGAATATCAATGATAATAAATTTTAAAAGTCTACTTTTCACAATGGGACTTTGGATGAAATTGGAGAGTAGGGGGGCAGGGAGTTTCAGAGTGAACAGCTTGTAACTCCAGTGCTGCCCTGAGAGCAGATGGCATCCAGAATCAGCCCACTTATGATTACTCCTTAATAAAGATTAAAGTCACATGTCCCCTTCCACAGGTATGCTCAGCAGGCTGCCAATGTTCTGAACTGGTTATTGGCCTACCTTGATCCAGGCTAAATTTCTCCCTCCATTTATCTAAATCATTTCATATTTCTACCATGAAAAAGAAATAATGCTAATTTTTAAATTAAAAAAGAAATAGTGCTAATTTTATGTCATCATTAGTTTTCTGTTATACAAGCCCATTAACATTGCCTGGAGTTTTTTATTGTTCCAGATCTTAATAATCTTACAATGATGTTTTGAGTCATACACATGTCTGAGCTATATAATCTGTTTCCAAGGTATGTGAACTTGATAATTAGACAATGAATACAGGGTCTTTTTTTTTTCTGTGAGGCTGGCCTGGGTGGGAAGAAATGTGGGTGTTATAACAGGGTAGCAGCTGCAACCAAAATTCTAATGCACAGCAGGAGTCTTATACAAAGCAGTTCCATTCTTCTCATGAGTTGGCCAGAAGCCATTATTTTCAGGGGGAAAACGTGGTGCATTTTTCCAGTCTGTGGCCACTTGTGAGTTTCTATGGACAGCCCCCACAAAAAGCAACCAGTGAATCATTTTTAAATGCTATTTGTGTAACCCTAAACTCTTGAAAGCATGAAGGTGACTACAAAGTCAAATGAATATATATTTGAGGAATCACTTAAAACCGGTGACGCAATTAACCCTAAGGGAGGCTAATAATGTTTTTTTTTTTTTTGGTCTTACATGCATAATAGGTAGGTATAAGAATAGGCCTGTCTGGGAGGTGTATTTGTCTTTGCTTAATAACAACCCATTTCCTTCTTCTCTTCTTCTGTAAGTATAATTTAAAAACTTTTTTGTAAAAGTGTAATACCGATACAGAAAAGTGCACTACATCAGTTTCATAAGGGAACAGCTAGATGGGTTTCAGGAGGGTCACACTCAGACCAAGGGACATCACCAGGACCTGTCCTTCTCCCTCACATCTCCCTCTGCTCCCCTCTCCCCACAGATAACAACTGGGCCAATTGCTAACGTCATCAATGTTGTTCTGCTTTACAATGATAGACTTAGTACACTGTATGGTCTTTGACTCTTGGCTTCTTTTATTCAGCATTATGTTTACAAAATCCACCTCTATTTTTCTGTGAAGTTATAATTATTTTAATCCCACTGATCCATAGTATTCCACTGTGAGAATATACCATGCCTTATTCACTTTACTTGGGAAAGATTTTTGTACTTTGCCATTTTGACAAAATTATGAATAGTTTCTAAGAATTATCTAGTACATGTGTTTTGATGACTATTAGTACATGTTTCTTGGGTACATGTATCTTAAAGTGAAGTTTTAGGAGCACAAGCAGTGTTCTGTTCAGTTTGGGTAGAAATCAGGTATCATTTTAATATGGTTTCTTTTTCTGTTTTTCCATAATATATACTTTTTGTTCTTGTTGATTTGTTACACTTGCGTGGAAAGCCCGTACTTTTCATGATGGAACTTAAAATGTTCATTCACAAGGATGATTGCCCCAAGAATTATCGAGTATGTGAATTATTATCTTTCCATTGAATATTGATTCTTACAGTTAGGATTACTATATTCATCTTCTTAATTTCTCACAAATATTTTCCTTCTCTATTACTCCATGTCATGCCTTTAGTTCAGACTCTTATCTCTCACCACCTACACTGAACATTAGTTACTTAGCTGGTTCAGCTGTTTTTAGCCACTGACAGCCCAGCCCAATTCCCGCTAATACCCACGCCATGGGTGGTGGCCAACACAGAACAACAGCCCCACTTCTGTGAGACTTAGGCTTATTATAATTGTCATAATTTATCATTTCAAAATGTGCAATGTTGTGTCAGATCCAATATTTTTTCATTAAGTTTCCACCCTTATTTGGAGTCCGTAAGCTATTCATTTGCCCAACACAACACAGTCACACTTTGTAGTTTCCAGCTTGCTCTTGATTTAACCACTGTTTCTTATCCCATCAGTTGGACACAACAAATATTAATTATTCTGTATTCTCTGATAATTTTTAAGTTTATACATTTGATTACTATGCGTGCTATCTTAATTTATTTTCCCTACTAGACTAAACAAATAAGCAAGGGCTTATTTTATACCCCAAGTACCTTGAATGGTCTTTGACCCATGACACACTCATGGATAAAGCTGAAGACAAATGTGGACTGACCCTTGCTTTTCATGTGCTACTATTACCAAGTATTTGGACACTTGCATTGGTCATTTCTTATTTTTCCTTTCTATAAATGTCATGTGCATTCATTCAACTCAGCTGCTGATGTTCAATATAAAACGATTAGCCAGGATTGATTCTTGATGGTTTTTCCTGCCATCTTGCATTAAGTGTGGTGTGACTTTGCTCTTAAAAACAGCTAATCTGATCATATTGTCCTTCCCATAAGAATGAGGCATTAGCCAGTTTTTCAGAGGACACAAAGTTATGTTTATACAATATTCTAATTCTCCAAATGTTAAAATGCAGTTAAGGTAGGAAATACCAGCTTCATATTTCTGAACAAAATGTTTACAGAAATTCCAGATCTCCCTTCTACAAGCTGGTCAGTGACCCTATCTCCCTCCAGGCTGATTGCTAACACATGGTCCTTTGCTGACTCTACATAGAGGCCCTGGGAATGCTCATGTAACTGCGAGATAAATTATGGTTCAAGTCTACATGTGCATTTTCAAAATGCTTAGAATCACATCATATGCCATGTTCATTTCCTTTGGCTTTCTTTTACTTTTCAAAAACTGAGCATCACAGGCATCAGAAGTGTTAAAATTAATGATTTCAACTTGCTGTTACAAAGTACCTGCATGCTTTTCCCATCAGGCCCCAGGGCCTGAATTTACTTCACAGAACGGTAAGTGCTGGAGGTTTATCTGGTGAATGTGCAAAGTGTTTGTCTTAAACTTGAAAAATCTCAAACCCCTGTTCTCTTCGGAGGTTATCAGACCTAAATTATAACTTCAGTTTTATGATGCTGAGAAGGGGCTGTTGTAAAATACAATTGTGTAACAGGTTTTATCCGTTCTATAATAAAAAGGAAAAATGTGTGTACAAACCTTCAATAAACATTTAGAAGATTATATTGAAGGTTCTTCAGATCTGGAAGAAATCCGTCAGAAGTATTGCTGAGTCCACAACCTACAGGAGAGAACTAATATGACTGGCATACTCTGTTTCTTAGTTTCTAAATCCAGGTAAAGATTTCTTGCAAAAGACAAATATACTACTTCAAATTTAAAGGAAGCCCAAAGAGATTTCTGACTTACAGTTCAAAGATGTGAGAAATGAAATAAGAGATATTATCATCACATTATGATTCAGAAAATATATATCATCTGTACTCAAGCATACAAAGAACAGGCTTTATGCCAGCCACTAGACTCTGATCTAAGGTGCTGTGAGATTGTACCTGGTCAAGCCTGCATTCCTTTTCTGGCCCAAGACTGCTCTTTGTAGGCCAAATCTAACTTTTTCTTTGTGGTCCACAGAGTGAGGTTTTTTTGGTCATTTAAGTCTTACATTCTCCCTTACTACTGCATAAGAACCCACCACTACTAAAGAGTAAATAAAGAATACCATCCAGGAGAAACTGGTAAATAAACTACTGGTTGCAGGTGCGGGTCTTGTAGAATTTTATTGGTGGGTTTAAAACAGTAATAGACAAGGCCCCACTAGGCCCAGGCAAAGATGCAGACCCACGGTTGCTGTCCATGGTTCTGAATCATCATCCTTCAAGTCTGCGTCAATTTTTTATTCCAACTTTGGCCCACGAGAGCTGTCTGCCCAATATTTCGAGAATTCTGAACCAATGAAACAAGAAGCAGGAGACATGTGGAAGGGAGGAAGTAAAAAAGAGATAAATTAATAAAGTCATTAGAAAGGCAGAATTTCTGAAGGAGAAGAAGACACACATTTTTTTTTCTTTTAAAGTGATATTCAAGCATTCAGCTTCAAGGAAACAAATGACCATTGATTTTGGCCAAACTGAGGTATCTCAGGAAAGGTTAAAAAGAGTGTAATAATTAATGTAATTAAAATATATCAGCAGTAAAGAAAGTTCTAGAATGCAGAGAAAGGACATTTCCTCTAGGCCTCCAGATATATCACTATAGAAGTACCAGTTGAATACTCCTGTTTATTTCTGTCTTTCATAGGTTAAAACATGTTCTCAATCATCACAATTTAGTAAAAAGTATCTATGTTCCAAACTGGCCAGAGTTAATTTTTTTTTGAAATTTTTGATATTTGTATCATATTTCTGATTTTTATAGGTGTTTTTCTCTCTGGCAACTTTAATGAGCCTGCTCTCCTTTACTGAAAATCTACTGATGCTACATCCAAAGTGGGGGTTGGATGAAAATATTTCTCTACACTTCTTAACTCACTTTGAAAAAGGAAGGTAGAGAAATGAGAGTAAAAAATGTTCATAATGCAATTTTCTGGAAATTGTAGATATTCGAGACATGGTTTGGGTAATGCGAAGATTGCTTTACATGAGTCTCTTATTTGTGAATTGAATTAGTTCATTCTTATTCTCTTTAAATCTAGCCTCTTTAAGCCTAGATGGAGCACACTATTTTAGAGTTTTAGAAAATATAGAAGTACCTCATTGATTGAAGCAGCTGCTTCTGAAATACACTTGCTTTTGTATGTTGAAAAACAGCTCTAGTACTATGCCTTGATTTGGTGTTGTACTTTACACGTTTAAGTGTTACTACTTATATTCAACGTGCATTATCTCACTGACTGTTCCCACCTAGATTGCAAATTAATTAAATTAATTTACTTACCACTGAACAGATAAAGAAAATGGAATTCAGGAAGATTAAGCTACTTGCTGAGGGTCACAAAGCTACATCTTGACAGATCTGAAATTAGAAATGAGCTCAACTTAGTCCAATGTTTGTTTAGCAATTCCAGAACAACAAGGCTTTCTCCACTGTTCTACTTCAGATGGTATAAAAGTCAGATGGGCCGTCATGTCTCACTTGTTGGGTAGAGACTAACAACTTTCAGATGATCAAAACACCTTCCACTGCGGTGGCTAGGATTTCTTCCAAGGCTGTGCTCAGCTCTTACAGATCAGCGCTCCTATCTCAATGATGTCTGATGATTTTCAGAAACCACATGTATTCCTTAAATTCATTTAAACTTTGTTTAATGATTTTTATGTTCTTTATTTTTCCTCAAATGAGTAATAATAATGCTTATTTATAGTAAATATCTCTCTTAACATAGCTGAATTATTTCCATCAAGTCTCACACTTGGGATATTCTAATTATATAAATTAAGTAAAAGAGTCTTTTTTTTTTTAGTTTTTATAGAGAAGGTCTCTGAGTCTCAGATAAGTTCAAGAATTTCTGAAGTTCTCAGAGGCAGTAAATAATGAATGCAGGACCGCTGGATGGGCGTCTGGAGTCTAGACCTTGAACTTTAACCCCTGCCCAACGGACAGCGGTGATTCTTAAAAGGAACGTGGAGTATTTTGCTTCCCAGGGAACATGTCAAAATGTCCAGAGACATTAATTAGTGGTTGTCAACACTTGGAATATCATGCACCTGTCATGTAGCCACTAGAAGCCAGGGATGCTGCTAAACATCTGACTGTGCGCAATACAACCCCAACCCCACCCCCACCCCCATGTGCTCACTGAAATGTCAGTAATGCCAGTATTGAAAAACCTTGCTTTAAATAAGTCTGTCAATGTTTCTTCTCTTTCTTATTATAAAAATAAAATGCTAATTTAAGGATACCAACTTTTATATTTGAACCCAATGAAATATGGGCCCAAAATGATCAGATTACAAAGTGAAAAACACTCAGAGTTTGGAGGTAGATAACATTGCTTTAAAATTATTTCTTTTTTAAACTAAATAGCATGCTCCCTTTGGAGGGGTCACTTAACCTCTCTATGCCTTATTTCCCCTTGGTATAAAATAAGAATAATCCCTACCTCTTAGGTTTTTGACTGGCTTACACATTATTGTTATCATTATTATTCATCCTTCCCTTCTTCACCTCTGTACTCCTACCTTTTGTAGCCTCAAGGCCGTAAGCTGCTTCCTGTATGCCCAAGGTCACTCACTTTGGTGGCCTATAGATTTGGCCCATTCTCTGGACGTTGGTACCATCAACATGACCTGTCTGGTACATTACCTTTGACTGGTAGATAACACCACTAGTGGGGGCTTCTCTGGTTCAGTCAATGCCTGGTGCTCAGACCTTCACAAGGATCCTCTTGCATGGATAGGGTAATTGACAGAAATTATGATTTATTGATTCACTTCCCACTTCTGTGTCTCTCTCAGAGTTAAAGTGAGCTCAGGTTTTGTCATGCAGTCTTTACTAACATCCCAATAAGAGAGAGGAAAACTCTACACACCAGAGAAGAAATGTGACAATCAGTTAGATTGGAGTTCAACACCCATTGCATCTCTTCTATTTATTTCCATAGCTCAATACTGTTTCAGAGTCTGCTGTCATTTCCATAAGAGTGCTGTCCCATGAACGAGAACAATACGTATAATATACACCTAGCTTCATGCTTAACAAGTAATAGCTATGTATCAAAATTTATAAGCATCATGTCCATGCATCATGCTTCAATCATGAATTCTAACTCTACATATGAAATTCTTTCACCTTCAGTCCCACTGCATAAAAAACAAATACAAGCATTACTTTCCCAAGACAGGTTTGTACTTCTCTTTATGTTCTCAACCTCATTTTTTCCTGAATCCTCCAAATGAACATGAAATTATCATGTTAGAGAATGTTTGTTCTCCTTTAAAAAACCTTGACTTGCATCTGGTGATGAAAGTAAAGGCGTTTACCTTAATGATGGTGACAGCGCTCATCTTTGTAGCAGCTTTGGTCTCTGGGGATTTTGCAGTGATGAACATTTAGCAGTTTTGGGTGATGGAACTATCAGAATTATCTAGACCCATTCTGAAAAGGGAGAACTAAGAAAGAGAAAAAAATGCCTTCTCTCATTTCAAGGACTCCTTCTGGTTCTATCCTCGGCCAATATCATCAAAAGCTGTTTCCTATGAGAGTGTTAGAGGAAAACATGATCAGTAGAAAGGAGAGAAGTTAGTTTGTCTCTAAAACCTTTCTTCTTAAGTCAATAACGCTTGCCCCAAGGGACTCTATTTTCTTCAATAGAGCACCTTCACAGCTGAACTCAGCATGAAGAGACTGGACGGATATTGCAATGACAATTAATACTACCTAGTCAAAGAACATGTATGAAAGACCCACGGACATGGACAACTGTGTGGGAATTGATTATAGGAGCAAGGGGTGGGATGGGCAGAGGGATTGGCAGAAGAGGGCAAAGGGGGAAAACTGAGACAACTGTAATAAAATAACAATAAAATGATTAAAAAATAAAAATAAATATTTAAAAATAAGTAAAAATGCTGCCTGTTCCAGGGGAAATGAGAGACAGATTATCTCAATACAAAGATATTCCAAAATATTCCAATGCAGTTGCTACATTAAGGAAATGCAGAAGTCTGAAAGAGCATGAGGAAGAAATATGAAATAGAACATCTTCAAATTCACACTGTTACTTATTGCTTTAGTAAGTGGGAGAGGCCAGAACCACTCCCAATTCTAATGTATTATTCCCTGGGTCAACTACCCCCAAACTTTTGTCATTTGGAATGGAGGGCCCTCAGATCTCCAACTTGGGATTCTGTTCATTTATTCATCTTCCCATTGATATATTTAATCGCTTATTCAACAATTACTTATTGAGGAGTTAGGGATTCTGGGTACAAACATATTTTTTAAATGTGATCATGTGACTTATATTTAAAACTGAGTGAAGGAGTAAAATACACGAGTAAATAAGTGAATTACATTTTAAGTGGGTGTATTGCTATAAGGGAAATAGAATGTGAAATAGAGACTGATACTATATTTTCAATAGAAGTGAGGCTTCTCTAAATAGACGATAATTATGTCGGTGTGTGTGTGTATTTTGGGGTGGGATGCATGGAAGGAAAGTGTAGCAATGTTTTGAATTAAACAAAAGCACCTGAAAAGGTCAAGCCCCCTCCAATGCTGTACTATGTTCCATTGACTCAAAACCTTGCTAGTTGCCATGGCACTTAATATGATAACACTTGAGAGCCCCTGATTCATTATATGCAGTATTGATGCTGCAGTTAACATACTTAACAAAGGCCTGTCATCTAATATTATTTGATACAATGATGCTTGGATGAACTGTAGACCCTTTGGCAAACAGGTGGGAGGCATTGCTTAGATTATTTTTTGTCTTTTATGCAAATCGTGTTTCCCAGCTTCCTTCAAGCAACCCTACAAAGACAGGTACCAACTGCACTTAGAACAACCTAAGTGTCTGACATATTGAACTTTGGCTTGTGAAATATCAACTCGGTAATTGCATTTCTAGTTGGTTATTTGTTCACCTCTACACTGTAAGCTCCGTATAGCCAGCCAACTTTGTATCTCCAAAGCCTAGCAGAGTGTCTGCATTGAACTGGTATTCAGGAAAAACGTATTTAATAAGTGAATAGTTGAGTAAAGAATAAAGGCTGGACCCGTAGCAAGGGCTGAAGAAAACCATTATAAGACTGAATCTCAAGATATTTTTCTAAACCAAATTTAAAAATTTATACACACACACACACACAGACACATACACATTCACCTAAGCCCTGACTCATGTGGCTCAGCTGGTTGGTTGGCATCCTGCAAACTGAAAGGTCACCAGTTCGATTCCTGTTCAGGGCACATGCCTGAGTTGCAGCTTAAGTCCCCAGTTGGGGCTGTACAGGATGTAACTGATCGATGTTTCTCACATGGATCTTTTTCTCCCTCTCTTTCTCCCTCTCTGCTCCTCTCAAAAGAAAGAAAGAAAGAAAAAATGAAAAGGAAGGAAGGGAGGGAGGAAGGAAGGAAGGAAATATTCACCTAAGAAACATGGCATATTTAAATTGAAAAACATAAACATTGAATTTACTTCACTAATAGAAAAAGACAAAACAGTTTGGTCAGAAACTTTCAAATTTGAATGGAAAGTATTGCTCTATGTGTTGTCCCAATATGTCAAGGTTGGAGATTCAATCACCAGCTAGGGCACATATAAGAATTTACCAATGAATGCATAAATAAGTGAAACAACAAATCGATGTTTTTTCTCTCTCTCAAAAATTAACATATAAAAAACAATTAAGTATTGCTCTATAATTTACACCACGCCCCCCCCCCAAGTTTACTTACTCAAAGAAGATTCGGTCCCTTCTCCTTGATGTTCTGTTCCATCTCTGGGACCTTACATCTCACACTGGCAAAAAATATTTTGTTTTCTCACCTGAAGATGTAGAACATTGGAAGGAACTGAAGAAGTAGGTTAGGGACACTTATCAATCTCGTTCATGAAACCTCCCTAAAGGCAAAGAGAGCGAGAAGGAAAGAGGGAGCTGAGGGGGGAAGGAGGGAGGATCTGGTACAAGTTCAATTTATTTTGGAATCACTTTTTGGGAAAGCTTATATAATTCCTATGTATCATTTTTCTTCTATAAAAATTTTTTATCAAAGCTTCAAGTGAAAGGTTTTTTCCAGGAATATGTAATATTTTGTTGCACAGCTTCATGCACCCTCCGGCACCCTGACTCATCCCACCTCCTTCCCACTACTTTGAGAAACTCGTGTGCAAGAATGCTAGTACAGAAATTTTTCTAGAAGCAAGGTGTATCAGAATCTCGAGAAGGTCTTTCCTAGAAAATAAAATAGAAAAGAAAAAATACTTACATGGGAGATTAAATCTCTAAAAATAACCATATTGTCTTTAAGAGGCTTTCTCTTCTGTCCAGAAGCTTCCAGATAATTCTAGGTGTCTGCACATGGATAGGATATTTTCTTCAAGTGCTGAAATGCAGACATTAAGGGTATTATCAATGAAGGCTATTTTTCATTGTTTTTGATTGCGATAGAAGAGCACAAGCGTACACTGAGATGCATTGTAGCTCCATTCCCTTCCTCAGGGAGCTGTTATTTCAATAAAAACAATGGAATCAGTTAGCATAGGTAATAAAATAATTATAGTAATTTATTTTGGCTATTAAATGTTGCATCCCCTTAGCTAATCATCCACTTCAAGCTATTATTCAAAACGTTCTGCTCTTTTTGCCTTTAAGTTAAACATCATGAATTTCTATGCACTGATAAGTCCAAATCTAATAAATTCCTGATGCATTTCCTTGTGCTGTGACTACAGACAACTCTCTCTATCTTGTTAATTCAGTGTTATTTAACCCCAGTAAAAGATGTTTTCTAATACAGGATAAAACCAAAGAGTTACTTGTTACCTAAGTTTGTAGCAAGTCACAAGTATATTTAGCCTCCACTGTTTTATGACTGTAAAGCACCCTGTGTTATAAACAAAGGAAGTATCTGAGATGTTAATCATGGGGCCTTAGAGAGCTGTACTTTCTAAAATAACCCTAAACATCCCCTGCCAACGTTTAGTCCATGAAAAGATATCTTTCAGGATTCAAAGAGCCTAATGCATGTTTCACCATATGAGAGTGTTAGGTTTCTAATTACAGTTCTATTCAGTTTCACATCCATTTCATTTTGATAAGGTCTAAACCAGGCATATCAAGTAATCTGAAACTACAGTTGTTTTCCTGTTTTTCAGGCATGTTATGTGAATTGTTTAGAGAGAAACCAAACTGGCATTCCTATTCTCATTTTCAGACTCCAGATCATTAAACAAAAAAAGCAGCAGAAATAACTTCAAATGATTCCTGGAGAGATTACATATTCAGAGTTTAAAACACAATCTATCTTTGTACTATCAGTGCACTTTAAAGAAAACACTTCATTCTTTAACCTTCCCCATCCTTCATGTGCTTTTCTGAACTTACCCAACAAATCAGTACAGGTTTGACTTTTATTTTTAAAAAATGCAATTGCAGGAAAACTGCCCTTCAGTATGAGTTCTGAGAATAATTACCAAACTGAAAATATAACACACCAGATAACCTATTTTTTTTATTTATTTTTCAACTTTACATTTAGTATTTTTTGCATTAGTTTCCGGTGTACAGCATAGTGATTAGGCAATCACATACTTTACAGAAGCGTTCTCCCTAATATTTCCAGTACCCACTTGGCATGATACGTAATTGTTATAACATTATTGACTATATCCCCAGGCTGTCCTTCACATAACCATTTGTACTTCTTAGTTTCTTCATCTACTTCAGCCGGTTCCCCAGCCCTCATCCCTACCCCGCAACCCTCGATCTGCTTTCTGTGTCTGAGTCCGCTTCACTCTTGTTTATTCATTTGTTTTGCAGAGATCTCCTTTTTACTAATCGCATGTAGGTTTTCCAAAACTGTTATGAGTTTGCAAGGTGTATCATACAACTGAAAATCACCTTATAAACTAATGACATTTTTTTGGTCTTAAAGTTGTAACATCAGAAATTCCAAAACACTTATTTCCAAGTGGATTGTATTTCATTGATATTCTACTTGCAAAAAAAAAAAAAATCCAAAAAAGTGGATAAACAAAAAACTTCCTGTTAAACAACATAATTTTCAGTTGAATTGAAAACACGTTTAGTGGGTTTTTTTTACTCCAGTAAATACCACAATTATATTCCATCTACTTGTCAACATCTGAAACTTTACTTAGGTCAGAGAAAAAGAAATCCCCACTAGGACCTAGAATTTTTCTAAGAACTTTGGCTTAGTGCCCTTGAATTAATGTGGCTTTTCAATAAAGTAACACACACACTCACGCAAAACACAAAATACTCATTGAAATGAATTGATTGTACTTCCTGAACTGCCTTGGTATTTACAGTACATTAGAATACATTGAACTGGTATTGTCTGTAGTTCATTACAGTGGGAAGAAAGTGGCAAGTGTTGGATAAGTACTTGCTCAGTCAAACTGACTGCAGAGTCACAATATTCTATTTGGCTCTGAATCTTATGTTTTCCTTATAAGGACATCCGTTTTTCCTGGTGTTGAAAATTAGCACTTGCAAAATATTCTACAGGGCCTTCTAAAGTCTTTGTAGTTTTACTTTAAATCATATTTAATAAAATTCTTTCTTAAAAATAGATGGGCATTGTATGGTAACCAGAATTATCTTTACTGTGAATATATTCTACTAGAAAGGAATATTGTTTAAGGTTTTATGGACCCAGTAGCTAAATTAAAATTGGTTTATTAGAAAAACCATTTAAATTAGCTTCTTTTGTTTAAAAAGTTATGTGTTTGAATAGCTGGGACTCAAGAAGTAATTTTACAAAGGAAATATAAATGTATTGTGATGAATTTAAGTAGCACAAAGAATACAGAAAGCTTTGCATGTAAATTGACTTTATAAATTAGATACCATAAGCTGGTAATAGAACATAGTAATACCCATGGACAAATTCCAGTCAACATAAAATTTGAGCTCTTTGAAGATATGGCCAAATCTGTTCTCTTAGAAGTAATAGAAATTTTCAGCCAGTGATGGACTTAACACAGTGGATAACCTTTTCATTAGGCAATTATGTGTTTCAGTCCACAGGATATTCAGTATATATTTTTGTTGCACTTTTTCAGATGTCAGTGACCCCATTTCATAAAATTTAAGTCACACTGAGGTTTTAACATCTGAGGAAATCAATAGATGAAATATTGAAGACTATTATACATCCACTGAAAAAGTTTTTTTCCTCTCTTTTTAACAATTTTTTATTGTTCAAAGCTCCACCTAAACATCAAAAACATCATTGAAAAACCTGAGTGATAATTATCCATGTCTTGAATTTTACAGTAAAACACTTTTGTAGCTTTGTAGCATTTGAACTTCTAATCCACTTGGTACAAAACCCTAGGAAAGGAGGTAAGAACTATTAAACCAGTAATCCATTAAGCAATGTTTAAAAAAAAAAAGACAAGAAAAAGAAAGGAAAAAAGGTATTACTCCAAGTCAGGCTTTATAACCATCACAATCAATAGAAACAAATTTGTAGTCACAGTTCACCTCAAGTGACACTAATTAAAAAGAAAATGGTGTGTAATTAATGTGTAATTAAATTGCAATTCCTAATTAGTTTTTTTGGGTTATCAGGAGCTTACATTTAGGCTTTCAACAGAAGCTAGTAGATATTGTGTAAGTCTAACCTAAAATAGGTTTTAGTAGGGACTTCTGTGTTACTTTAGAGGGTGAGAATTATAAAGAGCTTAAAAATGAAAGTAGAACATTAAAAAATAGACCCACCAAAAAGTGAAACGAGCTGCCTGCCGTAGATGGATGATCCCCACCACTAGAGAAAAGCAGGGGGAGGTGGGGTGCCAGGCAGGTTGGCCATCTGACAGGCAGGCTGTAGAATGCACAGCTAGGAAATTGGACCAGGAGACTTTCAGGCTACTTAAGTAATGAGCTCCTGTAGTTGTGTGGTTCTGGCAACTCTCTGAGGGGAAGAAGCATAGGACTAAGAGCTCCTTAGGACTAGGCGTGTTCTTTGTTACCGGAACTTGCCCATCACAATCCTTGCTGAAGTTATCATTGGCAGTGGCTCTGGTCTACCTCTACCTTCAAGTAGCCCATGTGTCTTTATCCACTTTCTTTACTGAAAATGCTAGAGAAAGAAAGAAAACAAAAATCACTTTAAGAATCACCATCTGTGCTTCATTTTCTAAAGAGATCCAAATCTCATTCTTTTTCTTTGGAAACTTCCCACAGAAGACAGGAAGGATGGGTTGTCACGTTACACGGGATGCTTTAGCAATGGTCCTCTGACCCAGCTCTAGATTTGGGAGTAGGGTTTAGCAGTTTCCCAGCATCCCTCTGTAACCCTCTATCAAAGAAACCCAGGCAGTGTCTTAATAAAGCATCAGAATTTCATTTCAGTAAGTTTACTGAAGATGTGTGCACTGAAAATACAATACAGTCACTCAGCAACAGAATACCTAAATTTCAGAAGGCAGAGATGGGACAGCGTGGACAAACCCCAGATCTCCCGAGGGGGACTAGCCCTGATGTCTGGGGAGGATTCGAATAATAGGTGGCAGGAACCCCAAGGCAGGGAAGTGTAGAACTCTGACAAGTGGAAAAGCAAAGCCCTCAAAAACGGTCACAGTGTCTGAGCTATTCTAAATACTCTTCCTCAAAAGTACAGCCATTAGGCTTCTTTTGTGTGCAAGAAAATGGAGAATAAAAAGTTGAGGTTTTGTTGGTTGTTTTGTTCTGTTGGTAACTATGGGGTAGGATAACAAGAGCTGGAAAATGCCATGCAATTGAGCACCAGGAAATAGAGGCACCAGGAGGAGGCTGATGTCTCTAGAAAGCAGGATTCAATGGATTGCTACAGCAGGGCCACAGCACAGGAGAGGATGGGCTCCTACAACATTCCTCTTTTGTGTCACTCCCCCCAGAATTCACACATCAAGGAAACATAGTGTGGCTGGTCTTCGGTTGCATGTTTTGCCTCTGGCCCATAAGATGGGGGCTCTTTTTGTAAGTTATTTATTGATTTTCAGAGAGAGAGGGGAAGAGGGAGAGACAGAAACATTGATTTGTTGTTGCATTTATTTATGCAGTCATTAGTTGCTTTTTGTATGCATCCTGACCTGAGATGGAAACCGCAACCTTGGTGTATGGGAATGATGCTCTAACTAACTGAGCTGCCTGGCCAAGGCCAAGGTTGGGGCTCTTGTATGAAGCTCAACAGTACCTACAAAGGCAGTTCCCCTAGAAAATTTGTATGCTCTTACTGCAAACAGTGAAATTGGACGTTGGGTGGGAAAACTAAACAAAAATCAAATAACTAGGAACAAAAAATAAAAACAAGAACACTTGTCTACCAGTAGGTGCAGAAAAGCAGGCTTTCAACATTCATTCCACAATTAATTATTGACTGAGTGTCTGCGGACTGTGAGCTGCTCTGCTCACATTAAAACAAGCTTTCCTTCCACGCAGCTGCCTGTGAATGGGAGATACATTATGAAAAGGGGCCCTTAGCTTTTAGTGGTCATTTCACATTAAGACTAAACATCCACATCTCTGTCCACAGTGTTATTTTTCTGCAGTCCAAGATCTTTATTCTTTCACTTGAAATTTGTTTTTGTAAAGAAGCTTTTATGTTCAAATAACTGTCAATCCCAGAAGACAAGAGGACTTGGTTTCATCCTCAGCTTCCGCATGCTTTTTCAGCAACCAAAGTCAGAACACGCAGTATATTCACACATACACACAAACATGTAGAATGCTCTGGAGCCTACAAGAAGGAGGAGGGACCATCAAGCTTTGAATCAGTATTTGAAATGGGAGAATTCGAAGTCCTTGCATCAAAATTTATCCAGAAAGTTGCAGAACCTACCCAAGAGATTGTTAAAGAGCCAGACGGGAGGACTGACAGACAAGGTTGAAGTTAACCACTGGAGAAAAATAAAGCCGTTTCATTTTTACACACCACTGATTTGAAGATTACTCAATAAGTTTGTTAAACATGAAACCAAACAAGTGCCATTGTTGTGTTCACCGTCTCTTAAATCATTGCCATTGTCTTTGGAAGAGTGTTTTCCAAATTATTTTCCTAAGTAGATATATGACAAGAAAATATTTCACAGTGTATTAAAATAAGTTATTTGGCATGACATTCCCAACCCCATGCACACTGGCTATGGGAAGTCCTGTAGCTAAAACATCAGCTAACTTTATTTAATCCAGCCTTTCCCCAGTTGGTGACAGATCCTATTTTAGCTACATTGCCATTAACATCCTGCAAAAAGTCCACTTTCCAAACACCAACTACTTTAAGGAAAGAATACGGTGTTTAGTGTCTTACATATGGTCCTCCACGATCTGGTCACTACCTCCGTTCACCGCCTGTCCCACATTACCGTGCCCCACTGAGATCAGACTGCTTTACTCCTTTATGAATGCACCCTTCACGTCTGCTTCTATGACTCTTTCCCCCTTTGTCATTTCATCATCAGTATTACTTGTTTCTATTCAAATCCCCCCCACTCTGTTAGTCCTATCACAAGTTCTACCATGTAGTCCATGCAGAAGCCTCACCTAAGAATTGTCGCTTGTTCTCTCTACATGCATAGCACTTATCATGATATGATTGGAAGTTTACAGAGTGATTACTGGGAATCAGACACTGTTCAGTCCTTGTCTAAACAACTCTGCAAGTAACGGTATTACTTATAGATAGGGAAGCTCATACTTAGGGAGGACAAAGAACATGATCAAGGTCTCATAGCGGAGAAGTGGTAGAGCCAAGGCACTACTCCAAGTCTACCTGACCCGAAATCCATGTTCTGCAAAACTGTGTAACAGTCCCCCTGCCCTGCTGTGTGCGTGTCTCTCTCCTCCTCTCGAATATCAGTGCTCAGAGGACAAGGATCTCGTTGAGTTCATCTTCACCACATTCTGTGCTTAACACAGTGCCTTCTAGCTACCCTGTAAACATGTTTAGAATCAAATCCAACCATGCACACTCAGCATCATGAGGTAACAGGAGTGTATCTCCATGAGAATCACTTGTCTGTCATTTCCAGGTGCTGGTTCTTTGCATTCCACATGTCATTTCCTGCTTTTGAATTCTCCCCCTAGCGTATCTCATTACCATGCAGCCCCAAAGTCCCCCTTAGTTACAAAATCTAATGCAATATGACTAGCGCAACATGAGCACATGAGCCCTAGAGAACTGAAGAGCAAGAAGGTTGTTTTCTCCACACTGTGGATTTAAGCGAAGTTATAAAAATATGTATGTTAAAGGTCATCAGTGCAACTCCGGACTAGGAGCCCTCCCGTGGAAGGGTTCCATCCTTCGCAGGGCACCAAACTGCGGTATTCCCGTGGAAATTGAGTTGAATAGGCCATGCAAGCAGCCCCGTTTATGTTTCCAAGAAAATTGCCTTATTAATGTGCATTATGGAAATAGTGTTCCATGTCAGACCTAACAAGAAGAATTTGCACTGCGTGTGCACACGGAAAATTGCCTCCTGTGCTTTTCATCCCAGTGGATCTTGGGGAATTTTCTGAAACTCATTTTCAGCTCTGCCTGCTTCTTCAACAATCCCTTTCTCTATAAACAATCCCCTCTGCAATGAACTCCTTCCAAAGCACCCCAGATGCCAGCCAGACCTGGCAACCAGGTCAGCAGTTTGGTGATCCCAAATAAATGTTTCATGGGCATTAGGCCTCTGGCCAGAAAGAAACCAACCTGAAATAACAGGAAAGGCAGTCGAGTATAGCGGTCAGCGTAACTGCAGGGATTGTGGATCCCTGCAGACCTGGGTTCAGAGTTTGACTGTCCCTTCTCAACTGTGTGACATGGGGGATTAATATTAATATATACTCTTCAAGCCACATACAAAAATTAGTAGTAAAATTCTCCCTCTTCTCAGAGTTATAATCAAATTGAATGTGATTGTATTTACAAAGATTTCGCACAAGGTTGCTCACAGAAAATAAGCCTCAATAAATTATGGTAGATTTAGTAATGTAACAAAATTTTATACTGAAGTTTAGGATACTTAATGAACTATCTACATAATGTTTCCTTTAAAAAATACAATGAGATAACTTAGCTAAAAAAAAAAAAAGCCTAACAACTCTATCATGCATTGGGGACACCAATCCAATTTCCAATTTACAATAGGGGATTGGGTGATTTTTCAGGATACAGAAAGCAGACTATGAACTGCCTTCTCACTCACCTATAGATCTTCCTTACCTTGTCAGTTCCTAGTCTACAGTGGATCAGAATTAGTCTGATTTGATGTTGTGAAGTGAAGAAAAACATTTTTCCAACACAATGTCTTATTACTACCTTTGGTGTTCTTAGGGCAGGCTAGCAGAAACACCTTTGTAAGCTTCAAATTCCAGAGGCTCCAGAATTTTGCTGTCTTTATTGGTAAAATCTTCTTTGCCTATTTCGCATACATAGCAAGGTCATGAATCACACTTTTATTTCAAAGGCACTATCATATTCATCTTTTTTTTAAGATTTTATTTATTTATTTTTAGAGAGCAGAAAGGAGGGAGAAAGAGAGAGAGAAACATCAATGTGTGGTTGCCTCTCACGTGGCCCCCACTGGGGACCTGGCCTGCAACCCAGGCATGTGCCCTGACTGGGAATCGAACCTGCGACCCTTTGGCTCGCAGTCCGCGCTCAATCCAGTGAGCTATGCCAGCCAGGGCACTATCATATTCATCTTTTAAATATCCCAACTTTATCCCCAGTTTTCATCCATCTGGAATCATAGGCTTCCTCCTAGTCATTAGTCTCTGTGTATCATTGTTTAAATGTCTTTACTGATGTGCTGTTAGGCTGTGAAATTGTGATGCCCTCCACCATAGTGGCAATCTATTACTCCAGGTCATCTGCCCCGCATTTAAAATTTAAAGGGGTATCGTAGGGGAGACATTATATAGGATAATTTATATATTATTGATATGTGCACTGTTAATTATTGGACTTTTAAACTTCTCTCTACTTTCCATTCAGTTTACTGCTGAAAAGAAAAATGAAGGGAGAGACAGACTAGTAGATTTAAGGCCAAGAAGATAATATACCAGGAAAAAAATGGGGGATCAAGGAAAAGGGAAAAAAATGCAAAGATTTTAAAAAGAAAAAGAAATAAACTAAATCAGACATACGGGATATAAAATGAAGATAGATATCAAGAAAAAGGAAAACAGTGGGAAAAGATAATGGTGCTAAACAAATTGCCCTTCAAATTCTGGTGCCTGGTAGAAAAGAGTCTTCACATAGTCCTAGAAAAAAGTTTCTTAGGTCCTCCTTTCGAAAAGATTTTGCTTGTTGCTTATCCAGTGGATTTAATGAAATAAGGATGCTGTTGAGCTATTGATTGGTGTGAATGTGACTTAATAGCAGGATCATTACTTTTTTAATCTTGAAACTGCCAGTCCCTACTGTTTTCAACTGAACTTCAAGTTGTTTGATTACAACCTGCCATTACTAATTGTTTTCAAATTCCATTGGGCATATCTAGTTCAGGAAGTTTTGTTCTTCAGCAGTAGACTTTGTTTTATGGTTTTTTTTTTTTTTTACAACCCCAGGTTTTAGAACTTTATCTGCTCAGACTGAAGGGCATCTCATTTTGGATGTGTTAATCCTGAAGGATATTGAACTTGGTGGATCACTTAAAAAATATGGCCTCATTGACTCCTGAAAAAAATATAATTTGGGTCACCATCCCCATTTTCTCAGGAGCATTAAAATGATGCATTCCTGTAGGTTTACATAGACTCGTATCCCTGTCCGTCCTACAGTTCATTACTGGAATTGAGCAGAAAAGGTCAAATAGGGGGTAATATGTCAAAAGGCTGTAATTAAGATTTAGAAAGATTAATACTGATGGTATTTAATGAAATTGGCTTTTAGAGGAATGCTCATCTATTACTTTGATATTTAACATTTTTTTCTTATTAAAATGTTAGCGCTGAGTGTAAGCACACAATCAGGGGCAGAAATATAAGTTCATGCAACCATCAGGAAGCAGATCACAGCTAACAAACAATCAGATTTTTGCATGTGTTTGGGGGTGCTGATGATAGAATTACTTGGTTTCTCCACATGAGATATAATTTGGGGTTATTTTCCCAGGGCTTGCAAAAATTTTTTTATTACCATAAACAGCAAACTTAGTTGTTTCACTGTGCTAACACAGTTCTTTTTTGAATCAGTCATTTCAAGTGTTTATAGCAATCTCAAACACAGAGAAAAAAATCTATCAATTTTCTACAGACAGGGGTTAATTTTGCCTCTAAAGGAATACTGTGGTTAAATCCAGCATATCACATTGAAAAAAGCTTCTGCCATCCAAAGCAGTGGGCTGATGCCTTTTGGTGTTTTGAAGAAGGAGCTGTTTCAAATTGTAAGGAAATTTCCATTTCAAAAATAGCTACTGAACTATCACAATGACTGCTTTGCATATATTTTTGGTCACAAAAATACCATTGTTATTTTTTTACTATGGGTATGCAAATGAGATGTTGATAGGATTAAGTTCTGTCACCTTCTGAGACAGTCTCATGTTCTTAGTATTGAAGTTTTCCTCCCTCCCCCCACTATTTCCTTTAAATTTAATTAAAACCATCAAACCCATTTTGATTTTCATTCTGCGTGGCTTCTCTTGCTTCTCTCTACTGATTTTCCCTTGAATCCTATTCAGTCCTCTTCAGATTTGCTCCAAGTTGTGACTTATTTCTTTGCATGATATTTTCTACTTTCAGTTAAGAAAACTACTTTTCCACCTTGTATTTAAAATACAAAAAAAACTGAATAGTTTATCATTACAGGTCTATTTTGACTGGTTATTTTCCCACTACATTTGCTAAGTGCTTTGATATCATGTGAATTGTTGATTGAATTTGTTCAATATGCATTTCGGGAAGCTCGTGATGGTGTTAAGTATGTGTGTGTGTGTGTGTGTGTGTGTGTGTAAAACGACTTATCCTTAGAGCTGTTACAACTGTGTTTGTGTTTATAAAGCCTACCTACCATCCACCTTTAAAAAAATAAGCACAAACAGTCACACACACCCCACACACATTCTAATCACCAGTGTTCGGGTTTTAAAAGCATTGTGTACTGTGTTCCTTTTTGTAAACGACTAGACACACATTCATAATAAAGCTTGAATAATTTTCAAAATTTGTTGTTTTTGTTTTTTAAGAAAACCAGTTTGGGTGTGAATGGAATAAGACGGATTGAATTAGATGGCATGAGACTGGGAAGAGCTTTCTCAGCTGAGGCTTTTCAGAAAGGATTTACTGATGAGGCCAAAAAAAAAAAAAGGGAATAATTTATGTAAAGAAAACATTATCATACTTCCTATGTTGGTTATCCTCAAGTCATAAACTGATGGTAATTCAGTCCCTGAATGTCCCTGACATTCATACATACGCACACATGGATTACTGTAGATACATATATATTTCATGTTAAAAGCCATCTCAAATACCTTTTCATGACTATGATGTAAACATCCTTATCCTTAAATTCGTTTTCTCTTAATTCAAATTAACATCAAAATTGCCATTAAAATAGTTCTTCATATTCAAATGTTTTATAAATATGAACTTTGATTAAATCCCTAACTGTTGAAGTTTCTCTGCTCTTGGCAAACTGTTTTGTACACATTTATTATATGCTTTCTTCGGAAATGGAACTTGGTGGGTGCCTCTAGAATTAATTTGAAATCTCTATTTTTCTCCCAAAGCTGGAAATGATCTGTAGATTATTCTAAAAGCTAAAATGTATACATGTGCAATATTTAAATATTAAACTATCTGCATCCAACTAGGAGATTATAATCATTGAAGACAATATTCTTAAACAAAAGAATAATGCTTGTAAAAACTTATCAACTCAACTCAACGTTTGGTCTGTAGGTTAAGATATTATGAACTCTAATGATTACCATTTTTCCAATTTTGAATATGCAAGGACTATCAAATAACTTTCCATTTAAACTGTAAAGTTAAGAGTTCAGATAGGTTGGCAAAGTTATTTGTAATACTCAATAATTTTAGGCATTTTATTGTGGGACCTATAATCTTCCTGGATCATTCTTCTTGACTATTCAGCATCCATGTCAATTTGTTAGTTGTATGTGTGGGGAAAAGAAAAGGAATTTTCTCTTTTTTCAGTTCTTTTTGCCATAGATTAACTATGTTACAGAATAGGTCTAATTTCAAATTGTTTTAATTCAATGTAAGAAAATGCTTTAAAAATTAGAATTTACTCGAATGAGTTATTCAGAAAATTACTAAATTGTAGTGAAATCTTTACCATTCACATTGTTTTCTTCCTTCCTACCTACCTTCCTCCCTTTGTTCTATCTCCCTTTTTCCTGAAAGTTTTTATATGTGAGGGCAGCATATAGGACCATAGTCAGATTTGGATCAAAGACTAGGCAATTTAAGCCAACGTTGGGGTGTCATTGATTTGAAAGTGGGCTCCTAAAGTATCTAACTGCATATGACTATGTGGAAAATCAGGTGGCAAAACAGTATACATGTCATACTCATTTTATTATAAAATATATATAGTTTTAGTTATATAGAATATATTTGTATGTGCACATGCATATCTAAAAAAGATTAAAAGAGGTAAAGAGAAAAAATTAATATATTCTCATTCTCTATGGTTGGTTGCATTTTTAATGATTTTTCATTCTCTTCTCTGTGCTTTGCTGTATTTTCCAAACTTCCTACAATAGATGTATATGTAATTTTTGAATTAAAGGAAATGATTTATTTTTTAAATGGAAAGAGGAAGGAAGAAAAGAAGGAAGGAAGAAAGGGACCTTCTCACACATATGTCTTTCATTAGATATATGTACACATTTTGGCTACATATATACTCTGGTGTCAAATTATTGAGTTAGAGTATATGCGTAAGATCAGTTTAGCAGACATGGTAAAACAGTTTTCCAAAGTGATTGCATTGACTGTCCCTCTGTCAGTACATGAATGTTCTCTTTGCTCCACATCCTTGTCAGCACACTTGTCATTTTCTATCTCTTTCATTTAAGCTACTCTGGTAGGTACATAGGTATTATGTAGTAGTTTTAATTTGCATTTCAGTTTGGGAAGTTGCTGTTATTATTTGCTTGTTTGAAATATCGTTTTACTGTACTTCAACCTTGGAATTCTGATTCAGTAGAACTAGAAAGGGTCTTGGGATTCAATCTATTTTAAAGCTCTCTAAAGCGATATTGATGTCCATTCAGGCATTTGAACCATTGATACTGCCTTTCAAGGACAGGAAAGAGAATGTGTTCAATATTGGATTCATTCAAAATATTCCCACTGGGATGTGAACATAAAAAACTCATAGATAATGACCTGAATAAGGGGAGATGGGTTTTAAATTTGTATCAGTCGTTTCAATGGTCAGAGATTATGAGGTATTCATCAAAGCAGGTTTGTGGCCAAAAGTGAACATTTCAATATTTTGAAGGTAATTATTTCTAATGTGGCATAGGGCTCTCAGTATTAATCAGAGTTCTCTAGAGAAACAGACCAATAGGATATACAAGAGGCAATTTATTATAAAAATTGGCTCTAAAAATTATGAAGGCTGAGAAAGCCTATGATCTGCTGCATGCAAGCTGGAGATCCAGGACAGCTGGTGGTTTATTCCATGTCCAAGTACCTGAGAACCAGGACCTCCAATGTCTGGCAGGCAGAATATAGATGTCCCAGCACAAGCAAAAAGAGCAAATCCCTCCTTCCTCTGCCTTTGTGTTCTCTTTAGGCCCTCAAGGGATTGGATGCTGCCCACCCACCTAGATAAGGACACTCTTCCTTACTGATACAAATGATGATCTCTTCTGGAAACAACCCCAGAAATAGTGTCTTACCTTAGCTCAGATATATGGTTTGACTTCAGCTTGAGCCATAAAATGACCAACACAACTCTGAGTATGGTATCTGATTTCACCATTGTAAATCTGAGGACATAATCTCATCAATTATTTCAGGTACTTACATTTAGTGAAGCTTTACAGGGGCACCAAGGTCAAGTTAACAAAGGAAGAACATAATGATGTCCATAAGGTTTTGACAGTCCGCATGGTGTCTGCATATTAACAACACAGAAAGTTGTCAGGATTGGGCAGTAAGAACCTACACTTAGACACCAGAAACTGCTGTGGAAACCCTGAATGGGCAGCAGGTAATTTTAGCTTTTTGGTTTTAGAACTCAAGAGAGCAGTGTTCCCGATATCAAGTTATCTTTATGTATGTCATCAGATCATGGTGCTTTACCTGACAAAGAATCAATTTTAAAATCTCACCTGGGGCGAGAATGAGAGTATTGAGGTGGCTTTCAATTCTTCCTTTGTATCACTCTTTGATACCTGCTGAGTGACATCAGTGGGCTTTATTGGAGATATTTACTTTAGCTTTGCTTTCCGGCAGGGATTTTCAACGTTTTACCGCTCATGGCACATACAAACTAATTACTAAACTTCTGTGGCACACCAAAAATGTATTTTTTGCTAATCTGAGAAAAAAAAGTATAATTTTGATTCATTCACATTGGGTGACTCTTGTTGTGTTGGCTATTGTCGGATTTTTTAATTTTTTTATTTGACAGTTCAAGGGGAAAAAAAAGAAGTCAGTGCCCCTGACTAAATAGTTAGGTATGGTATTGTATGTTTTAAAAATTCTTGTGGCTCACTATTGTGCCTCCTGCAGCATCCCAATTGAAAATCGCTGGGTTAAGGCATTAGATGTGTGTATTGCTTGTAGGAAAGCTCACCACATTCATGTGAGTGTGGCGAGTTTGGCACCATCCATCTTTTGTTGTGGATTGCCGAAATGATGTTGGAAAGTGTATTTGTAAGTAGTGCATACTAGTGTTGCCAAATATTGACTTTGCTTGCTAGCTCCATCACATAAAACTTCTGATGACAACCTAAGTAAAGTTCAGTTGAAGATAAAATATTGCAAAATAAATGCCAAAAATGGAAACCATTTTTCAAAACACTAAATTAGGAAGTTAAGGAATCAGGGCAATTAATCAATATTTCACAATGATGAATATATTTTACACAACACCACTTAAAATGAAAAACTCAAAAGGGAGGTTTTTCTGAATGTTTAAAATAAAGTTTATTTTGGGCTTCTGCGGCAGATTTCAGATAAGGGTTTTGGAAAACACTTTACCTGAAATATTTGACTACAATTATATTCTTCATCAAAATGATCTGAAGACATTTGAAAACTACTTAGTATTTGCGGCTAATATTTATACCTGTCATTTATTGAGAACCTATTTCCCAGTTCCTTTACCTAGAATTATTCAATTCTCTTTGCAAGCCTGGATTAGTATTATCTCAATTTTAGGAAGAACACTATTATAACAACATTACTTCAGTCATTTCACAAATATTTGTTTTGTGCTAGACAATTTCAGGATGTAAAAAGCAAGTCAAAGTTACTGAAGTTTGTGGGCTTACATTCCTTCAGGACAGGCAAGATGGAAAGAAGACAATAAATACAGAAATAAAAATTTTAAAATGTGTTATAACGACTCAAAAGATAGGATAAGGGAGCTGTTGGTGGGAAAATGGCACAAAAATGTCCCTGGCGATTGGACCTCGGGTTCAGCAACCTCGGTACTTTAGTTCTGGCTAAGAAAGAACTCAGAGCCAAGACAGAAATACAAAGTTTACTTAGAAAGAATAGAGCAGTGCAAGAAGTGGCCTCCACGGACTGGTCAGTGCCAGGGCAGGGGGTCATTAGTCATCCAGCCTGTCCTGAAGTCAGCCTTGGCATCACCCTGCCTGGCCTCGCTGCTGTTCTGGGCCTGGAGCCAAAACACAACTAACTGAATCCTAGCTGTTATCTTTAGTTTGACCAATACTCTGTTGCCATGGTCAGCAGACCTAAGGCTTTGTTCCTAAGATTGTCTGATGAAGGTCAGAACCTCATTGTTCTGAGGGCTTAACACTTAAGCAGAGTGGTCGGGCAAGGGCTTGTGTGGAAGACTTACGGGGCTCTTCTCTGGCCCCCTTGTTTCTCCTTGAAGGGGGTCTCCCACAGGTCTGACAGCATGCTAGGGGAGGGAAGGTCAGGGGAGAGTTCAAACTGCATGACTAGCATATGAAAGGTCAGAGGCTCTAAACAGCATGGCCAAGGTTCTTCTGGGGGAGGAAAGGTCACCCTGGGAGCGAGGCCCCACCCTATAATTGTCTGTTGCTAGGCACCTGGGGCTTTCTTCCCTGGCGACCTTGTACTTGGCCCCTGTCCATGCCCTGCTCATGCTAGTCTAACTGCCTGCTACAGAATGTCCAGTGGCCTGGCAGGTATGGGAGGTTAAGAAGGAAGGAGGTAAAGCACATGTAGGTGAACTTGGCATATCCCAAATAACTGAAGGAAACAAAGAAGACAGTGTGGCCGGAGCTGAATTTAAAATATATTAATATGAAATATTTAGGTAAGGGCTCAACAGTGGCTTTCAATACCATCTATATGCTGATGATGCTTGTATATCTATCTCCAGCCCAGTCTGATTTCTACATTTAGAATTCCAAGTGCCTGTTTGATGTTTTGCTTAAATACCACCTAGCCATGGTAACCTTTGACATGCTAGTTTATACATCTGTATCTTATCATTGTAATTAACATGAGACATTTCTCTTTGATCTTGATTAATTATAAATCCTTAGAGAAGACTCAACTGCTGGACTTCCCAAAGCCTGAGGACTGATCACGTGAACAAGTAATTATTTGGGGAATTTACAAGAAGGCTCTGATTTTCTTACCAATGCACCAAATCACTGATGACCTAGTAGGGCCAGTCCTGAGATTCCAGTGGGAGAAAAGAACCCAAATTCCTGTCTTCAGGGAGCTTATATTCTATTGGTGGAGCAACAGCAATGAACAGTAGCCCCCCTCCCACACACACTGTGGTGGTGAACGCCGTAATGGAAACAAGAGCAAGATAAATAAAGCATGTCCTTCTCTGAGCCTCAGCAAGGTCATTGGAAATTGCTGTAGTCAGGAAGGACCTCATGAAGAAGGATGTCTGCATTAATTCTGGTGATCTGATAGATGGGGAGCTAAAATTACACTTTTATAAGACCTAAACATCAGGAGCTGTTTAATTTTAGCCACTGTATATTACTATCGTTCAGGCTTTATGCTATGCCAAGTTGTTGTTTGCCTAACTCCCCCTCTGCCAAGTCAAAGGCTAAGCTTCAAGCTGAGGTAGAGCAAAACACCAGAGCATGGTCTTTTAAGATTTCATTTATCTCCTTAATTGGTCAGCAATAAAGTAGTTAAGATGATTACTAATTTAGACATTAAACCCATCACTGTCTTCTCATTCTTCCCTTTCCAGGAATCATCCATGCATTTTTGAATGGTAATTAGCCAACTTTTATTATTTAGCATTTTGTAATTACAAAATAGCTTGCAGTCATCATTTAGTTATTCCTAACAGGATTCCAATTAAATTATTGGAAATCTGTGTCTTGCATCTACCTGGAAAAATAGTAAAATTCTTCCACACTGTTTCATCATTTTCAATGAATATCCCTACCTCTCTCTCTCACTTCACTTGATTTAGACCTAACATCTTATTTGAATGTGCAAATCTTCCTGCTGCAAAAATACCAGTTTGGAGCTTAATCTCTGATTAGACAAATGGAACTTTTAAAAGTATTAAAATAATTCCTTTCTGTGGCAGTCAACATTTAGATAACCAGTAAAATTACACGTGCTGATTTAGTAGCACACAATTTTGGGAAAACAAATAGTTTCCTATTCTTTCATTTTTATCTTTACTTCTAGTTATGCCATTTTAAAATATGACTTAACAGGATAATATAATAAAGATCAAATTAAAAATATGACATCACGATTCAATTGAAATCAACACATGCCACTATAAAGGGCCATCAGTTGATGGATTTCCAGTTCAGGCGAAATAATTCTAATTAAAAATTGTACAAAGAAAAGTGTTGATGTAAGTGGAATTATTGGAGATGAATATTGTGTTACTTTGGGCGAACGTGTGATTGAGTCTGTGTGATTTGGAGTCAGCGGATTTGAATCCCACTCTGACAGGCGTCACTTCGCTCTCTGGCTGTGCCTTTTCTAAGTTTCAGCGTCAGGAGCTGGACAGTGAGATTAAATAGAGCCATTTGTGCAAAGGATGCTATAAGGATGTTCCTGAATGCCCAATAAATGTGACTTGTGTACTTGCTGAGGTAAAATTCTCCAAGAATCGGGAACACTTTTTTTTCTAGCATAGGATTCCACAGGCCGACTGTATCTTACTAGCATGTACTCATGATGAGGTTGTTCCTTGGGGAAATAAGCAGATAATACTTAGACGCTATGAGAGTCACAGCTGAGAAAGCCAGGCTCCGCCCTTAAACAAGTCACAGAAGTTTCAACTCGGTTACCTTAAAGGCCAACCCGCACTTCTCTGTGATTCAACAGAGAAGAAAGGATTTTAAAAGTAGAACCCATCAGTGCAGTGGATCAGTTAAGTCTTTATTGTATCCGTAGACCCTTAGAGCTCTCTCTGTAATCATCCACTTTTGTCACTTAACAGCCTTGTTTCGTGTTTTTGGCAACAGACCCCAAGTGAATGGGCCTCTCCGGGGAGGAGACGAAAGGAAGCCACCCAAAGGCCCTTTTTCTGCCTTTGCTAACTGATGGTTTCCAAGCAGTTTTCTGGTGTTTGGAAACACTGTGTAGTAACCGGGGGATGAGGCAGCTGTGCTTTGGGCCACATGAGGTAATTTGCAGACACATTTTAATTGCCTTTTAGGGAGCATGAAGGAGTTCCAAATAGTCTAATGAGTTCCAGCAAACACCTGTGAAATGCTTTTAGACGGCCATGTAATACTGAAATTAAGAATGTAATGCAGCAATTGGAGGCATGTGGGGTTTTTTTTTCCTCCAATGAAGAGGATAGTGAGTGGTGTTTTAAAGTCAACTTGCCAAAGCAGGCTTGCCACTCACCAAATGAGACCTTATATTTGACTTCTTGTACTAACAGAGTGAATTCAATGATGTTAGATGACATCTCATCAAACTTTATATTTTCTAAAAGGAAGAATCTTAATCAAACAGTAAAATTCAAATGAGAGATATTAGTTATCTAATGATAACTCAAATGATATCAGATAGTTATGAATCTAAAACTGCACACATATTAGTAAATAATATTAAGTGGGTAGATATGAAATAGAAAAAATTCAGAATAATATGGTGATAAATGGAAATTGTGGAAAATAGCTTATAGTTTCCCTCTCACCCTTCATTTTAAAATATTTGTTTGTCAAGTATAATAGAGATGTTTTTGAGAGTCGAATGAATTCTGACTCACAGGGACAAATGAATTGCCATTGGAAAAAATATTAGTATAATTTAGAGATTAAAAAAACATAAAATTCAGAAATTATATCCTCACTCAAACTTCAGCCCCATATTATAATTTCTTGAGTGGGCTTGTGTATGCTCCATTGTTACTCTTCCTTCTCCTGAGAGGTGACATCATAAGTGTATGTCCATCATACCAAAATTCTCTTTATACTTTTAATATACATGTTATATAATACTGCCTATATGTGTATCTCTGATAAAGATACATACATGGACTCCAAAAAATAAAATATCCTAAAACGAATCACCACTGCATTGTTCTTCTGTAGAACTTTTTTTTAAAGTATATTTGCAGCATGTATCAATCTTAATAGATGTAGCTATGATTCACTTATTTCATGGCTGTGTAATGTACCACTGGAAGGCGGCCCACACTGTATTCTTTTGTTTTAGGCATTTAGGTTTTTTTTTTCTTTTTCACTGTTATAAACAATGCTTCTCTCATCTATGGCTATAACAATTATTGATTGAGATGACTTAGGGATGGAATTGGTAGGTGACAAATTATATGCATTTTTGAGTTGATTAGATTTTGCTATTTCCCCTCTAAAGTTATTACACTAGCTTATTTTTCTACCAGCAATCTATAAGAATTCCTATAAATCTATATCCCTGCCAGTCCCTGGAATTGTCAGTCCTTTCCAGCTTTGTTCACTTGATGGTGTAGAAATTCCAATTTGGTTGATTTCATATTTCCTGATGTTTAGCGAGATGCTACATCTTTCATATGCATATTGAAATTTCACGTAGAAACTTTAGTGAATTGCTTGTTTCTGTTTTGTTATCTCTTGATTAAATGGATTTTAGAAATCTTTATCTATTTTGGGCACAAAATCCTTCTTGGTTACATGCATTAAAAATGTCATCTCTCTGTTCATAGTTTATCTTTGTCATTTAGCTTATGTTTACTTTTGACACTCACAACATTTAAAATTTCATTGAGTTTATAGTAAAATCTAGGGATGATTTACATGTTTATATTATTGCATTTCTAAGCCATGGAGAGTGTATACCAATCTCTTCATTTAGGGTTTATTTTTAATTATTTTTAGTCTGATTTATCAGTTTTATTCTGATGACATTTTAAAAAACATAAGTACTTTAAAGTCCTAACTTTTCTTTAGCACTTTTTTTTATCATATTTTACTTTTTAAAAAATTGATGTTCAACTGCAGTTGACCCCATTTTCTCCCCATTACTCTCCCCTGCCCCACCCACCCCCACCTCCTACACCCATTCCCCTGGTTGGCTTTGTCCATGGGCCCTTTGTTCATGTTCCTTGATGACCCTTCCCCTTCTTTCCCCCATTATCACCCACCCCCTTCCCCTCTGGTTACTGTCAGTTTGTTCTTTATTTCCATGTCTTCGGTTCTATTTTGCTCACTTGTTTGTTTTATTGATTAGGTTCCACTTGTAGGTGAGATCATATGGTATTTCGTCTTTCACCGCCTGGCTTATTTCACTTAGCATAATACTCTCCAGTTCCATCCATGCTGTGGTGAAGGGTAGAAGCTCCTTCTTTCTGCTGCATAGTATTCCATTGTGTAAATGTACCACAGTTTTTTGATCCACTCATTTTAAATTTTACAGTTTTCATGTACAGTACATTTTTAATAACTTTAGTCTTAAGTACCTTAATTTTTTGTTACTATTATAAATTGTAAATTGTTAATATCACCTCTTCCTTGCTGTATATTAATACAATTAATTTTTATATATTGATCTTATATCCAGCAACCTCACTGCATTCTTTCTTTAAAATCATTGAATTCTTATTAATGTCTATTGTTCTATAAAATCCTTTAAGTTCCCAATGTAGACAATCTTAGTATTTGAGAATGAGGTCAATGTTGTATCTTTTATTTCAATTTTTATAACCCCTTTTTCTATTTTTTACTTTAAGCGGAGATTGCTCGTACCATGTAGACTAGATTTTACATGGAATGATGGTGCTAAAATTTCATAATCTGCTATAGGTGTTTGCTTTAATTGATCATTACTAGTCTCTCTTTCTTTTACCTTTTATTATTTTTTTACCATTTTCTTTACACTTGCCTTTCATTATTTTCCTTTGGATTTATCCTGAGGTTTGTTTTCTAATTTTTTTTCAACTGGATGAATGCTTAGACCATTATTTCTCAGCATGTTTCATTTTAACGTGAACATCAAGGTTCTTTTTTTTTTTCCTAACTGCTACTTAGCTTCATCCCATAACTAATTACAATATTATTCACATCTAACTGTTTTATAATTCTCATTTTTATTTTCCCTTTAACCCATGATGTATTTTAAAAAATGTGGTGAAATTTCCAAAAAGATTTTGGAGACTTACTTTTTTTTTCCTACCTTGATTTCACGCAATTATAGGATGTTGTCGGCATGATTGTGATTCGTTTATGTGAGCTGATATTTGTTTTATAGCTCAGGATGCATTTGCTTTTTAAATGAAGTGTCCTCTGGAGGTTTGAGCAGAATGTCTGCTGTGTAAATGTTGAGGATAGTGCTCTATTATAGCTCCACTTGATGGAGCAGGTTTATAAATAAACCGTTGATATCTTGTCTGACCTTCCCAGGTTTTTTTTTGTGTGTTTGATAAATGAATTAATGGTAGAGATGTGTCCCCCAGTGTGGTTGTGAATTTGTTAACTTCTATACATTTTTGTTTACATTTTGAGGCCATGTTTCTAGGGTTATACAATTTGGAATTATTTAACTTTCCAAGTGAATTGAACCTTTTATCATTAGACAGTAACGCTCTTTATTTCTAATAATGTTTTAAACTTATGGTTCAATGGTCTGATATTAAAACAGCTACAAATGTCATTTGACTAGTATTTAAGGAGAAGGTCTTTTCTCATTTATCTTTAGTTTTTCCATATCCTTGTTTTGTGTCTATAAGTTAGATAATATGTAGAGTATATCTGTGTATTTGTTTATTTTGAAAATCTCTGTTTTAGTTAGGTTATTCAAGTTCTATTTATAGTTTTTGTGATTGCTTATAAAGGTTATTTTTACCATCACATATTATGCTATGTTTCATCCTTTTAAATAATCTTTTCCTATATTTCACTGGACTCATGTACTTGCTCATTTGTTCAAAATGATTTATTGAATGCCAAGTGAACACCAAGCATTATTCTACTTTTGGCAAAATAGCTGCGAAAGCCCCTGTCCGCAGAGAGCTTGCAGTGTGGTGTGTGGCTGGGCAAAGGAGGCAGAAGGGATTTTAAGATGTTATTTGTCAAAGGCAGCAAGCTCTAATAAAGCCGGATTATCAGTAAATGACATGATTATTGGCCACCTAAATCAAGATCTTAAGGAAACAAAGGCAATAGTTTATTTTAGTGAAAATAGCAAAGTCCTAAACTAGCATTTAGGCACAGACTTGCTGATTTACTCTGCTGTAGTACAAAACAAAAGATTTCTGTCATTCATACCCTCATTTTCTGTAATCTGTCTCATTTAACAAACAGTATCAGCAGTCTTAAAGGTTTCATCATAAGAAAAATTATTCTGTAGTTCTGTGTGGGGACAGAGATGAGCTAGACTTACTGTGGTGATCATTTTACAATATATACAAATCAATATTCATTTAGATTCAACTCATATATATGATTTTTTGAGATTTTTTTATTTCTTCCAGAATTTTGGGATCATGTGTGTTCTGCTAGTATAAATAACTTAACCATTGCTAGTCTAGCTTTTTCTCTTGTTTTTTCTTCCACTTTAAATAATAGTATTTTTTTAGTATCATTCTATTGCTGGCAAATTCTTATTTTTCTTTGTGTGAAAAATTCAGTATTCTACCATACTTGTTGAAGAATATATGTGTTCAGTTACAGAATCCTAACATGTCATCATTTTTAAGTAGTCATTCCATTGTTAGACAGCTCTCATAGTTTCTTCTGAAATGTTGCCCTAAAGACTTACTTCTTCTTTGGAAGGAAAGAGCTTTTGTCTCTTTTGCTGCTTTAAGTATGTATTCTTTGTGTAAGAGTTCAAAAATCTTTTTTTTATTCTGCTTTGGGTTTATTAAACTTCTTCAAACTATGGCTTTGTGTATGTCAGTTAGGGAATAATTTTCACCAATATCTACGTTAGTCTAGGTCTTTCAAGAAGCAAACTCCAGGACAGGACTATGTGCAAGAAACTAACTGGGAAAAATGTTGAGAGAAATTAGTGAGGACCCAGAAGGTAAAAGAGCAGTTGGATCACAATTTGTGTCTGATCCTCAGTGAGAGAGAAAGAGGAGCCAGTTTGAGTAAAAAACATCTTATATTGCAATAAAATCCTAAAGAGAGTTTATATAGTCATTGAATAGTCCTTAAGCCAAAGTCACCCATGGTTTTGTCTCTTCCAGAAACATGCCTGTCTTAACTTCTGTGTAGGATGTGGTCACTGCTGGAAGTAGTCTATTGGATATGTGGCCTTGGCACCAACAAAGTGATATTTTTTGGGGGGGGTGGTGGTTAGGCCAATTATGTTTTCTGAAGACAGAGATCTGAGAGGCACATCCTCTTGCCCACCATGGTATCTCTTCAAATACTACTTATGCTCATTCTCATCGTGGTGAGCAGCCTCTAAGATAGCCTCAACAATACCTTCCTCTGGTATTCAGGATCTTATGTAATTCCCTCCCTTTGAGTGTGGGTCGGACGTAATGACTTGTTTCTAATGAATAGAACGTGGTCAAAATAATGGCAGGTCACTTTGACGATTAGATTCCAAGTGGACTGTGACTCTCTCTCACTTTTCTTTAAGGAAGTCAGTTGTCATGGTGTGAAGTGTGAGTTGCCATATGAGGAGGCCCAGGTGGAAAGAAACTGAGTGATCTCTAGCCAGTAACTGTAAAATCACTAAATATTTTAGTTAAAAGCTCACGAATAATAAAAAGCTGCCAGCAACTATGTTTGGAAGCAGAGTTCTTTCCAGTCAAACTTTCAGATGATACTACAACCCTACTGAATCAAATTTAATTAAGGACCTTGAAATAAAAGCATCAAGCTAATACCTGCCCAGATTCCTGACCCACAGATACTATAAGATAATAAATATTTGTTGTATTAAGCCACTAAGTATTGCAATCATTTGTTATATAATAATAGAGAACTTATATACATTCTTTCTTCTATTTTTGGAGTGTTACTTATGCAGAGGATATGCCCTCAGGCGTGTTGCATATATTTCTTATTTTTTATCTCTTTAAATATTATTCATGTGCTAATATAAACTTTTTATTAATCTGTCAGTTTACTAATCCTTTTTGCTGTATTTTACCTAATTCTAGATAGTTTATGTTTTAATTCTCCAATTTATGTTTGACTATTTTATATAGATTTATTCACCAAGTAAAAATCTCCATTTTTCATCTATTTTTGATGCATATTAATATTAGCAATTTAAAACTCTATTCTTCATTACTCCAATATCTGGATCACTTGTGGTTCCATTTCTCTTGTCCGTCCCCAACTTAATCACTTGTTCTATACATGATACGGTTGGTAATTTTTTATGGCATGTTTGTCTCTCATGAATAAAATGCTTCTTTGGACTATCATTACTCATACATTTAAATAAGAAATGAACCTCTTGAGTATTGACAATTACACTATTTTGTAAAGCTTTTAGTTTTGGAAAACCAAAATTATAGTATATCCAGACTAGCACAGTGTGTCTAGATTGGCACTATCTAGGTAAATGCAATCAAATGCCATAATCCTCTCCTGAGCAAGAGATGGAATGTATTTGAGGTTTCTGTAAACTGTAATGGACAGCATTTAGTTATTATTAGTAGTGGCAATAATAAAATGGATAGCACTTTAAGTGTTACATATGAATTCATCAAATTACTCAGTGTAGCAGAAAGAATGTTTCGCCTTAAAAGATGTGCATCCTTCTTGTACCTCTGACACTATTTGGTTTGTGTCTTTGCCATAATATATAACTGGGTTTTCTCTTTTAATTGATAACACTGGATGTTGTCTGGCATACCTTTCATAAATGGTAGTGTGAGAAACTAATTTTACAAGAGAAAATGAGATAAGAATGATGCATCAGTGGAATCGAGTCAGGCTCAGAAGATACTAAAGCAGTATGGTTATAAGCATGGATTTTTGAGTTATGCAGTTCATTTTCAGTGCTGATTAGGCTCTCTGCCACATTGCGGTCTTGACAAGTTATTAGATCAATGTGTGCTAGAGTTTCCAAATCAGAGCTCAGTAATTGTATATAATGATATTGCTATTATTATCAATATTATTATTATTTTCAAAGGTATTATTATTATGTGCCTAAGTATTTCTTAGGCTTAACAAACTCTTGACTATACTTAATTATAAGAGAAAAGGAGATTTCTGAAGGGACCATCATGGAATGAGTATCTATGTACTTCTTCATTGATCTCGTTATTCCGAAGACAAGGGTCCTGTCCAGGCTGTGATGAAAAGGTGGTATAAGAACTATCCTACATATTCTCGTTATAACATAACCAGGCTCGTGCCTACATCTTAATCTTTCTATCCCAAGACACTTGCCCTGCAATGGTTAACAATAACTGTATGCTTGGTCCCAAGCTAAATCTTGTCTTTCTAAACTGTGTTGAATAAATGGCGACTCGCCCATGCATATACTCTTTACATTTTCAGAGTGAGATGCCCACAAACAGCGCGGTACCCACCATTGATTACCTAATTACACAATCACTCCATCAGTAAATCAGCGCAGCATCTGTGACCCTCTATGTCAGCACCACAACCCCCTCTTGTCTATTCCCCCGGAGCTTCACTGAGGCGGTTCCCCTGACATAATATATTCATTATCCATTAGATCTGGCACACGCTCTGCAGTGCTCAATTACGATACAATCGAGCGAAGGGTCTGGTGTCGGCCAGTGTAATGACTTTCTGATTATCTGTCTTTAAATGATGAATGAAACGAAAATGTACTGCTCAAACCAAATATAAGATTGTTAGGATGCCAAATGAAAATGGTACATAGCCTCCTTTATGGGAGAATGGCAGAGGCCTGCATTTTTTGAGCAATAGCTCCCTAAAGATAGTTTTTTCAAGTCATTCCCACCTTGCAGTTATAAGATGACTATGAATCCATTGACTCGAAGTCCAATGACTCAAAGTCCATTGACACTTTGGGGTCATTGTAATACCCTGTGATTAAGGATTTAATTCACCAGAACTTGCAAATATTTCTGCATTTGCCTTGTCTTTTGGCTCTGATTATGTGAACTGACCTCCCAGGGATAGTCCTATTGCTTCAAGTTTGTCACCTGGACCAGATTTTTTTTGAGCTGTTTTTGTCTCATGGAGAGCTGTAAAATAATTAAGCATATTGACACATAGGCAGGCATTTAAGAAAACATGCCAGGATTATAAATAAGTGGGAGACTCGAAAACATTTTGTCGCTCAAATAATTATGAAGCAGGTGTTTGATAGTACAGTCATTTCTGTTTCTGTTTACATCTTTAGTTATTATTCTGTTAATTATAATTGAAAATCCAATAAAGCTTTATAATAGAACACTCACAAATCTGACTTAAATTACAGCCTCTCAGTTTATTCCCTTAAATAGAACACATTGGACTTTTGGTTATAAAAGACTTTTTAAAACCCAATCCCCTTCCCAACTCTTTAAATCCTGTATAATAATTAAGCCTTATGGAAGATTCAGACAAGAAAGAAGACCTACATGTATTAATTTTTCATGTCACAATGAGGGAGGCTTATAGAATGTTGTTTGGGTAGCTGAAAAGTCCCCATAGTGGCCCTCATTGTGTAGCTTGTAAGCCGGGGCAAAAGTCTGCCATTCTGTGCTTCGTTTATGTACAGAAATTACAAGAAAAAAAATGAGGTCTTTTGAATTAGAATTTCCAAAATAGGTTTCTAATTTTTTCTTATGTTAGTTTACATACTGGAGGAGCTGATTTAAAATTCAGTCTCAAGATCAAAAGAAAGTGTGCTTGTGCCTCATGTAATTGGAGCAAAGAGATAGTCTTTGGCTTTGGGGAGATTGGTAACTACAGGTGTAAGGGATTGGTACCTCAAAGGCCACCGAGGATCATTTAAGAGGTTCTGTTCTTCCTATTTGTTTACATTTACAACAGAATTAAATCTACTCTATGGTGAAGAACTCTGCATATGTCTGCAAAATGCTTCCATTCTTAGGATTGTAACTGCCTTCTTATTGGTTAAATGTCTGGAGTCCTTTTCAGGAAAGTAAAAAACAAGGAAAAAAATGTCTCTAAGGGCACTGATTAAATGAGCTCACTAATTAATTAAGTGCATCTCAGCATTCTTGATTTGGAAACTCTAACACAAATCTTATAAGCTTGTAGTTTGCAAAATTAGATAGGATAGATAAATATTATTTTTTCCTTTTGTTTCCAAAAAGAATGAAAAATATTTAAGTGGGGACATAGTAGAAGCTGTAGGAAAATATGTATTAATTTTAAGGTCATTGACTGCTTTATTTTCATTTCATATTTGTTTATTTAAAAATAAACACAAATTTGAAAAATGTGCTGATTTTTATTTACATAACCGAAGTAGTAGAAAGAAGGTCTTAAATCTCCTTTTACTTTGTAAAAACAGAATTTTCTAGGAGTATGTTTTTTAAAGAATACAGGTTTAACATAGCATCCTCATCATTGCTTCTCAATCTATTGTTTGATAGAAAATAAATACAAAACATACCAAAATTAGAATCTTGATTATGCTATTCTTTTAATCACAAGACTTAAATATATTAAGAGATCATTTTAGTATATCAACAAAATAGGCAGTGTCATGGGAAATGCAGCTCCCTGGCTAGAATAAACACAAGTTATTCTAGAAAGATATCTGCATAGTGTCAAAAAACACCCATTTGTCCTTCATGTAAAACTCCTGGGCAGAGGAAAATAATATTTCTTATGCCAGTTACCAAAGTTCCAGGCTCCACAGGGTGGTGCCACGTGTCACCTGCATGTACCATGTGTTCTGTTACAGGAGAGCAACCCTGCTTTTAAGGAACCCAGATACTTTATAATGGCAAGAAAGCAGGCCTATCCTTTCCTCCGAGGGAGGCCCCGTCTTCATGTGCCATGGTTCTAAGGAGTCCTGTCCTTTTTTCCAGAGGAAAACATTCTTTCTCAGTATTTCTGATATAGTCTAAAATGAAAGCGTGCATCAAGATATGACAAAATGTGACACCCGTGACAAACTGTCTCCCAATGCCTGTCTCTTATATTTCCTAGAGCAATGCAATATGACTGCCTCCCATTGGGTTAAATACCCATGGTTTAGACAGCACCTTCGCAAACATTTTCTATTTCTTCGGCAGCACGCCACTGAGCCAGGTTTGACTCGTCCCACTCTACAGGATGAGCACGCTGAGCCTGCTGGACTGAGCACACTGTTCCGGGCCCCATAGCATTAACTGCTACGGCAGAGACCGCAGTCCAGGTCTTCTGCCTCCGAATACTTTACATTTCCTACGAGACCACAGTATTCCCTTAATGCACTGCACTTATTGGCAACTTTAGGTAAAAAACCAGTTATGTGATACGATATGAGAAATGTTTGGGGAGGCCTATCATCAACAAAACAAAACTTTCCCTCTGCCCTGTTGCATGGATCAGACAATCCACTCTGGAGGAGTCTTTTCCTTTAGAACGCTGCCCCTCAGGATTCTCTGGAGTTCATCTAGCAGCACTCCAGGGATAAAAAAGGCATGAGAAGGGCAGGTTGTGAGGTCCCTAGCTGCTCTGCCCAGGGGCTGACAGCAGGAGGGTTTCCTTCTAGTAAACAAACAGGAACCCAGGAAATTGGAGAAAAAGAGACTGGGGAGAGAGATAAGAGTATGCCCATATTTTGCCCAGTTTATAACCTTGGCAGTATGCCTTTACCCTCTCTCTCTCTTTTAGTATTTTTTACTTCTCTGTAAACCAACAGCAAACAGCTTGGGTACTGGTACTGGATTACGCACTACACTTGGAGTAGAAATGGTGTATATGGTGTAAGCTTCATCAGATGACAACAATGTGCTGTTTCCAAAAAAAGATCAGGAGATACGATATTAACCTCTCTCTGCCATAGACAATAACTCAATATACTAGCATCATTTTATACACACACACACGCATATTATTTTTTACCCCTGAATTTCAATACTGGTACTGACGGCCTGTTTGGAAGCCCATGTTGAGTTTAAATTAGTTTGTGTATCAGCAGCAACACATTTTTTAGTTTGATGCCAAAACAGAAGGAGTGAAAGGAAAATGGTTTACCTATTAAAGCAAAAATAAAGGAATGGGCTGTAGGTGTGAGGGACACACACAGCTCTTCCCATGGAGGATTAAGGCTCTGAAGACCACAGATTCCTATGAGACCACACCGTTCTTTTCTTTGTAAGTCAAGTTCATTTACCTAATTAGCACTGATATACAGTGTCAAGTGAAAGTCCTGAAATAACGCGAGCAGGAACCATGCAAAGGGCCCTCCTGAGAGAAGAAAGTGACCAAGAAGCCCCTCTGGAGGGAAAACTTGTATTGGCATATGATGAAGCCGTCGTTTTAGTAAGCAAATGGTCTGTGATTCTTCACAGGCCAAAGATACAGGGTCCAAACAAGATTCCAGAGGTAAGGGACAGGATAAGAGAATCTCCATGAGATGCTGCTGTTCCGTTCTGGAAAGAGAACATAATGCAGAGCTCCATGGTCACGGCTACCAAGAAAAGATTAAGAAACAAACATCTAAAACCTTAGGATTTTCCTAATTGCATAATCACTTGATTAGTGTAGGTTGAATCACATAATTGCACAGTGAGACTTGACATTTCAAGACAGCACGCCATTCAAAAGGGGAAGTAGGGAGGGGCTTGGAGACGGAGTTAGCAGGGAAACAGCTCTGCGTGGCCCAACACTTGTGTGCCGGGGAAAGCTGCTGAACACTGCCAGAGTTGTCACCACAGCCTGTGTGTGACAGCCGCTCCTGCCAGATGACAGATCACCGCAGCAGGGTGTTTCTCCACTTAGCGAACTTCAGAAAAGTTAACTGTGGGTCTTGGGGCATTCTGTGCCGTTGCAGAAAGGACAAATTATCTGTCTGTCTGTCTGTCTATCTATCTATCTATCTATCTATCATCTATCTATCGCCTCTATGGGACTTCTTGCCACCATTAAGTCTTGTAATTGTGCCGACTATAACAAACTAATAAGGTAATTCACATTGTTAAAATGCTTTAGAAAATAAAGGAGCTCATGCATTTGCTCCTTCCTTTTCATTTCTTTCTCTGTCTTCAATTTTCTCTGTCTTCCATATGGGTCTCCTTTCTGACTCCACCATACTTGCATTAGTTGAAATGAGCCACACTAAGTGAATGTTTGAGATTTTTGCTTCATATTCATTCTTATTCAGGGTCTTTGATTTTTTAAATAATTTTTTCACCATTTTACACCATGGCTATGTATTTTTTACCACATATATAAAATGTGCTTTAATTATTTCACTTTCAATAAGATACTGGGATTCTCGAAGATATAGTTAAATTATTAGTCCCTAAGAGAGAATTCAATAAAAAATGCCACCTCTTCTTTTTAATTAATACTGAAACACAACTCCTCTCAATTCAATCTTATTCCCAGTAGAAGAAACTTGAACAAGAATTTGTATCTGTTATTGCTGAATAGTATCTGTACAATTTATTTTCCTCCTCTATTTCTGTGTTTTATGAGAGTCAGTTTTTTAGATTTTTTTATAACCATGGTTTTATATCCAATACATGATTAGTCAAGCAAAGCCCATATTTTAATAGGAACTCATAGTTATTGCCCTTTAAAGAATAGTTGGAGTCAACTCTAAGTCACAAATTTGAGAATCTCACCTGCTACCACGTAAGTTTTCTGAGCCACACAGCTCAAAAATGTGCGTGTGTGTGCACATCCACACCCGCACACCCAGCTAACCCTCCCAGGCATATCAGTTAAGAGGCTTTTACTTACAAAAGAATATCTCAGGTCAAACTGGCTTAAACAATAAAGGTGTTTGTAGCCTGACTATGTGGAAGGAGAGAGGCGGTGCTGGCTCCAGACGGATTCCCCAGGACTTAAACTCCTCCTCTGTGACGTTCTTGGCTTCAGTCTCCTCCTGTGATGGCATCACACTTAGGTCATTCATTAGGTGCTATTAAACACCTTCAGGGATGAGAATGTCCAACAGGAATGAAAGTGATTATTTTTCTTGTTGATAATTTCTAGTAGCAGGAAACTTTTCCAGGACCCAATCTTCATTCCTGGAGCACTATACTGACTGCAGCTCATGTCTCCTTGGCCAGACTCAGTCCACACGCCTATTCCTGAACCCTTTGCTACCAGAAGGAATGGGCTTATAATATTCGGCCTAGATGTGTGAGGACTTGCCCCTGTGACAAGAATAGGATCATCACTCCCTGAATCATGTGAAGGAAGAACACGTATTTTAACAAATTTAGGGTTCACTTAAGAGTTGGCCAGAGAAAGGGAATACATTTTAGTTAGATGACTAACAGTGTTCTACAAATAGGACAAGAGAAAAGTCAATAAATGAATTTTATTCCATACCACAAATCAGTAATGAGCTTTTGGTCCAAATGTTCCAAAGAAGAGTTAATATTTTTTTAAGAGGAATCTGTTAGTTTTCCACCTTACCCCATTGTGAATATAGCAGAGCAGACAATAGAAGGAGACAGAGAGAAAGAATGGGGAGAGTCATCTTGACCTCATTTGAGTTCCGAATACAGCCAGGCCTGATGCCAGCTCTAAATCTGGACTTCCAGATATCTGACACAATAAACTATCTTTTGTCCTTGACCCTGTTTGAACTGGGTTTCTGCCATCTGTAACCTCCTCCCACCCAAATCATTTCTAATGCATGCAAGGTTTCAAACTAAAAAGAAATCACATCCTCCCTCGGACTGGGTTCTTGCATCTTGACTTGAGAGCCAGTCAGAATGGAAATCACAGCATGGTGAAGTTCAAGTTTCTGCTGTAATATTGAGACCTTGTTGTAATTTTCAAGAAGTAGAGTAGACACAAGGCCTCCATACTAATGTGTGAGAGAGTAATGGGGAAAATTTACTATGAGTTTAGAAATCAGAGTTGAGTTTTCAAACTCCAACAGGGAAAATTGATGATACTAGACCCAGGACAGAAAACCAAAGCATTTGAGACCTGACAGGAATTCATACTTGAATTTCATTGCTACATGAACTAAGGACACCACTGCAAATAAACCAGCAGAAGACAAACTCTGGAGGGATTCTAGCCAGAATTCTGCTGCTGACCTGTTATAAATTTGGATAGTGACAGTTTTGGACGTAGACATAATAGAAACATTTAAAACAGTCTATGCTAATTGGACGATGGAGGGTTGCCAACACGATCCATGTTTGGTTTAAGAAAAATCATTCTGAAAAAAACAGTTAAAGATTAATTACACTAGGAAGAGATGACAGGTAGCAAAGCAAATTAGAACACTTGCATTATTCTAGCCAAAAATGACAAAGGCTAACCTACATACTAACCAAACGAAGAAAAAAAATAGTATAAATGTAACATTTGTTGAATGTATTACAATGGAAAAAAACATTAAAATTATTGCCAGATACTTGGTGTTTACTTCTGGTTCTGGCAATAGCTACGTGATCACGGTATAAGGACAAGAAATCATTTGTACATATCCATCAAGCTACCAAATTTATGAATTCTTATATTGTGTTTTCCTTGCTTATATGGTCTTGCAATTAAAGAACAGTTGTGATATTTGCACAGAAAGTATGGCCAGCAACTGAAATATTATGGCCCTACCCACTACCATCTACAGTAGAATAGCAGAGCAACTGGAGTCTTTTAATGTGAGAGTGGCAAGTAAAACTATTCAAAAACTTTCAATATACTAAGAACAAATGCTGCAGAAATAAAAATACTTAGAAAAATATGTCGTTAACTAAATTCATTGGTACTACCATATTAATTTGCATCTGTCAAATCTACAATCAGATGTATTCCACAGAAGCCAAATGTAATGTGACTCCATGGAGACTGTTATTTTTAAAAATATTTATTGTTTTCTTTTTTGATCACATGTGAAGTGAATAAGCTGGCAAAAAGCAACCCTGCCAAAATTAATTGAATAAAAATATGAAAAATGTGCCTTTTCTTGGCTTCTCATAAACTAAAAGCTACCATCTGAACTCAAAATGTAAGATATAGTCAAATATGTGATAAGATGTAGGGAAGGTTCTCCAATATAAACTGGAAAGCATAAAAGACAGTAGGGACCTAGGGTACAATAAAAAGTTATGAAAAACAAACAAAATATAAGTCAAAGTTCAAAGCATTTCATCACTATACTGCAAATTTAATGGAGAATGCTTGTCTTTGATTCATTTAAAGTACTTATTACAATATCAATATGGTCTCCTTTAAAATAGTCGTGTTTATTCTGATAAAGCCACTGTTGCTTACATATGTCAGAAATTCTTTTTTTATTTGTTTCCAATGCCTTTATCATATCCTTTCAAAAGTCTGCAGGAATGGTCATGAACTAAGTATCTCATTTATAGGGAAAAGTAATACAGCAAAACCCAGCCATAGGTATTTTAAATACAAAGATAGAGATAGATCGAAAGTGAAATAATGGGAAAATTATGCTGTGTAAACCATAAGCATAACCAAGATGGTGCAGCTAAATTAATATCCAACAAAGTAAATTTCCAAACAAAGAATATTACAAGATATAAAGCAAAATATTAAATAATGGCAAAAGAAGTACTTCATCTGAAAGATGTCGCAATTCTCGATACATGTGCAGCTAGTAAGTGCACATTAAAATTCAAAAAGCAAAACTAATAGAGCCAATAAGAGAAATAGAAAAATTTGAAGTTAGAGATTATAATATCCATTTCTCAGTAATTGATAAAAGGAGCAGACAAAAAAAATCAGGGAATATAAATGTAAATAACATTATCAATCAATTGCACCTACTTGACAATTTACAAACCCCCAAAACCATATTAACCCATATTAACCCCCAAAACTATAGACTATACTTTATTTTGAAATGGAATACTTCATGTAGGGACTTTACCAGGAATGGCTGCAGGCTGAGTCATAAAATAAGTCTCAATACATTTTAAAGGTAAATGAAATTTGTCAAAGTATATATTCTTTTAATCACAACACAACTACATCAGCAGTAATGGTAAGATATCAACAAAAAATATCCAAACATTTGAAAAATCAACTAATTTATTTTGAAATAACCTGTCAGACAAAGAAGAAATTGCAAATTAGAAATTATTTTAACTAAATAAAAGCAATATATCAACATTTGTAGAACAAAGCTAAATCGGTGCTTAGAAGCAAATATACCACTTTAAATGTTTTTTAAATGGTATAATATCACTGAGTAAGTTTTCATCTTAAGAAGTTAGGGAAAAGAACAACAAGTTAAGTAGAATTTTGGGATTAAAAAATAAGAGCAGATATTGATGAAATAAAAAAACAAAAACAAACAATAGATACAATTTACAGACCAAAATTGGTCTTCTGAAAATATTTATAAAATTAATAAACCCCTAGCAAAGATATCAAGAAAGGACAAAAATCACAAATGACCAGTATCAGTCATTAAAGGGAGGAACTTCAGATCCTATTGACAATAAAAGATAATAAAGGAGAATTAGGAAAACCCAATGCCAATAAATTTGATAAGGTAGATGAAGTAGACAAATTTCTTGAAAATACACTCTACCAAAACTGATTCAAGGTTCTCCTCAGTCATGGCTAATATTCATCTTTAAGGTAATGTTTGACTTATTCTAAAAGCAAGTCAGAAGAATCAGGATAATTATGAAGTTTAATAATATTTTATCTCAAAGTGGTATGATGCCTATTCAATAATTATGTTGAATTTCTATGAGAGTCATAAAGTGATTAGTAATTTCTAATTGAAACAAAATTGTTTCAAAAATACGTTGAACAATAGCATCATCTAAGAAAGAACATAGCTTTTCAATATGATTAGTTGAAGGGTCATGGCATTATTTATGTATACATTTTTATAAAAATTACTTGTAATTTTCTCATCATAAAATATATACCAGTTTCTTTCTATTTCTGCATTGAACATTCAGTTTCAATCTTCAGATATTCTCTATAGTGTTTTTAAAATGAATGCTTTTTCTTTTGGATCCCTAACCTCCTTAAATTTCTCTCTTTGCTTTCACTTGTATCATCAGACTGGGAGAATTAGTGATAACACACTTATTCTTTGAAACAAAGGATGTGCATTCATGGACTGCAGATGTGTTTTTCTTTGCCATCCTAGTAATTAAAAAAAAAAAAAAAAACACAAAAACAAATGCCTTCATGGAACATGCTATCTTCTGCTTGTCATAGTCCTCTCCACTTTTAGCTCTTGTTTCACATACTTTATCTTAACTCTCTGCTATCTTTACATATTTAAACTTAAATATGCAGCTCAGTCACCACTACACGGAAACTGACCCCACACTGATCACCAATCAGTACCTAGTTATCAAGTAAAACAGAATTTGCTCAGGCCTCAGTCTTTCTACTCAAGGACATCTATACTTCATTCAGCACTATTGACCACTCCCATTCATCCTATTGAAACAGTCTGGTCACGTGTGTTTGTATTTATGTATATGCACGTGTGTTTTGCTTTCTGCATTATGTTTCTGGGACCAATGTAATAAAGTACCAAACATGTAAAGCACTAGAAGTTTACTCTCACGGTTCTGGAGTCTAGAACTATGAAGTCAAGGTTTGAGGGAAACCATGCTCTCTCTCACAGCTCTGGGTAAGCATCCTTCCTTGCCTCTGGTGACTTCTGGTATTTGCGGGCAATCTTTGGCCTTCTTTGGCTTATAAATGCCTCTTATCCAGCACAACTGTTTTCCCATATGTATCTTCATATCGTTTTTCCTCTGTGTCTGTCTGTGTCCAAATATCCCCTTTTTACAAGGACATTAGTCATATTGGATTAGGACCAACCCTTATCTTAACCTGGTTAAATCTGTTGAAACCCATTTCCCAATCAAGTCGCATTCCGGGGGACTGGGAGTTAGCACTTCACCGTATCTTTTTATGGGGATGCAATTCAACGCATAACACCTTCTGTCTCTTTGATACTCCCTGGTTTCAGTCTCTGCTCGCCCTTTCTCCTCCTAGTGTACCAAAGTGTTCTCAAACGTTGGTCCTTGGCCCTCTCTTCTGGTTTTCTCTGCTCTCTGTCTTGGCAATAGAGTGATTGTAAACATTTCCTCTGTGCTCACACTTTCTAATCTCCATTTCCAGACCCGTCTTTTGATCTTTGGTCTCACATTGCAAGTTGTCTGCTGGAACTCCCCATTTGGCTTCTCTGGACACATGACAGACCCATTTTATGTCCTAACTTTAAACTTTCCCGTAGGTTTTTATTATAAATTTGAAATCCTATAGGTCAAATAGGGGGACAATCCCTCCCTGTTTACTCCATATCTAGAGAATTCCTCAAGATTTTAGATTTAACTTCTACATAACTAAGGGCTGCTATAAGCTGAGGTTCAGAAGTCACATTACCTGGGCTCCAACTCTGGCTCTACCAATCACCGGGTGTGACCTGGGTGCTTTATGACCTTAGGCATAAAATGGTGTTAATGTAATATGCCTGGTACGTTGCTTTGTGGAAACAAATGAAATGATGCATCAGTGCTCTTAGTATAGTGCCTGGAACAACGAATGGTTATTTTGCGAGGGATAATTGTTAATAGTAAGAATAATTTCAATTTGTCACCATATCTCCATTCTCCCTTCCTTTACTCTGGTTTCAGACATCATTGCTATTCACTTGCAATTTACAGCTCCTGCATCCCCTTACTCCAGTTTCTCCACATCCGACCCAGTCTACAGACAACTCCCAGATTAATCATCCTGGACCACAGCTCCATTCATTCCCCTGGGCGCAATCCTTCACTGAGTCCCCATTGTCCACAAATAAAGGTAAAACTTCTTAGATTGAAATAAAAGGCCCCCTCGTCCCAAACCGCCTTTCCAATCTCATTCCCCATAATTCACCTTCCTATAGCAAATGCTTCTCCCAAATGGAGCTGGTTGCCATTCTTCACACATTGCTCCCTGTTCTGATGCTTGTGTGCTCTTGTCGATGCTGCTTCCCTTTTCAAACCCAATGTCGTACACACCCTGACCCGGCCGGCAGGCCCAGGTACAACGTTGTTTGCTAAAAAAGCCTTCCTCAATCCCTCCAGCCAGAAGTTTCCTTGCTGTAATTTGAAATGGAGTAGTGCCTCTCCTTTATCCATTAATTTCCCAAGTATTTATTGAATGTTGATTATATTATATGTCATGCACTAAATAAGGGACTGGGAAACTGTGGTAAAGAAATTGGACATGGCTCCGATCTTTATGAAGCGGTGGTCAGAGAGACATATATTCAATACATTTAGAAATCAGGATATGGCCTCAATTTATGACAGCTACTGTGAGATATTATTTATTTGTATGTTAATTAATTCATTTATTTTATTTCCCTAAACTAGGGAAAATATAACTCACTTGAAGATAGGCCACACATAGTAATGGCATTCAGACCATAGAAAACTTTTTTTTTCTTATTTTGGCTGAAGAAACAAATGAAATGAGTAAAGGAAACGTAGTAGCTTAATCTTAGAACCATCTTTTGGTCATTTCCACTAGTGAAATATTTTGTTTTGTTCAGAATTTAAATTACTAAATCATTATTGATAAACTAAGTTTTGGTGTATTTTTTGACTATAAAGCGAGGTAAAAAACAGTTCACATTGGAATTCTGTAGCCAACAAGAGAGTAATATAGACAAATGAGATATGAGTAAATATATTTGCAGAGCAAATAAAAAACAAAATTGCCAAATCAACTAATGAGAAAACATTATAATATCCCAGAACTATTTATGTAACCTAGGTCATATCATTTAAGTTTTTTGTCTCATGATTTCTTCATCTATAGCATGAGGCTGGTCATAATAGATCAAGATCTTTTGAGAATATGATTAAATGAAGTGGTTTATGTAACAGTACCATGAAATTCCTTAACGTGGCTATTTCCTTTTTGGGTTTTAGAGACAATCAATTGAGAAGAAGTCTCTGGAACCTACGTCCTGAGCCAGTTTGACAGTTATAATAAAGTAACTAAAGTCTAAATGTATTATTACAGATAGAGTCTAGTAATAGTCAGGGCTTGAGTCTGCAAATGACAACGTAACTCAGACAAGTTTAAGAAAGAAAAAAAAGCCCTACAAAGGGGGCAAGGAAGCTAGCCAGCAGGTCATCTCTCCAGGTCATTTGCCCCCTGGCTTTCTGCTCCAGGTGCAGTTTATTCACACATGGGGAGATTTGTTTTTATTTCTCTTTCTTCTCTGTCTTGTTTTTGCATATGTAAATTCCAAGGAAGGACACTGAATAACTTGACACGGGTCTCAATTGCACCATTGACTGAAAGATGGGGTAATATGATTATCCAGGCTGAGTTCCCTTGCCTGTCTTTGTATTAACTCCATTTAAAAAAAGGATTAGTTGAAGGATTAGGTGGGGGGCAGCTCCCTAAACAGAAGCAGAGGATATTTTCCAGGGATGACCTGCCATGCTGTCGAAACCAACAGACATCTCCCACAGTATCTACTCATTTTCTGCAGCTCACCTTCACACACCAAATACTTTGAACCAAACTGAACAAGTTAACGTTCTCTATGGTTGCCACGTATTTTGGCAACTGCGTGCAACTATTTATGTTCCCCATCATACTTGGATGAATTCTTTCTTTACACATGGTTGGATTTCTTATCTGAGAATTACTAAGGAAACACTGCCACTGTAGGTAGTATGTAGGTAGGTAGAGAATTTCAAGATATAATTATACTCACCCTAACAATGGTGACTATCCAGATGAGCTACAAAAGCATAGAGTTTTGATAGTACATCTGAGACCTGTGGACACAAAGGTGCTTAAGTGAACTAAACTCTCAACAGTGGCAAGTCATTCCTAATAGGGAAGAACTTAGAACCAAAAGGACCCTCCCCTTCTCTGGAAGCACATAGGGCTTCTTAGAGGGCAAGACAGTGACTGAACAAAAGCTGGGGCAAGGCATGCGGGCTGAGAGGGGGTTTTTTAGGACCCCCAGGGTCGTACTGAAGGTGACCCAGTGACATCCCAAGGCAGGGAGCAGGTAAGAGACTTGAGGAATTTCACGGAGTCATTCTACATCTTCAGAATCAAGTGCAGAGAACCCCAAGCTGGATAAATACACCCAGACACGCCATAGTCAAGCTGTTAAAAGATAAAGAGAGAAAAAAATAAAGCATCTGTAAGGTAAGGGGATGTGTGGTATAAAGCAGGGTGTTCTATATGAGTGACAGATGATGGCTGCATGTCATCATGATGGAAGGCCGGGAAACAGTGAAACACAACTGTTAATGGGCTTACGGAGGAGTTGGGTGGCGGGGACTGTCAGCTTAGAATCCCATATTCACTGAAACTATGTTTCAAAAATGAAGTTGAAAGAAAACATTTTAGACACCAAGACTTTGTCTTTAGAAACTTGTACTACAAGAAATGTTAAAATAAATCCTTTCAGTTGAAGCGAAATGATAGCAAATGGAGGGATGAAAAGCGTCAAAAATAGTAAATATGGGAATAGGTCTAAAAGACTACTGACTATTAAAGCAAAGATGATAACAGTGCATTGTGGGGTTTTTAATACATGTAGAAACTAACAAAAAACTAACAAAAAAAAAGAGTTATCTAGTATTTAGGTGGTTAATGTCTTCAATACCTACCTATCATAGTTCCTTTTTGTTAAAGATTGTATTTATTTAATTTTAGAAGGAGAGGGAGAGAAACATTGATGTGTGAGAGATACATTGATAGGTTGCCTCTCACCCTGGTCTGCAACCCAGGCATGTGCCCTGGCTGGGCATCAAACCAGTTACCTTTCTGTTCGCAGGCCAGCACTCAATCCACTGAGCCACGCCAGCCAGAGCTTTCATGGTTTCTATAAGAAAAATTTCATTACAAAACCTGAAATACTGCTGAGCATATATCAAGAGAGAATTTCTTCTTCCAAATTAGCCAAGAAGAAAAAATGTATTCATCTTTCACTTCTTTATTTCTTTTTAAAATGTTTCCTCTTTCTTAAACTCTTTTATATAATATATAAACATATCTATTATATTATATATTAGACTATATCTGTGTACAGGCACACACTTATTTTTTGAGTCCATACCAGCCAATACTGTACAGCGTTCTCTAACGAACAGGAAATTGAGAGAGAGTGTGGATGCGGCACCCACACCAACTGTGGAGCAGAAGTGGAGCACACACGGTTTGCAGCCCAGTCTTTCTGTGGAGGCGCTAAATTCCTTTGGATCAATTATCTCTCCCTGAGCCCCGGGCCCTGCCTGGTTTTGTTGGCCTCATCACCCAGCCCTTACACCGGGGGCTGCTTATCGAGCCCCCTCGGTGGTGCTGCTTAAACCACCGCCCACCTACCCCCCGCAGTCGATCTCAAGGAAAACCGAGCAGCTGTGTGAAAAGAGCACCAACCTTCAAAGGTGCGTGTGGAAAATATTCATTTTTGCACTCTGTGATTGAAGTCAGGGATGTCTTACCGTCAGAATTCTCAAGTGTCACTTCTTCCCTGAGAAATAGAGGCCATGGGAAGTGTGTGAAACTTGGCTCTTAAAAGAAATCCAAATGAATACTTAGAGGAAACAGAAGGTGTTGGGCTGAAAAAGGAAAGCAACAGGGCCTTGGGAACACGACAATTCTCCAGGACCTCGGCTGGGGCGGTGGGAGTGATGACGTCATCGCACAAGGTTTCAAAACCGGAGGTTCAAATGGTGACCTGACCGCGGTGAAATGTGGAAAGACTGGCCCAGGTAAGTGCTTCATCTGAATTAGGGAGATGGCTGGTGCTGGCACCTGGGAGACTGGGCTCCCGTCTCAGTTCTCCCACGACCTGTCTCTGTGCCTGTAGGTGTTTTATTTAATAGGCCTCCGAGGTGTCCCTCCCTCATCACAAAAGGTGGTATTGAAATGGATGAGGGCCCGTGCTCCTTTCCAGCTGAAACTTCATGAGTGAGTGTTTTGAATTGTCTTCATGTGAAGCTACTTTATACATGGGGAGTTTTATATAAAGCAAAAATGTTTCGTGATCCAAAATCAAAATTAACCTTTAAAACAACATGTTGGAGACTAATTTAATATCTGTCCTTTTTGTATAATTTCAATACAGCGAAGTTTCGTTTTCTTTTTTGTTTTTCAATGTTAATTTTTGGGGGTGAGGTCTATGGCTGAACATAAATCGGGGTAGTTGGCTTATGATTAAGGACCATGGGTAAAAATACTAATCTTTATACACTTACTCCAGCAATGTTAATTTTTGTTGTCCTGCTGTGCAGATTTGGGTTGCACAAAAGATTATGCAGGTGTTTATTTCATTCAAATTAAAACTTAATGCATTAATAATAAATTTATAAACTTGGTTCTTCTTTAGGATTTTTAATTCAGTATACAAAATTACTAATCTATTTATAAGTATAACAAATTTTAGCAATTACCTTTAAGGAAGGCTTTGATTACTATTTGATCCTATTTACAAATTTAGTTAATTAAACAACTTTAAACTTTTAAATTGCATGTATAAATTTAATATATTTGATTTCCTTTTAATTACTAGAATTGTTTGTTGACTCTTATTGAGAAGTTAAATAATGCTCATATATTTATAAATAAAACTTACAAGTATAGCAATGTTAAAATTCTCTTATATATTCCAATACTGAATATAAGCACAATAAAATTTCGACTTAAAACACATCTAAATTAATTCTTCAATTTTATATTTTCAAATGGAATTGCAAGACTATAGTTGCTCTGTTAGGTCAAAATACCGTATACATTGTAAGTACCTGAAAAATCGAATGTATATAGTTTCTTTAACATAAAAATATTAATACTATAGTTTTATTCTCTTACGGATTTTTCTGTATTTCATTGTAAATGCACCAGGGTTAAAAATATTACCCACTAAGTAAACAATTATGGCATCTAATGCAATTTAGGGGATATCTCCTTAGCCAGTTGAAATGAAATAATGAATAAAGGTCTTAAGCAATAGAGGTGTCTCGATGTGAAGACCTCCAAGCTAATTTCTCTTTGCCCCAGCTGCCAGGGTGAAGCCATTCCTACAGCCACTACACCTTCAACTCAATAACTTAGGAGATGTTCATGAACTCCACATCCTTCAGCGTGAGAAATATTACCATTTAATTAACCTAATCATCTCACAGACATTTACTACTCCTCCCAGACCACCACATTACTTGACTGTGCCTCTTAAGATTTTGAAAAAAATTTCTATACAGTAGCAAAAATGCATTTGGAATGATGGAAACTTGCACAGAAGTATTCTCCCTATCTGGTGGGAGATAGGGAGATAGGGAGATGCTGCATCACTTTTAAAGATAGTATAGAAACTTCCGCCTGAGTCTGCGGGTCACACATCTTGATGGTCTTAACTGAGGCAGGAAAGGCATTCTCACGTTGAGAATCATGCTTCGGGGCCTAGAGTCTATACATCCATTGATGGGATGGGGAAAAATCACGTGCTTTATTTATTTTTTATTACTTTTTTATCCCCACCTCCCTTATTCACATAGAGTTGAGTTCTCGTAAGATAAATACGCTTGTGGTGCCATTCCTCTATAGTTTATTACATTTAGTGCTTGGTTCCCAGATGCAGTTCTAGGAAAGGTAGAGCTTTTGAAAAGACATATCCCTAGGATCTGTTCTCGGAGATTCAACTTGACAGGATCTCAGTTTGACCGAGGAGTCAATACGTTTTTTAAAGGTATGTAAGAGCAATTAAGATATAAGGTTAGAATCTGCAGCCTACTGGGCCAGGAGCCAGGAGTTTGTAATACTCATGTTTGTCAACTGCCTAGATATGTGACCCTGAACAGTCATTGGGTCCCTCTGGGTATAACGTTGTCACGTGGAGAAACTGAGGAAAAAATGCCATGAAGATCTGAGCCTAATATCATCTGGTGTCTCAGCTCCAAGTTGATTGTAAGCAAGTGCATCAGTAATATAGTTCAAGCAAAGAAGAATTAAAAGCAGGGCATTAAATACACAGGTATGGGAAGAGCAGAAAGATTAAAAGGACTAAAACAACTAAGAAAAGAGGTTTCAGAAGAGCAAGAGGTGGGAAGCTTGTTAAAGAATGGCTAGGAGCTGCTGCCTCTCCGGGAGCCAGAGAGTCAAAGCAGTGACTGGGTCGGTGCATCCCAGCAGGGTGGTCCGTGGCTGCGCCGGGCTAACTGCAATACGCAAACACGCCACATTCCATTTAGGATCCAAGCATGCCTCTCATTGGTCACCATAGCCTTTGGGACCCTCAAGGACTAGCATCAACTCAGAGCCCGTATCTAATAACTTCCAAAGATGTGAGTTTCCTTTTCCTCGGTGCACAGTTACCTGGCCCAAGGACACAGGCTATGTTCCAGAAGGCCCGAGGAATATTTCCAGCACGGGTGATGGCAAGGTCTCTTGGAGAAGAGGGATCTTCCAGTAAAAACCTAGACTCTCTTCATGTAAAGGGTACCAGATCGGCTCATCTGTTCAGGCATGGAAACTGGGTAAGAGGCCCTTAGTCTCCAGATGGTGACTGAAGTAGTCTGTTATCCCAAATCTAGCTGGTTGCCTGATTATACTTCTAAATCAGTATAACACTTAGTTATCATCTAATTCAGGATCTGCAAATATTTGTTTACAGTAGGTCAGGGGTCACAGGCCACACGATCCCCGTTGTCACTGGGGTGTGAAAGCAACCAAAGAAAACACACATGTGGAAGAGGGAGACACCGTTTCAATAAAACGATTTACAAAATGGCTGGCATGCCAGATCTGGTCCGTGGCCCACCATTCTCCAACCTCTTATTCCTTCCAAAAGACTTCTGACCTATTAGCTATTACCCAAAATCCTTCTTTAAGAAAATAGTCTAACAGCCACTCTGGCCTTGCCGCCCATAATTATAACTGTACTCTTGCCATTTGACCTTTGCTACCTGATGATTCCCAATGGAATCAGAGAGCTCCCTCAATGACACCACCTTCCATAATAATCCCCTGCAGATGTCAGCCACCACGGAGCTTTTCAGGGGTCCTGTCAATGAAGAACTGTCTGAAATCTGCCAGGGGACACAGAAGGCACTGGAAAGGGAGTGGGTGGGGTGTGAGAAGTATACTATAGCACTCCTGACTCCTAAATCTTTGCATTCCTTCTTAAACATTATTCCAGGGAAGTTCTCTCATCACAGTCTCATTAAACATCTCTCACTGTTGAGTAAATGTTTCAGTCAACACAACAAGCAAACTGCTAAAGCCACCTCTCTGTAATCAGTCTGACACATTAGGACACTGTTGGGTTCTTCCCTCCTTGGCTTAGTAATCTCAGAATTCTTTCTTACCCACATTACCCAGATTCTGCCAGTACAAATTAGCTGGGTCTTACAATTCCTTAGGTAGATAAGCTATCTCCTTCTAGGCCAAATTTTACTCTCAAAATCCTGGACCTACACGGATCTGACTCTGGTTTTGGGCATGAACTTTATAAGTTGGGATGAAAATAATTGGCATCCTCTTGCAAAGTAACTGCCTTGGTTGAGCTTATTATACGTTCTTAATGCAACAGAAAGCTAGTTTCCTCTTCCTTGGGGAACAAGAATTGCTTCCTCCGGAAAAGGAGGCTCGGAGGGAGTTGGAGATGCAAAGCTTTCAGATTAATTTGAATCTACTCACAGGTCCTCATTACAATTTTTAAGAGTTCTACTCCTTGTTAACCGACGCCCTGACATTTACATAAGAGGCATGCTGAAGCTGTATATTCAATGTATGTTGTTATTTTACAACTTACAGGATCAAGTTGGGGGTCTCATTTTCAGTGGCTCCGTTCCAGGACCTCAGGAGAGACTCTGTAAGGACCTTCACACAATCTCTCTGTCCACATTTTGAGCTGGGAATCTAAAGCCAGGAGGTTTATTATTATTTTTTCTTCAAGCTCTCCAGTATAGTCCGAAGCTACCTAACTGCTCCTCAGTCCTTGTAATCTTGTCCACCATGAGGCAGTCACGTGACATCTTCAAACTCGGTGGTAATAGGCACATCATTCCAGGTGACGACAGGGAATGATCTCAGTCTCTGTGTTGTCACTGCATAGCAGGGACGACCAGTTTCCCATTTTCTACCGGCAATACAATCACAACTGTCCTTAGACCCAGGCAGATTCAGTAACTACTTCCAGATTTGTTTTTTCTTCTGGGAACATTCTTGGTGTAATGCTCCAGCCATTGGTGTTCAGTAAGGAAAACAAACCATTTTAGACATTTCAGAACAAGAGAGGTTTAATGCAGAGAGTTGCAGATGTTGAAGAGCTAGAAGAGCAACAAAGAAAGAAGGACGGGAGGAGCAAAGGGGTAGATCGTCACTGCTGAAGTTCGTGGAGCTGCTCCGTGTCTGCCTGCGATTTCTGCTGAGGGGCTAGAGGAGCTGCTGGCAGGGCACTGGGAGCCGTAACACTGCTGCTAAGAGCCTGCACTCCTGGAAGCCGCTGAACCTGCCACCTGCACTACTGCTGCTGTGGTCACACTCCCGGTCCCTGCTCTGCTTCCCTGCCAGAGGCACTGAAGAAGGAAGGAAGGGAGGGGGGGAAGGAGGAAGGGAGAGAGGGGAAGGAAAGGAGAGGGAAGGTAAGGAGGGCAAAGGGAGAGAGAAGAAGAAAACCTCTTTTTTGCTCTAGTTTTCTACTCTCCAACTGACACTTCACATTGGCAAAACCTAACAGGACACCAGTTTGGCAAGAGGATCTGAAACAGTTTTCCAGCTTCCAGACCCAGGGACAGAAAGGATACTACAGTAGTCCCCTCTTATCTGTGTGGATACATTCCAAGACCCCAGCAGATGCCTGAAAGCATGGATAGTACCATATCCTACATATACTATGTGTTTTCTATACATATATATCTATGATAAAGTTTATAAATCAGGCACAGTAAGAGAGTAATGATAACTAATGGGAAAATAGAACAATTATTACAATATACTGCAATACAAGTTATGTGACCTCCTCTCTCTCTTCCTCCCTCTCTCTGTCCTTCCATCCCTCCCTTCCTCCCACCCTCCAGTAATTTTTCATCTTGTCAGTCCATACCTGTTCCTGAATCTGTGTAACCACTGGCAGCACGTAGCTCGGTGGCCTTGGTTTCAGGGGACCCCTTGTGAAGTCTTCTATAGAGGCTCAGTGCTTTCTGGTGCAACATTGTGCTGGAATTGAAACATGTTTTCTGTCCATGTCCTCCCCCCACAAATTTAAGTCCCTTTCCATCTTAACTAAGCACTCGCTACAAGCTGTGGATGTAACTATCGCCGTCTGAGGTCTGACAGCAAAACTAGAACCAATTTCTTTTCCTTCTCTACAAGTTCACAAATAGGAAACTCTTTCTTATTGTAGATTGTAGTGACCTTAACATATAAATTTTTTTCTTTCCTTATTAAATCAAAAACTTACAACTTTTCATTGAAAGGAAGCACTTCGTGGCTTCTCTCTGGTATATGTGAATTGCTAACATCAGTACTCTTGCACTTTGGGGCCATGATGAAGTAAGGCGAGTGTAACTTGAACAGCAAGCAATCTGATACCTTGACAGTCGACTGGATACCCAAGAAGACTACAGACAGCTACACTAACAACGGCAGGGAACATGCAGAGTGCGCAGACACAGGACTCATATCCTGGACAGGAAGGAGGCAGACTGCCCAAGATGTCACCACACTACTAGAACAGAGGGCAATTTAAAATGTCCATTGTCTACTTCTGGAATTTTCTATTTACTTTTGGACTGTAGCTGACTTTGGGTAACTGAAATCACAGAAAGCAAAACTGCAGATTAGGGGGACCCCCTTGTGCCAAAACGTAACAGTGAAGCCAAGGGACAACAGAGAATGTCCAGAGTTACAGAGAATCATAGTTATGGGCCATCCCTGGCTGCATAAGATTGGCTGAAACAGCCCCCACGCTTTCACACGTGCAGCTATCACTGCATTCAGGTGCCCCAGCATTTTTGCTTTCCACAAGATATTACCAGTGGTTTTTGTTTTAGATGTGGGAACTAAATCTTCTGGTATTTTGTTTTTGTGGTAACCGAAGCAATGAATTTATTATACATAGCCTACTTGGCTTTGTGGAATTCATTTTCCTATTGTAACCAATCACAACAAATATTCAAATGACAGACTCTTTCACCATTTCAATCCCCTGAGTCATTTATTATGGCTGCAAATGAATAAATTGCTTAGGGCCCAATTCGGCTGGTGATATGTGAGAGACTGGTGAATGTAAATCCCCCGCATATCGACTTAAAAAAGAAAAAGAAAAGGAAAGAAATAGATCCTGTTTTCCTTGAGCTCTTTGCACTGTTAATCAAAGCTAATTAAAATGCAGTGGATTAAAAAAATTGCACCAAGTTGGTCTTTTGAAAACAAGAGTATATAACTGCCTATATAGATTGATTTAAGTGTGTGTGAGACCCAAAAACAACCTTGCACCACTCTGATATCCTTATTGTATTCTGAACTTCAAATGAATTTGAAGTTTATTAGGCACCTATGGTGTGCAAGGAAGTTTCCTATTTATTAGAGGATGTGCAGACCATGTTCTTTGGCCCCAGAAACCTATAATTGATTTGGGGAGGCAGGGATGTACAAAAAGAAGTAGAAATAATAAAACACAAAAATAGGTGATATTTTCCCACTTAAACATGGAATTTAAATACTTCCAATTTTTCCAGGTACTACTTTCTTGTCATTTGCTACACCACTAAAATTCAAAGTGTTCCTTGCCCCAGAACCAGCAGGCACTTATCAAAATACTATGTAAATCGAAAATAACAAATAAGAGAAGTAAAAACAATGTATTTATCTGTACTCGATGTGTGTCTTCACCATATAATCATCTTTGCAAACCATAAGCAAAAAGCCAAAGGGCTAACGTGTCTTTGAGATCATGTCCACCAAAAAGTTCTGCCAGTAGAAAGGTAGGAGAACTGGTGGAACGCATTCATTGCTGATCATGAAGGACTGTAGCTAGAACTCGAAGAGAAGAATCTCGGCAGATTTTAAAATACTTCCTACTTTTTAAGAGGGATACTCAGCACAGTTTACACGAATTCTGGCCATTCCCTTTGTAAGCACCCTTACCTGCCGAGGGAGTGTTGGTGATTATGAAGTAAAAGGAAAGTCAAAAGATAAGAAGTGGGTCCTCTCGCCCATCTACTCAGATTCCACCCTTCTAGCCTCAATTACTGGCAACAGCCACGGCTTATCCAAGTGTCCACAAGGAGGCGCTCCACCAACTTCCAGTCCACCCACAGTCTCTTCCACTGAGCAATGGCAAATGGGAAAGGTAAAGTAAAACAAGTGTATAAACACAAATGTAACCAGTTCATGGAACAAATAGGGTTTATAATCATGTAGCAACTTTATTTTGGAGGCTCACTTTCTCGTTACATTTGCTCAATGAGTTTATTTCTTCTTCTGCCCCTTTACGAAAACCTAGGCAGACACTATGGCTTTTCTCCCTGTTCTGGGTTAATAAAAAGAAAACACACACACACATGCACACATACCGTACGGTCACTTCAAGTTTCAAATGTGGTTTTCATTCAGAAATTAGACTGAATATTATCTGACAATAACAAATCATTCCATTTGATGAGAGCTAAATCTTCTTTCCTCCAGGTTGAGTCTTTTATGGGTGGAAATGCCTTCAGTAAACAGCACTGAGGGGTATGCAGAAGGGAAAGGAGGGAAGAAAAAGACAAGGGCATTCTTTACCCATACACTTGGGAAGAGCTTCATGGCTCCTGTTTCTGGAAGTAACTTAAATTTGTTGGTTTGCGGACTTTTCCTAAAAAACTCCCTCTCCCCCACACTGCTTCCCTTCTCCGGTAGATCTCTTGCTGCCAGAAATGCCCTTTCCTCCAGCTCATCTTTTAGTGCTTTTCCTACATCTATCAACAGAGCAACATCTTTCCACTCTGCACGGTCCCACGGACAAGCCGTAAGATCGCCCCTGCCAGTTCTGCCACACGGAGCCACCCTTTCTCACCCACAGGGCCAGTCAGACGTCCGGTCTTCCATCAGCTGGGGAGGGTGGGCTGTCCTCTGCCAGCGCCTCTTCCTGCCCCACCATTCAGCAGCAGCTACCCGTTTCTCCATCTTTATATTTTCTCAGGTGCAAGTCCAACCCCAGTCCTCACAGACCCTAAGCACGGCGGGGTACATATCAAACCCCCTGAAATGGTTCTCCTGATGCATTTCCCAAGTGAGCTGGATGTGAGAGTCATTTCACCTGGCCCTCTCACTTGGGTAGGCGGGACTCATCACAGACAAAAACTGGTTACAAGTACCCCTCTTCTCCAGGCACTTTCAGATCCTGGATACAAATACGGGGCATTTAGGCTAGCTCATTGATTCTTACAAATTTACTTTGAAAAACACGCATCTGTATATATCATTTGGGAAACGGATACTTATTTTCCTCACTTCTCTGCTGAAACTTCCATCCTAGTATCCTGATACACTGTTCCAGCCTCTATGCTACAGAAATGTGCAGTCATCAATTAAGGGAAGACCCACAGGGACTGGGGCCAAGCAGGTCTCGGGCCTGTAGTCTCATCATTCCCCTTTCTGTGCCGTCCACAACTTCCACATGTGAGTTCAATGCTTTGCTCCTACTTAAAATTCCTCCCAAACGTGCAGTTCTCCCAGAAGGCAGAGCTCCCAAGAGCGCACGTGTCTCCCAGAAGGCAGAGGAAGCCAGCGGCGGTGGTGCCGGTGGTCTCGGTCCTGGAAAGTGCTCAGTGGGCCCCAAACGGATGTCAAATCAGATTCCTGCCCTGCGCAGGCTGGAGGTCTAAGACAAGCAAACGCGTGTCTTCCACACCCAGGCCCCAGGAACTCATCCAACGGTGCTTCTGTGCTGGGCCCCGAAGAAATGTGAGTCTGTACTCACTCACCTGGTGCTAAAATCTCAGCGCCTGTGGGTCTTGGGCACGAGGGTCCCTTTACTGCTCAAAGCTAGAGGTTTTGGGGGCTCCTCTCTCTGGTGCAGGTGTTAAAATGTAGAGTTCAAACCCTTTGCTCTTTAGGGAGTAGCTCCGGATTTATCGTTCTCTTCGGGCTGTGCTTGGCCGCCCCAGGTGGGGCCCTCGCCACAGGCAAGATTTAGGATCAGGTCCCAGCCACGCCTACTCGTTGCCTGGCAGCTTTCTCTCCACCTGCCCCCAACCCCCGCCCCAGGGTAAGAGCCATTCCGCTGTTTTTTAAGGCATTTTCTCCCCGGAGGAAGTTGCTCAGTGTGTAGCTGTACATTCGGTGTGTTCACGGGAGGAGGTGGATGTAGGAGTTTCACATATGCCACTTTGAATCAGAATCCGTTAATACTTACTTGAATGTGGGCCTGTGCCTCGTAATGTCAATAGGACGGAGAGGGATCCTTTAGCGAAGGGCGACGGGGAAGTCCTCTTTTGTCTGAGCTGAGACATGTATCACTCTGCCCTTGGCTGATTCTACACTTGTAATCACAAGATTTTAGTTTCTACAGAGTCTCCTCATGCATTTCCTGTGTCTTCATGTGCCTTTTGATAAGTCCCATGGCAGGGGGTGATCCAAGTGGGCAGTGGACGTGATCTGCCTCAGGTGCTAGCAATAAACGGGTGCATTCCCAATGAGGATTTAAGAACAGTAATAAGACCAACTGAAAGTCGATTGCTTTTTACTATTACCATCTTCCAACAATTCTAAACAGTGAGTTGGATTGTATCCTCCCAAAAAGATATACTGAAGTCCTTACCCCCAGTACCTCAGAATGTGACTTCAGTTGGAAATAGGATTGTTGCAGACATCACTAAGATGAGGTCGTACTGGAGAAAGGTAGGTCCCTCATCCGATGTGAGTGAGGTACTTAGAAGAGGACAGGTAGGAGAAGACCAGGCACAGAGAAATGCTGTTTGAAGATACAGGTGGAGATTGGAGTGGTGCATTGACAAGCCAAAGAACACCAAGGGCGGAGTCCCTTTACCAGAAGCTGGGGCAGAGGCATGGAACCGACTCTCCCTCAGCCCTGGGAGGAGGACCCTTCTCTGCCCACATCTTCATTGCAGACATGTAGCCTCCAGAACTGAGAGAGGATGCGTTCCTGTTGTTTTAATCCATCCAGTTCATGGCGTTTTGTCTCAGCAGCGGTAGGAAACTAATGCAAATACTAATGATAAAACACTCCTTCCTCCGTCTCTTAAGAATCACCAATTTAATCACTAATGTCACAAAAATAAAAAATATATATTCCTAAATATTTAAAAGTTCTTCAGCCAAATGCATTTTCTTTCCTAACCTAATAAAGTTCTCCACGGTGATGTAATAGATTTCCTTCCGTTTGAAACTTCACCTTGGATTTGGGTAGGGAGGCTAAAGGGAGGCGGAAGAACCTGGCAAGCAGGAGCCGTGAGTGACTATGGAAAGCCGGGTCTGCCATGTATTGGCAGCGCTGGAAACAAGTAGGTGTGCCCACAGCGTCTGTGTCATGATATTAACACCAGGGGAAGAAAGAACTGTCCTCACCAACACCAGCCCCGGTGAGACTCTGTAATTTGCCTTATCCAGTTTTTGCTCGGCCTTATCATCCACGTCTGTACTCTGACTTCCAGTCTCAACTCTCCACTTCACAAAATCCTGGATAAGATCTCCCCTTACCTGACCAACTTCCTGTCTAAGAGTCTGTGGAGAGTCAGTCTGGAGGACCCTAGAACGATGCCAGGGTGACCCATAATGCCATGCCACGTCTCCTGAAGCCACAGAGAATGATTTCCTGAATAAGTGACTAACACCAATAAAATGCTTGTTTGCAAAATTCACTGACCAGAACAATAGAAACTGAAAAGAGGAAAGAAATGTAAATAAACACATTTTTATCTTTTTAAGCCTTCTCTTTTGTCCCAGTGGCCAGCCCTGACTCCAAGTACTATTTGCCCCGTTCTCTTTCCCACATTCAAAATACCTAGGATGGATTGTGCAGCCGCAACCTGTCAGCTTTGGCTGAATTACAGAGTGCTCAATTATGCTCCAATCGAGTAGCTGCCCGATGCAGGCCACGTAATGACTTCCTGATTATCTGCCTTTAAATGACGAATGAAATGAATATGTAACATTCTGTTCAAATATAGCATACTTAGCATGCCAAATGAAAACTGATTTTGTGCCCCTCTCTCTGAAAAACGTATATTTTATTGTAATTCAGTTCAATGGTTGTTCGGTTGTTTCTTTTCTAGTCATCAAGATAAACATTGAATGAGCGATCTAGGAGAACATTAGTCTTCATTTTGGCTTTCCAACAGATGCCAAAGGTGTTAAACACTGTTTAGATTATTCGGGTTTCCTTCTTTACATCATCTCATTGGGAAAAAAGTGAGGAAGGTCATATTTTTACGGAGAGTTCTTGTTGGCGATGCTCCAACACCCATTGGCCAAAAAACCAAATCTGTTATGATGAATGTGTAGCGAAGACAACATTAAAATATGAACAAATTACCAAGAGTGCTTTTTATAAAGCAGCAATTTACAATATCAGCACCCCAAAAAAAGGACATGCTTTGAAATTTGATGGTCTTGTCTGGTGTATATTCATAGTCGTTTATTATCTGTTTTACAAGATTTTACCTTCAATATACCAACTGCCAAAAAGTAACCTGAGAAACTGTGTGGGTGAATCTCATTGTATGTAATAATATCTTTTAAGAGATGACCTTTCCCCTTGACCTAGAAAGAGAGAGAAAGAGGGCACTCAGGTAACTAAGGAGAGAAAGAACTAGGGAGGAGCGAGGGAGGGAAGCTAGGAAGGAAGGAAGGAAAGGAAAGAAGGAAGGAGCTAGGTGAGGGGGATGGGGGGAAAACTTTGTTTCCTAATCTGTCTAATAAATGCTTAATATTGGACAATTGGTGCTTGTGTGGCAGTCCTAGGAAAGGTTTTGCATGATATATATCCTGGGTCGGCTTTCGGTAAAATGCTGTACACTATACAGAGGAGAGCCTCCTTTAAGAGCCCTTGAAGTTTTCCTTTAATTTTCCTGTTTTCAGGGAAATGTCCTAATTACAATGGGAAAAATATGATGTTTATTTCAAGATAGTATCTTTTTTTAAATAATCACTTTATTGTTTTTCAATTACACTTGTCTGCATCCTCTCCCCTCCCCTCCCCCTCCAACCCCACCTCTCTTCCCTGCCTCCCTCCTTCCCCTTGGTTCTGTCCATGTGTCCTCTATAGTGGTTCCTGAAGACCCTTTTCCCTGGTTGTCCCCTCCCCCCTCCCTCTGGCTATTGTTAGATTGTTCTTAATTTCAATGTCTCTGGTTATATTTTTCTTGCTTTTTTCTTTTGTTGATTATGTTCCAGTTAAAGGTGACATCATATGGTATTTGTATCTTAAATTAATTGATTTAGGATGCACCTCAGAATATATTCCTTCTCCTCCTCCTTTTCTATGTTTGTTATCCTTTATGTTTCCTTTTTTCTAAATGCTTTTTTATTTCTAGTTATAAAAATATGACCTGGCAGTCCCATGGATAAATCCAGCCCAAAGTGCCTTAGTGTGGTCCACTGGCATTTTAGAAAAAGTTTGAATTATGTTTAGCACTTCGAAATGGACAGATTTCATATATGATTGTGGCTATACAGTTTCTCTTTAAATTCAGTTCTAGGAATACTAGGGCTATAGGAATTACCTCCTTAGATGAGTCATGTGTTGTCTATTTTCCCAAAATCCAACCCAGTTTTCATATTTACCTTGTAAGACTGGAACCATAGGCTTTTAAGTTTGCAACTTCTAGGAACCCATTTCAAAAGCACGGTTGGTCCCATGGCATCCAACCAAGGGTGTGCCCAGCTCAGAGACACAGAGGACCTTTAACTAGGGTCCAGAATTGTTAAATTATGTTGAATAGTAAATATTTAACACTATTAAAGCTTGTGCTTGCTGTTGTCATTATATGAAAATGAGGAAGAAATGGTGCTTTGCTAAGATTCAATACACCCATTGATGAGCGCCCACGTCCATTGCACATATCAATAGCAGGTCCTGACGTGTCGTATGTGGCATGTGGGCTTTCGGGAGAACAGGAGGCTTCCCACATTGTGGAGCAGTTGACAGTTGCACCATCGTTTTTAGGTCACTTTCAATATGACGTGAGAGTTTAATTAAAAGTAATTACATGATAAATTCCCAGAGAATGGGCAGCTGATATTAAAAGATGTCTGTAAAGATATAGAGGTAATAAATAATATTGATGGTGTGAACACGAGTGAACAGGGCAGAGCTGGCTCTACTCCTACTGCTAGTCCCGTCCTCACCAGCCACATTATGAGCCGAAACCATGATCATCTGATAGTGGCTGACAAGAAGTCGTCCACTAAACATGAACTTTTCAAGTAAAGGTGACATTTTATCATTGAATGTGAGAGTGACAGTTTTTGCACTATGAAGAAAACATTGGAAAATAGAGGCTTAAAAACACCGCATTGTCCCACTCTGAAAACCGTGTGTTAACCTTGAAAACAAAAGTGTCTAAGGTCTGTCTCTACCCTCTTTCATATATGCACATACGCACAAGCCCAGGGCAGAATTATTTAACCTGTATTAAAAATTACCAAATGTAAAGTTTCAGTGCATTTTTAAGTCACTTAAATTTTTTTAAAATATACCCCTTCCCGAGAATTTGCAAGAACAACAACAAAACCTTTCACATAAATGGTAGATTTGATTTAACATTTTTTATTATTGAAAAGCAACCCAATGTTTTATTTCTTATATTTGAAGATATATTTATTTATAAAGTGTCTTCTTCCATAACACCCAAGATTAGAATTAAAATAGCATTATAACTGGGCAGTTAAAATGTTTTACTGTAATTTTAAAACATAATCTTCAAAACTAATGAACTATATTTAAATAGATTTCCCCTTAAACAAGTACTGCATTTCATTGGTTATAAAGTATGCATTTTAGCATCTCTGAAATTATAGGTACACCTTACAATTGATGGGTAGCATGTGGTAGTTAAATTAGAAGTATTTTTCCTTCTGTAGTGGCACATGAAATAGTAATACATGATACATGTATACATAATACATGCTACAATAATATATAATAATATACAATAATATACCTAATGGAATATTGCATGAATAATATAATATCTAACTTTAGTTTTAGTGAAAAATAATGAGAAAAATACAAATTCATGCAATTAATATTACATAAATACAATTTATGAAATATTTTAATTTCATCTTTTTCTAAAAGGATATTTTGTATATTTTATTATCATATAAGTTTTATAATGTATAAAAATGCATTTTGCCAGTGTAAATATATATGGTTTATAAATACATAAATATTTACATAACAAATGCATATCACAAAAATATTTATGGATGGGGCTTATAATCAGAAAAGTTTGGACCCATAGCTCTGGCCAATATACCATGTTATTCAAGATATATATTTTTTCTTTTGAAAATGTGCTCAGTCAAGAAAGGAAAGATTGTAGCTGGAAAAGGGGATCTTGGTCTCTTACAAGGTCTGGGCCTGCATTTCAAACAACAAACAAATACACAATATATTTTCATAGCTGATAAAGGCTAGGAGAGAGAATCAGGGTACTGTGATGGAAGTGACCGGGTTTGGCCTTCAGTCCCAATTAGGGTAATGGTAGAAGGCCTACAACATTCTCAGTGATTTCTAAAGTGACACTGATTGGCTCTTCAAAATATATTGCAACTCTTCCCACTCCTGTTCCTCTTCCAGGAAAGATAGTCTGTGCCTTCGGCCAACCCTCTCCCAACAGCCCTGCCAACAGTTCATCCACACCCACAACCTACCAGCTCCACCCAGAGGCTTTGAATCAGGAGACCACAGTTTCTTGGGGCTGTGTCTCCTCAGTGTCTTCAGAGTCACAGCCATCTGCCTTCTCAGCTGTGACTGGTGAGGTTTTGGAGTCACACATTCTATTAAACCAAAGGCTGCCCATCCCATACACATTCTCTGTAGGAAAAGAAAGGGCAACAGCTTCCATCGAGGAGCCCGGAGTTGTACTTGGGAGATGTGCTCCCTTCAAAGGCAAAATCTCCGTGACCTGTGAAGAATCTTCTTGGTTCTTTAGTCTGGATGTCACCTTTTGAATTTTCTAATCTGGTGACACCTACGTACTGGGATGAGAAGAGGGTTGTCTTACATTTGCTCTGGAATTTTGGCTTAAATTATGTTCTTTGTTTTCTGACATGATTGGCAATGAAGAATATAGGTATATAATTTTAAGTCAGCTATATCTGCTGGGCATCCTGCTTCCCAATGTGAGCCAGCACAGAAAAGGTGACGGGTCTTCTCCAATGTGTTCCTGGAATGGGAGGGCAAGTTGAGATTGCTTAGCCATGATGCTTCCTACTTCAAATTATGTCCTGTTTGTTTGCTTGGTTTTTTTTTTCAAAACATTGTTTTCAGTTTTCCTGACCTCTACGTATAGATGACAAACTTTGGGTCTCTATGGTTTTTCTTTTGAGTAGAGGGATCATCACCCTGTGTTAAGCAACGCTAAATGGAAAAAAATGAAGAGAGAAACATTTCTAAGAAGTATTTAGCAGTATACTCAATGGCTGAAACCTGACGCTCCTGTAAAACCAGGAGTATTAGCTGCAGGCTGAGATATCTGCATTGCACAACCACGGACAGCCTCTGAGGGGCTCTATTTCTAGGTGTCAGCTCACTGGCTCCTAAGCAATGTGTTGGTCCCCACAAAGATGGCCGTCTAGCCCAGGCCTGCCCTGGGGTCTAGCTTAATTCCCGCGCCTGTTTGCAAGCTCCTCCCCTGAAATACTGATTTGCCACTGGGAGGAGCAGGTGCCTGGGCTCTGTCAGTGCAACAGTTCCGATCCTGGTTAGCTTCTTAGCACATCATTTGCATTATCACAGAAACCCACGGCCTCCAGTTTCCCCCTCCTCACCTCTTGTATCTAATGCGCCACTGGTGCTCTCATAAGTATGAATGAGTTCGCTGGGCCTTCCAAAACCCAAAGTCTCGTCATGCCTTTACTGACCTTTGGCTGCTGCTTTTTATATTAATGTTATCTGTAGAAAGATAAACTAATAAGATGGTTCAAATAAGACATTTAAAAAACTTTTGTTTATGTTAGAATAGCGTTTAATAAGTAGGTTTTTAATTTACCATAGTAATAACTACTCTTTCTTGAAATCTCGTACCTCATATATATACCACATATATATATCCTAGCAAGGTGTGAAATATATATATATATACACATATACATATATATACACACATATACATATATAACTTAATATACTGTCATCACATCATGTAGGTGTGTATGTGTATATATATATATACATATGTGTGCATAATTTAATACATTATGTTATCATCAAAATTTCCATTTCAGTAAAATATAGGGCAATGCCCCCCCCCCCCCGCTGGGCTGTTGTCATGGCACCGAGGCAATGCTTGTGTGAAGCACCTTGCCCACCACATAGGTACTACTTCGTGTAGTGTGTTTCTATTGCTAGGATTTTTATTTCCATTATTTTTACTTGCCAGATGAGGAATGTGTTTCCCAGAAATTAACTTGCTTCAAAAATTTACCTAATTCAGCAAGGCTCAAATTTGAATTGAGGTCTGAAAGCCTAGTGTACGTAAGCATTTTATGTCTTCCTCCCTCGTAGGTATTCTGTTTGTTTTGCTATGTTTTTGTTTTGTTTCACCAAGTCATGTGCCTTCTTGATTAAGTTCTTGGCACCAGGCTTGCTATGTTTGTTTGTTTGTTTTCTTGCTCCATTTTACTTTTTTCCCGCCTCGTACCACTGACTGTGCTCTCTCTATAATGCACCTGCTTGGGGGAGGAAGGAGGTTAGGCAATTCCCTGCCAAGTATTGGCTTTTCACACCGTACCTCATTTCCCACCTCTTCTGCCTACTTCAGATCTTTGTACTGTTTTTCTGAATTATATGTCCAAGTGCATGTTTTATATAAGTTGCAATTGCAGAGAACATACGGTCTCACAGTCAAACATATCAAAATTATTTTTATTGTCGTCTAAATGTTTTCCAATAAAACTTTTAAATTAAATACCATTGCCAGAGGGACCAAGGAATCAGGGCCAGGACCAGTGTGAAGTAAACAAGGTGCCCAGGGTGCCAAACTTAAGGAGGCCCTTTCTCTTAGCTTCATGTGAGTGCCGAGTCAGCACCTCTGAGTGAGTGCCTCCTTAAATTTGGTGCACTTGCCTGGGCCTTGAAGGGTAGACTACCCAGGTTTTTTTTTTTCTTAGAATCACAGTTCCCTTAGATAATTCCCAGATTGAGAAGGGCACTTTGTTATTTCAGCTCTTTCATAATAATGGGTTTAACTTACAGCCCTCTTGGAATTTGCTGTGGCGTGACAGCACGATGTTCTCCTAAAGGCCAGGTGTCCAAAGTACAATAAACAGCTCCCTAAAGATTAGAAAATGAATATTTAACTAGATGACTACATTTGATTTCCTTCATTCATTTTTTATTGTTTCAGTGAAAACCTTCTGGATGGAAATCACATGGACAGGATTTTAATATCTTCTGGTAAATGAAACCTGTCATTCTAGTGGGTTTAGTGTTTCTTTACGGTACTGTTTGGTCAAGTCCGGTGGCTAGTAATTTTCTTTATGGTTAAGATTTAGGGGATTCTGAGCAGATCGTACATCAAGAGTACTAAATTTGTCCTTTGAGCTTGATAATTATGATGCAACTAGTTATATTAATTAGGTCATGTTTACAAAGAGCCTGGTTATTTTAAAAATATGGGAAAAACATCCCTCCTCTATTGGAAGCTTTAAGGGCTTAATTATGTTCCTTTCAAAGGCAAAGAAGTATCAAGCCCATCAAAACAGAGTTCAGTGCAGGGGGTTTTAGATTCCTCCTTAAAAACAGGAGGCCTTAGGAATAAAGCTCTCTAGAGCTGACATCCATTAAACATTAGCAGTGAGTATAGTTACCTTGGACCAAAACATCTGCCTTTACATTTCCACTGTTTATCTTAGGATTGTAGTTTCAGAAATTCTAATGTAGTGAGAGATATCTTTAGAGCTCCAATATGAGATTTTGCTAAGCATTTTCCAATTATTGCAATTACAGTTTTTATCTATTTGCTTGTCTGTCGGAACACATAGAAAAGTCCTAAAGCAATGAGGAACCTGATAAACACCATCGGGATTCTCTACACTTCCACATATTCCTAATTATTGCCTTGTCGCCTGCCTTCTTCTCGTTGTGTTTGGAATGTTTGCAGAGGGCCCAAGTATAATTGTGTTGCTGTTTTTAACTCATGCTATCAATATTAAAGGAGATCCATACGTGTGATATTGTTGCGTGTTATAAATTCTCTAACATTCTCGTGGAAGATTGAACCCGATATAAAGTCATGCTCACGGTATGTTGACACAATATTTGACATTTTGTTCTGCAGCTTTGATGCCCACCCGTTGCATTTCTTTACACTGAATTAAATTAAGTCCACATCTAAGACAAATAATGACTTCCTGATTATGTCTGTATAAATGATGTAATGATGTGCATATAGTCACCCAACAAGGAGGCATAAATAGGTTGTGTGACCTTCGGGAGGAAAGCACACTTATTAAAAGTTAAGGGTGGCCTTTTTTAGTTGGTGTTTTGTTCTTTCAAAGCAGTTTTTCTTGACTTTCCATATCATGTTTGTTAACGGTTATAACGACAGGCGTTGCGGTTTAGAATCTGCTCAAATCCGCATGAAAGCAACCACTGAGGCTGAAGGAAAACTGGCCCTATCAGGTTAATCTAGGATTTCCAAACTGGGTTTAGATCAAAAAAGAAACCCAAGATTTCCCAGTGAATGGGGATCTTGGTTTTATTCATATAAAGCACTTTCATCACCCACTCCAGCATGGTGCTTCTGAAATGCAGAAACCTGTCACTTCTGAGATAAACCCACTAATCCACCTCTGTCCTTGGCATTCTCTGTGTTCTGGTGGGCAGATCTCAGTGATGTGAATTATTTCCTATCACTTATTCTCAGAGCTACCTTGTGTCATAAGCTGATAGCTTTAACCAGTGCTTTTCTTGCCTTCCAGATTCAATGAAGACATCCAGACGGCTCTGTGTGGTGCTTTGAGAGCGGCCCCTGTTGAAGCTCTTCTAAAGGTAATCCCCTGGAATGACACCAGGTGTGTCGTAAATCAAAAGAGTTGCTACTGTGCTCACCCAGTCAAAGCGTCTGTGAAGTCTGTTCCTGAGTGAATATGCAAATCAGCAGGAGCCTCATTTGGTATTTTTCTTGTTCTAGGATTCTAACCTTTCTTGCTGCTTGCATATGTGTGGGGCCGGGGTATGTGTTTATCAGAAAAAAAAAAAAGCACCTTCTCTCCCCCCCTCCCAGGCTAAGTGAGTTATCAGGGGCCCTCTTCACACTCTCACTTTACCACTTACCATAATTCTCCTACTCATTGATTACATCTGTAGACCAGGAGCTACTTGCTGATACAGTGTCTTAATTGTCCTTTTAACCCCCGGTGCCTGACATGCAAGTGCTTAAAGAAAGTTGTTTAAGTGAGCTAATGATAGCACACTTTTTAAAAAATTATATTGCTACAGACCTGGATATAAAATCTAATGTCTATGACTCCATCAGGTTGGAATGTTATGTGTTCACAGTCTTTATTAGTGTGGTCTTGTTTTCCCATCTAAACAACCATCCTGTCTTGGCTGTTCTGAGTGAGCCCCTGACCGGTCGTGTGTCCCTTTCCTTTGCTGCGTGTATGACACCTTTGCTCTGGAGAAAGAGTGTCCGTGTTGGAGGCAGACCAGATGTGTTCCAGTGAGGCTGACAGACAGATGGACGGTCTCAGAATGGGTGGTTCTCACCCTAGGAGTTCTCTTTGTCACTGAGTGTGTTTCAGCCTAAGTGTGAGCCAGCTGGTGAAGGAGGTTTTGGAAGTTTCAAGCTATAGTTAATTATGTGCTTTTTTGAAACTCAAGTCCTTTGCTGTCTGCATGGATGCTTTTTCTCTATTTAGTAAGTGGTTTGTTTTGCTTGTTTGCACATCTAACCTTATTTACAGTTGTCTTCCATAAAATAAAAACACGGCATCGTACTGAGGCAAATTGCACATTGCATTAGATTTGTTCAAAGGTTTTAAAAATGCAGTGTGATAGCGCATGTAACAGCACAAGGAAAACTATCAAGAACCCTACAACTACAAGGAATTTACTATTTTCTATTATCATTCATTCTGCTTTTTAATAAACACTTGGGAATGTCTAACTTTTGAACCTGTGACATGAGATATTTTTGTATTTTTCGGTGGGGTTTTCATGGGCTTTTCTGGTCTTTTATCTTTAAAGCAAGATGGGTTGCTTGTGTATTTGTGTGTATATATGTGCTTTCTAGAGATTTCCAGGGTTTCTTGTTTGCTTTTATGTTTTAGTTCATTCCTTTCATTTTGGTTTTGCTTGTTCATGCCTGTGGAAAATAAACTTTATGATAAAGCTGATACTTCAATTCTAAATATGACAAGTCTGTGGGATTAGGGTGGAGGTTGCAAGGAAAAAGAACAAGTGAGGGAAAATTAAAGAGTCCCCTGAAAGCATTTCACTTACTGAAATAAAATCCCAAAGAAAATTGCTCTAATGTCAAAGGCTTGGTGTTAGAACTCTTGATATTAGATACATGGAAGCTGTGGTCAGAGGTGTGAAGAAATTGATGAGTTGCAGATAATATTGGCTGCTGTGTTTGAAGATGTCTCATGGGTGAATTGAAATGGAAGCCACTGTTGGGTAGATACTTTGACAGTCACGGTATTATTGATCTATCAGAAGACAAAGAAGAAAACGCCCTGATTGGTATGCTAAGAAGAGTTTGCTTCCTGTGGAAGGCAGGCAGCCTCATGCCTCCTAACTTTTCCTTGCGATTGAGAAGCCCACCTAGGAAGACAGAGGTTTGAATTATTAAAGAAACTGAGTTTTCTAGCCTTGAAGCAGAATTTTCAATATTCTGAAAATTTTACAATATCTTGTTTGGAAATACACATCTTCCCTTCATGTTTAGCAGTAGAAAGAAAGAGTATTCACTCAGGAGTAAGAAAAGTTAGCTACCGCCCTAACATTCAGTTGACTGTATTAAGGTGCAGCTTGGGTGTGAGGCCCTTAAGAATTGGTCATTTAGAATTTGAACATCTGGCCTGCTGTTGGATAATGATTCCAAGATAATCTGTGGGGAAGATTAATGTTGTTTTCAATATTTTAAATTGGTGGTATAATAATAATAATTACATCTTCAACTCATACATAAAACTTTTTTCTTAAAATATCCTATTTGTATATTATGACATGAATTATATCTCATTTGTAACGTAAGAATAAAGCATAGTAAGATCACATGGGGAAAGCAGTGTTTCACTTTCTTCTTTCCAGAGTAACAGCTCAGCTAGTTGGTGAGGGCAAGCGTTTCAGAACAATGCCGGCTTCAGTTGAATTCTGTCTTTACCGTTTTCCTGACTTGAGATGAATTCTGTTCACCATTTTTCTAACTGTGTAACCCTGGCCAGGTATTTACATCTTCACGATACAGTTTCCCAGCCTGTAAAATGGCAATGATCATGGAAGCCATCTTATGAGCTCGTTGTCAAGGTTAAATCAGAAACACACGGGAAACTCGAAGCGGTGAAACACAATGAACGCTTTAATGTACATCCATTCACAGTATCCTAGTAACCCTGTGGAAGACCCAGTGAAAAAGGGTAGAAACTTGACTAAAATGCTCTGGGCACTTGCTCCGTGAGACATATCCAAAGTCGAACCTTTCACTTGTGTGGTGGCGAGTCTCTAAATATGTTTTGATCCTGTTATTCTTTGGGTTGGATGTCAGGCCTGGCAGTACGTAAGTTCTAAGGGAGGTAGGAGTGTGACAAGGTCTTTCTGCTTTGACCTGCATACTCATTAGTGCCTGCTAATGAGGAAAGCTTAGGTCAGAAGCCAGGGAGAACACTCTCAAGGTAAGAAATAAGAGAGGTCAAAAGGCAGAGGTCAGAAAATCAGAAATCCAGGTCAAACCATGACAGGAGACAACCCAGAGTGGAGAATCTGTGGCCACCACAGAAGGTGTCCTTATGGAGGAGAGAAATGAGCACAGACTGAGCTAGAATGAATTAAAACAGTGCTCTCTTTGACTTTTGTTAGAGTAGCATTAGAAGAGTTTCCTTTGGAGTTCAGGCAAAATCTGAAACATAAAATGATTTGGATGCCAGATAATAGAAAAATATTGCTTTCTAAGCAATATGCCTGTGTAATATAAAAATATTCATCTGATGGAATGGGAATTAGGGGTAGGGTCATGTTGCATGTCCTAGTTCAAATTAAAGGCTCTTCCTTGGGGATAGGTGTTCTGTGATTTACCCATAATGCTTGTAGGCCTTATACAAATAAATGTCTCAGTTCATGTTGGAGGGTGATTCACTCGTTCATTCACTTTTTAATTTATTTTGTGTCTGTTAAATAGCATAATTATGTTCATAATTGTATTCTGTCAAATGCTTCCTTTTTGCCTTGACTGGTGTGGCTCAGTTGGTTGAGCATCGTTCTGCAAAGCAAAAGGTCACTGGTTCGATTCCCAGTCAGAGCACATGTGTGGGGTGCAGGTTCTGCCCTAATTCCCTGTCGGGGCACATAATGCGACAATTGATGTTTCTCTCTCATACTGGTATTTCTCTCCTTCTCTTTCTCCCTCCTTTCCCCTCTCTAAACAAGAGATAAATAAAATCTTTTAAAGAATGTTATATTTTTACCTCAGTAAGTGGACATGTTTGTTCTACTTTATTTCCTCTTTCTCCTGCAGCCAGGACAGAAAGAGCCAGAGGCTCCCTGGTGCCGGCTGCCCTGCCCGGCTCTCAGGCTTGCCCCTCCTCAGTGTATTACAGTTCCGCATCAGCCCTTCAGAAGGACGTCTGTAAACACGCATCCCCAGGTGGCATTCCCCTGCCTAGATCCCTCTGTACACTTCCCCTTGGTCCAGAAGCCAGTGGAAACTCTTGACCTGGATCTCAAATGTCTTGCCTAAGTTTGCTTTTGCTTTAACTCTCCATCCCCTTGACACCCGTCTCCTGCCTGCTCACTCACCTGCTCACCACTCTCCAGCCAGCAGGAGCACGGTCTTTCTCACCTGAGATTTCTGCCTCTGTCTGCTCTTTACCTCTCATCCTTCATCCATGTTGCTGTTCAGAGGTCACCTAACAAGAGAGAGTTTTTCTAGACCAGCATATGTTCCTCTGTCATCACTCCATTATTGTTTCATAGCATTTATTACAATCTACTATTATGGGTTCTTTCAACCCCCATTAGCATGCTCACTCCTTAAGATTAAAGGCTTTTTCTATCTTAACTGTGACTCTGTCCTCTAGAACCTGAAAAAAAATGCTTAGCAATTTTTAGCTGCTCAATAATATTTGTTTAAAGATTTTATTTATTTATTTTTAGAGAGAGGGGAAGAGAGGAAGAAAGACAAGGAGAAAAATATCAATGTGTGGTTGTCTCTTGCATGCTTCCTACTGGGGATCTGGCCCGCCCGCAACGCAGGCATGTACCCAGACTGACACTAATCGAACCAGTGACACTTTGGTTCACAGGCTGGCTCTTAATCCACTGAGCCACACTGGCCAGGGCTCAATAACATTTTTAACAAATGAATAAAGCACAGGCTTCTTATCTTGTCACTATCCAAGTTCATGATCTTCCCTCATGGTTTGAGTGATTCACTGTTTACTGAGGACATATCTTGTGAAAGGAACGTGGACTGTGGGGAAATACAGATTAACAAGGACTTGCGTTTTTTTCCTCTGTGATGGGGCTAACAAGTGTGTTGCTACCTACATTGGAGAATTCCTGGGGTATTAGCATAGAAGACGTCTGGGGCTTCGTCTCAACTCATAAAAGGATTCCAGCAGCGCACAGGAGGGAAGAGAGAAAACCTAGGTCACAGATTTGCCTTTCCTGCTTACCTGTCTAACAGAACAGACACATATTCAAAATAGCTTCCTTGTAGAAAAAAATGGCTCTTTGTAAATCCCTCGATGGGCCATGCTGCCTCTAGCTGTGGAACTGTTTCGCACAGGCAAAAACCCACTCCCCTTCCCCTCCTCCCTCCCCTTCTCCTCCTCCTCAGGGTCCCTGTTCTCTTCACCTGCTGGCCTGCCATCCTTCATGCCTCAGCAAAAGGGCTCTTTGTCAGAGACCTGTCCTCTGGCTGCCTGCCCACCCTTCCCTGACTAGACTAGTTCTGTCCTGTATGTTTCATGGCCCTCTGGACTGCCCTTCATAGCACTCAGCATTGTCATGGTCATTGTCAGGGATCTGTGTCGTTATTGGATCAATGTCTGTCTCTCCAGGTGGACTTTGGACTCCATGAGGGCAAGTCCATCTTTGTTCTGGTCACTATTTCAACACTAACTACGTGGGATTACACAGTATTTCCCTTGGGAACTCCCTGTTAATATAATGGTATGCTAATTCTGAAGCACTGAATCTAATATGATGTATTTTTTTTTAACATGGCTCTTCATGATTTTGATACATTTTCATTGAGTTGGTTTGGTGCTTGTATCTAAAGATGATGATTTCTTCAAGTAAACAATTTTCAAATCTATGACAATATATAATTATGAAACAGTGACAAAACTGCAATGATAAACAGATATTTATACCGCACAGAAAGAGGTAGAAACTTTTTGGGCTTAACCAAGTTTCACCTCTTCCATTTAGCATCATCCCTCTACTTTCGCCTTCGTTATTCACCACCATTTCCAAATTTCTTTCACATCTCATATCATGGCGATTAGCAATAAAAATGTCCCCTTTTTAGGTGGAAAGCCCAGTGTGAACAGCCTTTTTTTCCCCCTTATGCTGTCTTGTGCCTTGTATTGGCAGAGTGAGTTACTTCACTTGCTAGCTGATCTTGCTCAGTTTCCTTCCTTCCTTCCTTCCTTCCTTCCTTCCTTCCTTCCTTCCTTCCTTCCTTCCTTCCTTCCCCTCTCTCTCTCTCTCTCTCTCTCTCTCTCTCTCTCTCTCTCTCTCTCTCTCTCTCGGGCTCCAAAAAGCCCCATCTCACTTTATTGTTTTAACAGATGAAGACATGTAACAAGGAAGATACTTACACTTTCAGGGCCTGCTACTTACATTTATAACCTTGAGGTTGCCTTTGATCCTAAATCAGCTTTTAATTACCATTGTAGTTACATTGGTGAAAAAAATGATTCTATTATTTTCAGAACACAGCAAGGATATGACCAGTACTATCTCATGAGTACAGTTATTTTAAGGCTTTTATTACTAATTGTAGTGGGTTTATTATAATTCATTGTTCACTGGCCTTCTAGGCTACTTACTTAAGGTTCTATTCAGCTTCACAGCTGCTGCTGCAGCTGCTGTTCCCTAGAGATGCTGTGACTTCATGAGAGTCACAGGGCTTCTATGTGGAAGAGGGTGTAATCAGGCTCAAGGGAGATACTTAACTTGGTGTTCCCCGGAATGTGCTACAAGAGGGTGTGTTATTCCCAATTCCAAGAGAGGATAAGAATATAAGGAGAAGGTAGATGAGCCCTTTAACCAGTACAAACTGCCATAAGCAACAATGGAACCGTTTCTTTATCTACCTACTGATTCAGCTAGCCGCTATCCACTAATAGTAAACAGTATTTATAAAGCGGTTATCAGGTGCCATACTCTGTGCTGAATGTAGTAAAACGTTATTCGGTTTCATCCTCCAAAGAACAATCTCAAGTAAGTAATAGGATCCTCTCTTCACAGAAAGAAAATTAAAGCACAGAGAAATGTAATCACCGGATCAGTTCAGACACCTCCTCTCCCTGGTAGCTAGCCCTGATAGTCAGTCGGTAAGCGCACCACGAGAGCCGGACTGCTCTGGTTCTCCGGGATGGGGCCCTATTTCTGTCAACTGCCCCAAGTGCATGTTCCAAAGGAACAAACTCATTTCTCAGAAAACTATAGCAAAAATTATACTGATGCAATAATGAAGGGAAATAAACTATCAATTCTATTTGATGCTCATTGTTGAAAAAAATCACAAATTACTCATTTTTATAAAAGTAATTTATTATGAATGTAAAATAAAAGACTACAGATTGTTCCTTGCAGAGAGACCTACCATCTCTATGCATATATAATACTCACCTCTCAGGTTTTTCTTTCTTTTTTTTATATTTGTATTTTTTTTCACCTAAGCTTTGAATGCTTAGTAAATTAGGATTGAATTAATAAATGTCATGTATAATTTAAATGATAAAGACAAACTCATATGAAGGTATACAAAACATCTCTAACAATCTCAAATCCTTACATTTTCTTCCACTAAAACAAAATTACACTAGGTTCATGTTGAGTTATAATTAAATCTTTGGGTCCAGATGTATCCTGTTTTGCCTTGGTCCATGAACTTATGCTTAAAGACTTAAGGGGGAAAATGTTTCTGTAACTGTTTTTACACAGCCTACATTTATTTGAATTCAGAGTAAGAGATAAAAATTTTACATTTATTATGAAAATAGTATGGTGAAATAGAATAAGATGGTCTGATTGATTAATTTCATCTGGCCAGAACACTGTGTAAATTGAAATATCAATGCTTTCATTTTTTTCACAATCAATATTTGCATTTCTTACTAGTGAAAATCTGCTAAAAAAAAATCTAATGAGTCATGATCTTGAGACCATGAGCCATTGAAGATTATTTTAAAAGGGAATTTCAGGTTTGGCTACACATCTCTCGATCAAGGTCAAAATTCTGGACATTGGGAGACTAGAGGTCTAATTTAGCCACCCTTTCTTTCTAACTTGTTTGAATGTTAGCAATCATTATACTTGAACCCTATAAGCATCTAGTTGTTCTTTATTTAGAATTGCCCTTGGTCTTCAGAGGAGAAACTGGAGCCTCAGTTAAGCTTTTAACGGGGCTATTTTTATGATGTGAATGATTTACACACTGATTCCTTTGAACTGTTATTCTTCCGCCTTTTCTAAAAAATAGTCCTTCTTAAAAAAAAAAAGCAATAAGATAGACATAAAAACCCCTCTAAACATTATTAAAACCTGAACAAAAGCATGTCAATAACATCAAATATAACCACTTTTAGAGGTGACCATAATTATAAAATTCTTCATGAAACCCCATTTTCTGTTGCAAAAAAGCAGAGTACCATCCAACAAACAGTGCCCTAACCAAATGCAAAGCAACTAGTTAATATTTTTCTATGTATTGAGAATAAATCATTATATTCATTTGGAAGAGACATTGATTTTTTTTTTCCCTTTCAAGAATTTTTCTCTGGAGCATAGATAAAGCTAATTTCTCCCCACATCAAAGATTCTTTATTCTTCCTTACAGAATAAAATGCAAAGCCTTTGGAAGCTGACAGTAACATTGTTTGAAAGGCAAAGTGACTTGCTCCTAACTTTTCCTAGGTTAGGAAAGCAAACGAGTCAGCTTGTTAGAATTGTCTGAAACAGGGATACGTAGGCTCTGACAGGGACCTAAGAAACAGATCCCTGTGAGTAAATTGCGTAAGTTGTGTGATATTTATTTTGGCCTTGTTTCTGTGGTTACTCATTTCCCAGCATTTGGTAAGTTCAAATATTTAGTAGAGCATCAGAGAAGGTTGCTACTGTTTTATCAGTAGAGGGACCCGTTCAGACTGGGCTGTGGAGTAGATTGTTACATAAAGTTGAGTAGCACTGTTTGATTTAGGACAGTCCTTTCATATAAAGTCCTTTATATAAAGCCCAGCTTGGATTTCTCCCATCCAGTTATTTATTATCAGTTCATTCCATTTGGTTGAAGTTTTCTACTTCGGTCCTTCCTTAGCGAATAACCAAAATGTCAAGACTAGTTCCCTGTCTCTCCCTACATCTACCCCTGCAGAACTTAACTGACTTATTACTGATTTATCTGTTGGTGCTGGTAGTAGCAAGTTTATGTAATTCAGTTTGTGTTTCAGGAATATAATTTTCTATCAATCACACTTCTTTTATAAAAACCTCCAATAATTTTACTTGCCTCAACGTCCTAATTTCTTAGCATGACCTTCTTTTAAAAAGTGTCATGCCCTAGCCAGGTGGTTCAGTTGGTTAGAGCATCATCCCATACACCAACAGTTTGTGGGTTTGAGTCCTGGTCAGGGCACATACCTAGGTGCTGGGTTCAGTCCCCGGTTGGGGCGCATGTAGGAGGCAGCCAGTCAATGTTTTTCATGTTGATGTTTCTCTCTCTCTCCTCCCTCCCTTCCTCTTTCTCTCTAAAATCTATAAACATATCCTCAGGTGAGGATTTTTAAAAAAGTGTCACAAGGAACATGGAAAGTTCTTTCACACTTTGCATACCTATCCACGGGTCCCCCCTAAAATGTCACCTCTGCTGTGAAGCCCTCCCTTAGTTCCCTGGGTAGAGTTTGTCACTTTATGCCATATCCTGTATTGTCTTAATATCAAGTACATAATTGCATTGGAACATTTATTTATTTATTCACAAATTTTATATTTCCCACCAGATATTGTAGCCCTTAAAAATATGGACTATACAATGTTCATCTTTATTTCTCCCATGATTAGTCCCCCAATAAATACATGCTCAATAGTTGAAATAGTGCTTAATAAATATTTGTTGAGTGATTGTAATTATATGCTTGGTTTTGTAAATTTGTTTTTATATCTGTCTCCAATCCTCAGACTTTAATTTCTGAATGGTGAGAATCACGTATATTTTGTTCACCATTGTGAACCAATGCCAAGTACATGCCTGGTACATAGTTGTGATACAATAAGTATTTAAAAATGAGCAAATAAGTTGATAACTAAGAATGTCAGTTGTTGACAATAGCTTTTAATGTCTAGCAGAGTTTCTGGAAACAAAATTCTCCAACTCAAAAGAATGTTCCTCCATTGATAAATGTCCTGACCTCATGGAGAAGATGGTTCTAAGATACAGTATAACTGTGATTTTCAAAACGTGGGTTGTCACCCATACTTATTTGACGTGCTATCAATTTAGTTGGCTATGAAGAGCACTTTTCAAAAAAATAAAAATGCGATTGGATTGCATTCGTTTTCTATTGCTGTGCAACAAATTATTGTGGCCTTAGAGGCTTAAAGCAACATTATGTCACAGTTGCCACAGGTTGACGACTGGGACACAGGTTTGCTGGATCCTCTGTTCAGGGTCCTGCAGGCTTCAGAAAAGGTGTGGCAGGGATACTGGGTCTTACTACTGTCTTTTTATCACAGTGTTCTTTTCTGGGATACTGTGATGTATAATGAGAGATATATATTTGGTCTTCTTTTCTGTGGCACACAGCTCCTAAAACCTGGGAATTTCCTAAGTGATGAGAGTGACAAAGATGTATTTGTTATGTTAATGAGGTGACTTTTAAACTGTGCCTGAGGATGGGAACTGGTTGTCAGGAGAATCCACAAGGTGATAAGGGGACTGGAACTGGGGCTCCTGCCGTACACGCTTCTCCCTTCACCCCCAAACGCCTCACCTACAGGGATGGCAGAGCTGCGGGAAGTGGGTTTGGTTGTCCGTGGTCAATGATTTCATCAATGATACTTATGCAGTGAACTTTCCTAAAACCCCAAATGCCTGGATTCTGAATCTCTGGGTTGATGAAAAGGTAGATTCCCAGAAAGTGGTATACCTGTAGACAGCTGGCCCTTTCCCCATCCCCTGCCTTATGTATCTCTTCTGTCTAACTATTCCTGAGTTATTTTACATTAACCAGCAATCTAATGAGTAAATGGATGTCTTGACTTCTGTACAAAATTAAGCAAATCCAAGGAGGGGGTCTGGAAATCTTTGATTTATAGACATTAGGTAAGTATAGGTAACAACCTGGACCTTTGATTGGTATCTGAAGTTTAAGAAGGGGGTCATGGGAGCCTCCAATTTGCAGCCAATTGGTCAGAAGTACAAGTGACAACCTTGACTTGTGATTGCCATCTGAAGTGTCCTTGTGTGTGTGGCATGTCAGTATTATAGGACTGACCCCTTAACCTGTAGAATCCAAGTCAGGGGTGTCCAACCTTTTGGCATCTCTGGACCACACTGGAAGAAGAAGAATTGTCTTGGGTCATACATTAAATACACAAATGAAAACTGATGAGGAAAACAAAAAAAAAGGTTTTAAGTAAATTTACGGTTTTGTGCTGGGCCACATTGATAGCCATCCTGGGCCACCTGCGGGCCATGGGTTGGGCACCTCTGGATAGTGTCAGAATGAGTTGAATTATAGGATACACAGATGGTTGGGGGGATTCCCCTACTGGTACTAGAATCCCTTTATGTTCCAAGAGTATGTGGCTGGTGGAAGAATTCATTTCTGCGATGTAGAACTAGTGCTATCTCACTGGTTTAAAGGTGGCAGAAGAGGGTTTGCTACTTATTTAAGTCTCTGATCTCTCAACCCTCTTCCAAAGGGATCACCTGATTAGATTAGGTCCATCCAGGACAGTGTTACTTTTGATTAACTTGAATTCAACTGATTAGGAGCTAGGGACATTAATTGCATCTGAGATTTTCTTTTTACTTCTCCATATAATGTAACATAGTCAAGGAGTAGCATCCTATCATATTTACAGGCATTGGCCCTACCAAGGGTAGGGGATTATGAGAGGGCATGCCTCATTGGGAGTCATTGTAGAATTTTTCCAGCAAACCATATAGCATTAATAATATGTGTGTGTGCTCGTGTAGTCTCATACATTTAGATATGTGTGTATGTCTGTAGTGGGTCATAGTGCAAAATCTATTTTGCACAGTGAGTGGCATGCAAGGAAATTTAAGATTATCTGAGTTATAGGATAAACTTATAATGCTTCTTATATTCCCAAAAGTTAGAAAGTGCTTAGTCCAGTTATAGACAATGCTAAGCAGCTTTAGAAATCCATATCTTATTATTCATTACTGACATGTGTGTTCGTTCATTCATTAATTCAATCAATCAACAATTATTAAGCACATACTATCGAGGTGGCCAAATAGTTTGTTTTTTTCCCCTAAGAAGGCTCTAGTAGCGCTTAGTTGTCTTTAACTTCATTAGAAACAATTTTGTTAGATTGTATCGTGACAGCTGTCATAGCAGCCTGTATTTTTAAAGAGAACTTATCAAAATTGGTGAATTTTTGTGTAGCCATTTTAATATTGAAGATGGAAGAAAATATGCAACATTTTTGGTATATTATGCTTTATTATTTCAAGAAAGGTAAAAATGCAACTGAGACACAAAAAAATATTTGTGCGGAGCGGGGAGAAGTTGCTGTGACTGATCAAACTTGTCAAAAGTTTGCAGTTTCATGCTGGAGATTTCTCGCTGGCATGGTCAGGTAGACCAGTTGAAGTTGATAGTGATCAAATTGAGACATTGATTGAGAATAATCAACTTTATACCAGGAGGGACATAGCTGACATACTCAAAATATCCAAATTAATAAAGTTATTGGTGAATATGAAAAATGTCTCTTTTATTTTTATGGAAAAAAATAAATGGACTTCTTGGCCAACCCAATATAGGCAAGGCTTTGCATTAAGCAGCAAAGAGCATTAATTTCTCAAGATCAACACTCATTATGGAAGACTAAATAAACAATTATTATAATACCAGGTAGAAAATAGGGGGGATACTGTTAGAGAATTTTGGAAAGAAAACAAAGGTAAAAATTTTAAAGAGGCTTTAGTATTATAATTCTGCCAAAGAACCATGTTTCTTTTCCATGTTTCTGAAACTCAACTTTATAGTTCAATAATAGAATAAATAATTTAAAAGAGAATAAAGGAGAAGATTAAAGAAGAATTTATAAAGGATTCACGGCCTAAAATATACTTCTCACTCATTATAAAGAAATAATATCATTCTACTCAGCAATTAAAATAGAGAAATTAAAGTACATTTCTAATCTCATATCTTTTATAATTTTATTACTTGCCTCAAGTCACTTCAAGTCTCAGGGGTGGGGGCAAGCACCCACTCAAGTTACTGTCAATAAGGCTTATGAGTATTTGCACTGGCTGAGTTGGCAATCGGTTTGGCACAAACTGTGAAAAAAAAACCAAATCAAACACAAATGTTGTTCTCATCTGTCTCTGCCACCAAGCGGGAGCCAGTGGCAAAGAGGAGATCATACATATTATACTTTGATTGTTACTTGGACCTGCAGACTTCACAAATTGCTCATAAATGAATGTCAGTTTTCCTAAACCAAAGCATATTTTGATGAGCTAATTTGATTTGACACTCTCCGTTGTTAATGCACTGGAATACCATTGTACTTCAAAGCTGAGGGCAAAGTTGCAAAGCCTCCGTCTCATTTCCTGATACACCACCTCTGGAAAAAGGGCTGCTTTATCTTTAACACTGAGGTATTGTGAGCTGTGTGAAGAACGGGCACTTCTTAGTGTCTTGAGACTTTGTTTTCAAATGAGCTCAGATTCAAGGTTAATGCACAACAATCATTTCCTGGGCCGTTAGATGGGGATATATTCAGGTTAATGATTGTGAACCAATTGTCAGAGGACTGCAATTGTCATAAAGTGCCCTTTATTTCCTATCACCTTAAAATTTCCATCAGCCGTTGTCTTCCTTGGACCCTGAATAGTTCTCCCATACCAGTGATAGGGTTTTCCTTGCAAGGTTCTCAAAGAACTTAGTGAATACATCTCAGTACTACTTTATTAATGTTGTTGATTAGATCTATGGATGCATAATTTGGGTTCATGAAAGATCTGTTCCCACTGGCACACAAAACCCGAGAGATTAAATAAAACCCCCATCCTCCTTCTTCCTTCCTGTTCCACCTCTATTAGAAAAAATAAGCGTGGCATGCAAAACAAAAGAAAAAATTATAGTTGTCACTAATTGATTGTTTTTCAGCAATCATGTGCAGTGTATAATTACCCAAAATTATGTTAAAATCCATAATTTCATATGAAGTGAAAAAGGAAACAGGAACATTATAAACTATTAAATCAAAGATCCTAGAACAACAATCTTGAAATACTTGACTCAAACGCTTTATCTCCTGACCATGAGTTCTGTAAAGATAGCTAAAAATAAATTGTTTACTCATTTTGTGGTAATAGAGATTTCAGTTCTTTATTTGTACAGTTTTTTTCTTGGTGATGGTGCAGCTATTTCTACTTCTGTGTGTATTAATACAAAAACAGTTCAAGGGTAGATGTCCTTCAGATAATTCAAAATACATGTTATAGTTGCAAAAGTTCAGTTTCAAATGAATAACCTGCACTTAGTACAGAGTGACATTTAATTTAGATGTTCAGTGGTATAGATTATTGGTTCTGGGGGTTATACCTTGGCCGGTAATGAGTGCAGAAGTGACATATGACTGGTGTTATTGTTTGCAAATTATTATACTGCCAGTGAAGGTAACTATTAAGGACAATCAAATATAGCCCAGCTGTATAGTGAAATCATTACTTTCTGCAAATATCTTGTAATTTATTCAAAAGCTTTTGCATTATGAAGCGCCAAACATTTGACAGACTACCCACCATAACCCAAGGGTGTCCTGACCCCATAGATTACATGGAATGATGAGTTTCTCTTTTCACAGTGACACTGTCTGGCCAGTACAAGATGGAATTAAAGCATTGAATGGATTTACATAGCATTTGAAATACTGGCATATGATATTCTTTGTCAAGTAAAATATTGACTTATCAGAGATTGATTTGCTGTTGAAAACATCCATTTCTTGTGTAGAATAAAATTCTGAAAAAACATTTATCTTATTAATAGCTCTTATTCTCCAAATTTTTTTTAAGGGCACATTTCTATCTGGCTGGACTACAACTCCATCAATCTCTGGCCTCTTACTATATTCAAATTCCTTACCATGATAACTTCCTCTTCCCACTCTGCTTTTCTCTGCCTGAGATCCATAGAATAACTTTGCAAGGATGGAAGGATGGTGACTGGCAACTTTAAAAATGATCTCAGGTTCTCATATTTTGTTTACTAGAGTAATTGAGCTCTTATCTAAGGTTCATCAAGCCTGACTAGCTTGACTCATCAAAAGAAGCCAGGAAAAAAAAAAAAAATCAAACGCCTCCAATTCTCCAGTTCACCATTTCACAAGAAGGCATAATGGCATATTCAAATTTTCCATTTTCCTAAGAAGCTTTTTCAGTGTTCCCCACCACAGTGCTGAGTGTGTATTTAAATGTTTCATCTTGCGCTTTTCAAAATGTCAGGCTGAAGAAATACCAATAAGTTTGTGAGGTTTAGATAATCGAAAATTCCCTTTACTCAGCTTCTTAGGCTATATTTATCTGTCTGGCTGTTAAATCTATTCCAAGAGTATTCATCTACCACCCAAGTCTATTCACCAAGCATCAAGACTCATCAGTGAGATGGAATAATGCCATTTAATTAGTCTTTGATATACAGCTTAATTAGGTCTTAATAAGGGGTAGTGCATCCTAAAATCAATTATCTTGCTCTTTTTAATAAGAGCAACTAATTAGTAGGAAAATCACTACAGTTCTCTTTTTATCCTGAAGCTTTCCATGGTGCTAGGAAGAAGGTTATGATGAAAAAAAAATACCTTCCAAAATATTTGGAAGAAATGTCATGTTGAACCTCAAAGAATATACTCAAAATAGTTGCGATAGGTTAGACATATTTTACAGAAAATACAGTGCTACCAATTCAGTCTTGTTACATGTTTCATCGTTGTTTAGTTCCTGCCATAAAGTCAAGTGTTTTCACACCTGCGTGTCAAGGTACTTCCTCAGCACGGCTGACAAGTGTCCGAGATGTAGGTCCCCTGCAACTGTCTGCTGTTGTCAGGGTGCCCCATTTGCCAGTCACCTTCATTGACCGATGCCTCCTTTGCCCTAGTGTAGGAAGTGGTCCCATGAGGTAGGTACTACATGACTGGCTCTGTGTTCTCAGTCCTAGAGTTTTTCTGTTTGTGTTTTGTTCGTTCTCCCCAACCCAGTAGATTTTACTTAACTGTATGATATTCATAAGTTAACTCTACGCACATTTATTCAGCTCCTACGATGAACTAGGTGGTGCTCGGGCCACTGAGATTTCGACGTGAATAAAACAGGCCTGATACTTGTTCTTGGACAGCTCACATTTTCATGAAATGAGATAGAGAGGAAATGAACACAAAAATTAGTGTGGACATTTCAGAGAGCGGTAGGGGCTATAAAAGCAATCCAGTGTGGTCTTGTGGGGGCAGAAGATGTCCTTCAGATGGGAAGTCAAGGAAAGGGCCTCTGAGGAGGTGCATTTAAGTTGAGACCAGAAGTCGGGAGACAGAGATGGTTAGGAGAAGATCTAGTAGAAAAGCAATACAGGCTCAAGTCAGAGCAAATCTTGATGTATTTGAAGAATATGGAGAATGGCAATGTTCTTGGATGCCAGTAATGGAGGAGAGGAGGGTTAAGAACTGAGATCATGTATAATCTAGAAATCAGGTCAGGCTGGGCTGGGTAGACTGTGGCTAAGTATTGGATGTTGTTCTAAGCATAATAAGAATGTGTTCATTTGGGGAATGGTGTGAGTGCTCTAACTTAGAGATATTCAAAATCAATATAAATATTATTTATGGGATGTAGGTGGTGGGTTTATAGGCTTTTACAATATACTTCTTTTGACATCTCTATATGTTTGAAAATTTTCATAATAAAATGCTGGAAAAAATCAATATGCCAGTGGTTAAGGAAGAAGTAGAAGCATGACTTGGTCTGAGCATTAGTTTATGTTCATTTACATTAGGATTTGAGTGGGAGAAAGAATTCTTCCTCCACTAAATTAGGACACATGGTGATCGTATTGAAAATTAAAGTCAGATTATGTTGCTCCTGTGAAAAGAAATTTCTCTAAAGATAATTTCATTGCATGTAAAGTAAAATCAAAGTTCTTTCCATGATTTAGGATCACCCAGCAGAAGAGAAATCCGTGCACAGTTAGAAATGCCTGCCTTGTCTAATTTGTCAAGAGTCGGAGGAGGACTTCATGGGGACCAGACTGAGCCTGTGGCCTGTTCTCTGAATTATGCTCCATTATTTATGACACAAAGCAGTGATGTGCTCTCTGCCAGGCGTATAGGACTGGTTTAAATTCAGATATGCTCCAGGATACAATAAAGAACCTGGAAGCCAGGTTTAGGCTGAGGCTAGTTCCCTTTGGGAAGAGTGACTCAGCAGGGGGCCAGCTCCCAGTCCACTCCTTCAGAGAATCCATTCATCGAAGCTGCTTGCTGCTAACTGCTTCCAGGGAACACATACTTTATGGAAGGGACAACAAATGAGGGACATTTTCAAAGAGCCTATTTAATCAAGCTCATGAAAGAATAGGTCACGGACTTTCTGCTTGGCCCCAGACACGGTCAGGTACAATTGGTACTTAACAAAAACAACTCTGTGATGATGAGGGCACCTGTACCAGGGAAAGCAAGCCCATGAGAAGGTCCCCATGGTAGTAAGGGCAGGAAGCATCCTCTCTGCTTGCTTCAGCAGTATCCAATCCAAAGATGCGTTAATACCCACACAACCTTGGGGTATATATCCCCTTTGAAAAGTGTTCACTGGACTCTTTCAGTCCATTTTAGCTTGAACAATTTCAGAGAGCATTATGATTTCTCTTATAAAACCCATCTGGTCTTAACTGGGAGATTTAAGAAAGCAAAGAGCTGAAAGGGTTGTGCCGTGCCATAAAGGAGGTGCTATAGTTTTAGTTGGTTACTTGGAGTTCAGGGGACTCTCATAATGATGCACAGGCAAGTCCCTGCCTTAGTCCCCCTGACTTACCACTGCATTTTTTTTCTCTTGCCCTCCTGTAATAGTTGTTGAGCACAGTAAACCACTACTATTTAACAAGCCTAGTGTGCTCTGTGCCTCTCTTTCTCCCCTCCTATTCATTTGTCATGCTTTTTTTTTTTTTTTTTTGAGGGAAGAATTGTTCTGAAAATTACTCCCTCTCATGAAGGGCCATAACTGGTTGCCTTCCCTTGATAGTTCATCCTGATTCAAACTCTGATGCTGATAGATAAGTCTTGGTTTAATGTCCTTGGGAGCAGTAGCTGCTGAGTGGAAAAACAGCAGAGTTACTGTGAGACAGACCACTTCGGAGGTGCCACGGACAGAAGGCCAGATGTCCTGGCCTCCTTTCATCCAGGCACAGGGAGGTTTGGGAACGAAGGTGGGTATGGAGTAAAGGAGAGCCTCTTGTTGAAAGCTGGGAGAAGAGCTGCAGTTCCTTGTCAGAAAGCGTTTAGACCGAACACGGCATTTGCATTTTCAGATGTTCACTAGCTAGCTAACCTAAGCAAGAGTAAAGGATGTAGGGAGAATTCTTGATATGGTTTTAAAATTAGAAAATTATCAGAATGAGGCTTGCAACTAACCAGCTTGTGTTTATTAGTATTCTACCAATGTACACAGACAAGTCACACTCAAGTTTAGGGCCTCTGTACAAAGCTCAGCTCCATAAAGGATTGACTGATGGAAGGACAGATGGATTGGTAAATATAGAGGTGAAGGGAAGCCCTCATTATAGAATGAGTGAACACAGTTTCTGACCTTAAATATCATTACTGGCACATTTTAGAGATGGCTGTCAGAATTCCATTTCATTATGGAATTTCATTATGGAGCCAGATGCAGGAAACAAAGGTTTATGCCAAAGGTCTCCAAACTCATCTCTTCGCAGGCAATGTGGTGAAATGTCACGTTTGCTTGGTCCAGAGTAAGCCAAGGAACTGCTAATACTGGAAACTCTGGATAAGCAACACACATCGACTGCCTAGAGGAACTTGGCTCCAGTGTAGGGGCCTTTGGTTGACTAAGGCCTGGGTTGTTGGCTCTGGATTCCTGCTGGCTGTGTAACTAACATCTCAACGCTCACCCTCCAGTAAGCCTCAATCACTGCCTGATCCACGCCAGTTTTCATTTCATTACAAGATTTCATACTCACTGTTTTTATTTTGGATTGTTGGTATGTTTGCATTTCTTATCTTTGGTAATAGATGGATAGAAGATACAGGTAACTATGAAGAGTTGGCTGTCATATTTCAGATTTAAGCTCCTTTATTTTCCTCGCTTTGTGACCCTGGGTGAGGAGGTTAAGTTCTCTGAGCCTCATGGATTTACGTGAGGAATGAAAAGATACTTATAGAACTATTAGAATAATGTTTGGTGACAGTAAGCCTTCAAATGGCTGTTGTTATTATTTTAAAGCATTAAAGTATATTTATTCCTCTCTTTTGCACTATTATATTTTATAACTGGGCATAATGTTCCAGCCTATTTTGTAATTCCCATAGAAAGTATTTTTCCTATTACCTTCTTTATAAATTATGCCCTTCCGATACATTTTTTCCCCTCAGTGTGCACACAGAGATTTTGAAAGTTAAAACATATCAGTATCCTTGCTAGAACTTTCTCCTCCCAGCCCCACACCAGGCTGTTAAGCCAGACCTATTAGTATTGCTTCCCTACAAATCAGTGAATCAACGCATCTTGATAGCCTTCAAGTTCAACAAACTTTGCTATAGGACCAATCACTAAGTCATCGTAGGTATCTGTCTGGCCTCTGTGTACTCTCAGATAACACAATTTAATACAAGAGTAAAGTAGGTATTGATTGCAGTGACGATAGGAAACACAAGAACACCTTTGCCATCATTTTTTTCTTTCCGTGTGGTGATCTATGAAAAACGGAAGACACGGGAAGCCTGTGTCTCTCTATGGTTCACTTCTGTACAGTTCACGTAGACAGTTACGGCTTTTTTTTTTTTTTGGCTATTCCCTTTAATTGATTCCTTATTCAGCAAATAGAAGCAAGATACAATTAACCTTGTGAATAGTTCTTTAGGGGGGTACATATTCAGATTTGATTGGGTCTCGGTTGGGTCACTCTCATTGACCCGAAGGTCATAAAAAGAGCATGCTGGCTGCTTTTGGGTAAAGTAATATTGAATTAAATCTCTTCAGAGACTAGTTTAAAGCCTGGAAAAGTCTTCTGGCTTAAACAGTGCAAGATAATTGGAGTGTCTTGTGGCATCAAGTGTTTGCAAATTAATATTTCGGTGTGATTGCTTGCTGTATGCATTAAAGAACTCCCATGGAAAGTGAGTTTAGTTTACACACAAGCCTCACAGTTATCTGTGGAGAACAGTTGCAAGTAGCAGTTACAGCACTAATTACTGGACAATCATTCTTTCAGGATATGAAGTTCAGGTCATGTTTTCATGGCACCTTAAACAAGTATCTACTTGAGTCAGCGTGTTTTGAAAGTTAAATGCCTTCTGAAGACATACATTTAATTGAAATTCCACAAAGCAATGTTTCTGTTTTGTTTTGTTTTTTTTCTTGTTCGGAGATAAAGATTCCCTCCTCTGTTGCTAAAGAGTAAATGGTGAAACTTGGGGTTTGGAGGACAGATAAAATAAGGGCAAGAGGGATCCTTCTGAAATCTCGGCATAAGGATGTCTGTGAAGTGAACCCTTCAATAGAGTGGCTTTCTTGAAGCTTTTGGCCCCGTGAAGCCACCCATCTTGTCTTTTCTGCACTGATTCTCCTAACTTTATAAGCGACTTTAATTTACTAAAAGAAGTAGTTTCTCTGCTCATTTCCCAACATATATTTTTAACTTTAAACTATTTCAGTCCCTCAAGGTAATACTCTAAACATACAGTCCTCAGAAAGGACCACCTCTAAATTCATTTGTTCTCTCATATCCCACAATAAAATCTCTATAGACTTAGTTTGTACATGGTTTTAGAGGTGGAATGTTTGGTCCTCAGGTATGTTTTATCCACTAGGTACTAAGTAAATAAGGTCTATGACCTTATTAAGGGACTAGAAAATGCTTGAGATATGAAAAAAAATTATTTCAAATACGGAAGAAAGAACCCTGAATTTGAAATCAAGGCATGTTTAATTCAATGCTAGTAACATAGTATATCAATTCTGTTAATTGTTGTTTCATAACATTACAAATATATTGATTCTATTTATTGTTAAGTCTCATAATATTTAAAAATAGTTTGCAGCTTTGGTAGCCTTGTTTTATAAGAATTCCTGTGTATGCGCAATGAGTGTTGAGGAATCATGGCCACTGTAAATTAAGTTAGTGACATATGGTCAAATAATTTCTAAAGCAAAGTTATAAAAAATAATTTTTCACAAACTTAAAATCATTTTATGTCCAATGTGGTTGGATGTTAATATTTTCAGTATGATATGAGGAGTTGCCACAGAAAATAAGAGCACCTTGAACTTATAAGAAACACTAAAGTAGTCCTCTTGACCCTGAGCAAATGGAGGTGTTTTCTACTTACCTGTCATCATATAACATATAAAGAGTTGAAAGCAGGATCCTTTAGCCTTTAAAAGAAAGAAATCCTGTCACATGGCATGAAATGGGTGAATCTTGGGTACATTTTGCTAAGCAAAAAGAATCAGGCAAAAAAAGGACAGATATTATATATAATTCCACTTATAAGAGACATCTAAAGTACCCAAATTCATAGGGACAGTAAATAAAATGATGTTTCCAGGGGCTGGGGGAGCAGGACTGAGGGAGTGGCTGTTTTATGGGTACAGAGTTTCAGTGTCCCAAGGTGCAGAAGTTATGGAGATCTGTTGCACAAGCGAGCGAATGTACTTAATACCATTAAACTGTGTACTTAGAAATACTTAAGATGGTAGGCTTTATGTTACGTGGTTTTTACCATAACTTAAAGCAACTGTATTGTAAGTTACTAAGTCCTTACTTTATTCCTAGGTTTGTACTATACAGAGAAATAGTTTAATAAGCACAGAAGTTCCCTTATGCAATCACTTTTTCCAATGCAGTGGAAAAGAAAACCACACACACACACACACACACACACACACAAACAACTAACTTATTATTTCCCAAACTTGAGTAATTTAAACCCATTTTAAATTAAAGTATATAATTCCACTTTTGTGGAAAAATAAGTAAATGGTATGACATAAATTAATTCCATTAGAAGGCTAATAAAATATGTACTTAAGTAAAACTTGAATGAACAAATAGTGTTCAACTTTTGGACAATGATAGAGCAAACAAAAGTTGGAAATGCCACTGTTCTCCTATTACCTTTGTTTCCTTTATGTGAATTCTTCTTCGTATGGTAATGTAAGTACATTTATCAGGCCCTTAAGTTGGAAGAAAGAATTTTCATGTTGCTTCATTTTTACATTGTCTGCCTCCTGCTCTTTCCGTCAGCACAGGACAATGAAAGTACTGTGAGATCTCCAACATGATTAAAAAGGCGATGCAAATGTCAGGATTTAAATAGTGCCATAGCACTTAGTTATAAATGCTATACCTAATTATTCATAAACGCTTGTGTTTATTTTTTAGATTATTACCAAAATAAAAACATAAACTTAAATCATTCTTAGAAAGGATTCCAAGACACCCTTTGAGAATACAACTTTCTCAGTTTGGGGAAACCTAAGTTATAATACCATGTAAGAAAAGATATCATAGAGCTATTATATAACATGATATTAGAATATAAGAGGGAAAATTTATTCTGCTACAGGGAATCAAGGAAGGCTTCAAAGAAAAGGTGTCAGTTAACATTTAAAGTGGACTTTGTTAGCCATGTATGCAATGCCAGTGGGATAGGTGTTTGTGTGTTGCCAGAGCAGGGAATTTCAACACAGTAAATTTAGCAAAGGCCAAGGCATGAGAGAGAGTGTGGTATATCTGAGGAAGGAACCTGTCGTAGATTTGGGAGAGTAGCTGAAGAGAGTAATTGAAAGGTACAGAAGGCCAATTATGAAGGATTTTGATGCCATACGCTAGAATGTTTAACTTTATTTAATCACGCAATATGGCACAAAGACTATTAAATTACCGAGGAAAGGTTGATCATAGTTGTGTTTACAAAGTATACAGAGAAAGAACTACATCGGACAGGTCCTGTAGTAAAGGGAATAATAACTGCCCCTGGGAGTTGCAGATAAACCTAAAAGATGTGTCAAGGCTGAAGATAAATTTACTTAAAGGCAGACTTAATGTTGAGGAAATGATGAAAAACATTTTTTTTTTCTTAAGGAGGGATCAAAGTTACAAAACAAACATGTATTGCTATTATCCAGCTTTTGAAATACAGTGAGTACCCCATAAAGAAGCTGGAGTTGCAGACTAAAAGGACTAAAAGAAAGTAATTTCATATTTGTAAATATTTTTCAAGGGGGACCAGGTCACCAAACTGATGTGGGAGGGATGAGGAACCCAACATTTTAAGACTCCCAATGCTTGCTTTCCCTTTCGGATAGTTTATTATTGGTGTAAAAAAATGTAACCTATTTCTGGATATTTATTTTGTACCCTGCTACGTATGACTGAATTCTTTTATTCTAGTAGTTTTTTGGTGGATCTTTAGGGTTCTCTCTACATAGTATCAAGTCATCTGCAAATAATGACAGTTTTACTACTTCCTTTCCCATTTGGATGTGTTTGATTTCTTCTTTGTGTCTGATTGCTGTGGCTAGGACCTCCAGTACTAACTACGTTGAATACAAATGGTGAAAGTGGACATGCCTCTCTTGTTCCCAATCTTAAGGGAAATGCTATTAGATTTTCCCATTGAGTATGATGTTGGCTATAGGTTTGTCATATATGGCCTTTATTATGTTGAGGTATGTTCTCTCTATTCCCCCTTTGCTGACAATTTTTGTTATAAATGAGTGGTGGATTTTTTTCAAATGCCTTTTCTGCATCTATTGATATGATCATGTGCTTTTTTTATCCTTCATTTTTTTAATGTAGTATATCATGTTTATTGATTTATGGATATTGTACCAACCTTGCATTCCCAGAATAAATCCCATTTGTTCATGGTGTACAATCTTTTTAATATATTGCTGGATCCAGTTTGCTAATATTTTGTTGAGGATTTTAGAAAACAATCCCATTTACAATTGTATAAAAAATATGTAGGAATACATTTAATCAAAGTTGTAAAAGAACTGTATGCAGAAAATTATAAGATGCTGAAGTCAGAAATTGAATAAGATGCAAATAACTGAAAGTATATATCGTGTTCATGGATAGGGAGAATTAACATCATTAAAATATCCATACTACCCACAGCAATCTATAGATTTAATGCAAGCCCTATCAAAATACCAATGGCGTATTTCACAGAACTAAAACAAATATTGCAACAATTTTTCTGGAACTACAAAAGACCCTAAATAGGCACAGAAATCTTTAGAAAGTGAAACAAAGTTGGAGGAATCATGCTACCTAATATCAAGCTATACTATAAGGCCACATTAACCAAAACAGCATGGTACTGGCAAAAAAACAGACATAGATATCAATGGAAGAGAATAGGGACACCAGAAATAAACCCACAGCTTTATGGTCAACATTTAACAAAGGAGATAAGACCATACTATGGTGTAAAGATAGTTTACTCAAAAAATGGTGATGGGAAAATTGGACAGATGCATGCAAAAAAAAATGAAACTAGGCCACCTTCTTATACCATATATAAGAATAAACTCAAATGGATTAAAAACTTAAATCTAAGACTTGAAACCATAAAAATCCTAGAAGGAAATATAGGCAGTAAGACATATCTCAGACATTTCTCACAGCAGTGTTTTTTCTGACATATTTCCTTGGGCAAGGGAAACAAAAAAATGAACAAATGGACTTCATCAAACTAATGAGTTTTTTTCACAGCAAATAAAACCATCAACAAAATGAAAAGACAACCCACTGACTAGGAGAACATATTTGCCAATGGCATATCTAAAAGGGGTTAATATTTGAAATTTATAGAGAACTTGTATGACTCAATACAAAAAATAACACATAATCCTATTTAAAAATGGACAAAGTATCTGAATAAACACTTCTGCAAACAGGACACGCAGATGGTCAATAGACATATGAAAGATGCTCATCATCCCTAATCATCAAAGAAATGCAAATAAAACCTCAGTGAGATCCTACCTCACACCTGTCAGAATGGTTACAGTCAATAAATCCACAAACAAGTGTTGGTGAGGATGGGGAGAAAAGGGAACCCTCATTCCCATGTTAGTGGGAATTCCGATTGGTGTAGCCACTACAGAAAACAGTATGAAGCGTCCTCAAAACATTAAAAATGGACATGCCACAGGCCCAGCTATTCCACTGGGAAGATGTACAAAGAAACCTGTTAATACTGATTCAGTAAAATGCACGCACCGCTGTGCTCCTTGCAGTGTTCCTTATAATAGCCAAGATTTGCGAGTGCACATCAGTAGATGAGTGGATTTAAAAGCTGTGGTACATTTATACAATGGAATACTATTCAGCTATAAAAAGAAAGGAAATCTCACCTTTTATGGCAGCATGGATGAACCAAGAGAATATTATGCTCAGTGAAATAAGCCAGTCAGAGAAAGACAAATACCACATGATTTCACTTATATATAGACTCTAATGAACAAAATAAGCTAACGAAATAGAAACAGACTCATAGATACAAAGAACCGAACGAACTGACAGTTGTTCAAGGGGAGGGTCTGAGTGAAAACCGTGAAGGGACTAAGCAAGAATAAAAATACAACCTGATAGACACAGACAACAGTATGATGATTCTAAGGGAGAGAAGGTTTGGGGAAAGTAGAGGGTAAAGGGGGAATAAATGGTGACGGAAGGAGATTTTACTTTGGGTGGTGAATACGCAATACAATATATGGCCGAGGTATTATAGAATTGTACACCTGAAATCTACATAATTTTAGTAACCAATGTTACCTCAATAAGTTCAATACAAATTTGTAAACAAGACTCCCAGTGCGGTGTTTTTCCCACTGAGTATGATTCATGCTTCCATCAAGAGGAGAAGTGAGAAAATCTATCTTTTCATGAGAAGCCCAGTTGAAAACAAAATGCAGACGCAGGCGTTTAGGTGGGGGTCATAATAGATTGATTCTGGTTACAAACTGAATTGGAAAGAGAACAGATGAGAGAAAAATGCTCACTCATGCTTTGGGTAGGAGAGGCCATCATTTAGAGTTGAAGCAGTCGTTAATAACAGGTTGCTAGCCTAAATTCTGGAGCTCCACAGAGGATTTAAGTTCATTATTTTAAAACTTAAACCCATAAACTTTCCCCTCTCAAACACTGTTGCTCTTTCAATGTTTTCTGAATTTCACTTTTAGTAAATGACATTCCTCTTCACCATCCACACTCCACCCTGGTTGCTGAAAATGTAACCCTGGGAGTCTAGAATCTTCCCTCTCCCAAATTTTCTTGCCAAATTTCCTTGCTTCTGTATTTATAGATTTCATCCATTACGCTTTTACTCTCTGCATGCAACCCTCTCTGTTTAATTCCTTATTACCTTCAGCTTCTACTCTTTTTTTATCCATCCATATGTTTATTCATTTACCATCATTTGATTATGTAATTTTTTGAATGTAAAGAAGATATTCTTCACAGACACAACAGACCACCTCCTTTGGTCTTGATGGCACATCTTGCTGATGGTATTTTGCTGCTAGAATTTAATCTTTGCAAGAGAATTCAGGTCATTAAAATATCTTTGTGAGAAACTTCTCCAGGCATGAATAGTGTCATCCAATTATTCATGTCTACTCAGATCCCAATTTTATTGTTATTCAAGTGGCTTCTACTGTGTGCTCTGCAGGGAGTGTGAACTCACATCCCTGACAGAACACTAATGGTCTCTTAAGGATGGACTGGCTGGTTGAGATTTTTTGGGGCATTTGGCTTCTTTGAAATGTCTCTGGTCTTGCCTCCTCTTAATGCATTCTTCAGTAATTTACCATAACAATATTGCTACCTCAAATATCATCATTCTTGTGGAAGTACATTGGAACAATATGGTATTCGTCTTTTGGAGTCACATAGTGGGTCTAAAGAGCAAGCACCGCCCTTGCTGCCCGAGAATCTTAAGACAATATTAGCCTTTGAGTCTCAGTTCCCTTCACAGAAACGTTGAGGATTAAATAACACTTAGAACCATGCACAGTACATAATAAATGCTCAAAAGTGTTGCTATTACCTTCCTTAAATTCTTTCTAGCTCCCCGTCTCCATCTCAAGAAAATCCAGAGTGATAGTCAAGGTCTTTTTTTTTTCGTCTTTCTCCTGCAGGATTAAGAACTGGAGGCCACAGGCGCGGAGAGAGGCATATTTTCCTGAATGAACAAGGAATTCTCATTCCTGAAGGACTTCAGACGTTCTGTTCTCTTTAAGTTAAATGCTTTTTCTTTCCCCTGCCCAAATAATTTAACTTCTGATTTCCTTCTTGATTCATATTAAGGGCTGGTCTTTTGGAGATCTGTTCCTGAGCCCTATCAGAACATAGTGGCCCTAATGCCGTACACTTGAACACCGTGTGTACCCGTCTGTCACGGCTGTTCTTACATGACTGTCGCATTTCCTATCTATCTCATCAGTCAAGCTGAACTCCCTGAAGATAGGATTCTAGGCCTTAGTTATTTCTAAAATCTCAAGATGTAGACCAATCTTATCTCGAATGATAAGTGGCATGGATTATGTTACTAGCAGTCTAAAATTGCAGGCAATACTCTGAAGTCACCGTGTGCAGAATAAACCCATTTCAATGATAGACTATTAATAATCACTTATATCGTTCAAAATTGTAAAATCAGTGACCATGTACGAACTGGTTAAAATTCACCCCATTATATTTATATTTTGCCTCTTTTCCGGTTTAAAACTAAATTGCTCACCAAACCTAACTGATAGTTTGAACCAGTTAAATACAATTGACTAGGTATATAGTTTATAAAAGAGAAAAGGTGGACATTTTTGCATTAGGACTGTGGCCACAAAATATTTGAACACAAAGGAGATTTAGAACCGAAGTTTCTTGGAGGCTAGCTAAGGAAACCCAAGTGTTCTGGTAAGGGGAACAACTGAGATTAGGTAAACTAATTCCACGGTTCTCCTTTTATCAAGAGTCTATTATTGCTTTGATTCAGTTTACACAATAATTTTTCCATTTCAAAGAAAGTGTTGTATTGATGTTGGCAGGGAAAACAAATGTTTTAGAATTGTAATTAGATTATGGAGAGGAAATTATTAAGATGGTGCGTCTGTCTTATCTTATTCAGTATCTTCTATTTCTGTTTTTTATTTTTCATTCTTCTTGGGTTATCAATTCTTTTTTCTTAGCTCCATTTTCCTTTTTTTTTTTAAATAAATAACTACAGGGCTCAGTGAAATCCCAAAAATAGTCTACATGCTGATGAGCTTATTTTCTTTGAGCAGAAAAGGTCCTAAATTAAAATTGGGGCACTGGGATTGCTCCACAATCTGAAACTACTTCCCAAGGTAAAGCTGAAATCATTCGTGGCCTCCTAAAGGGGACGTGGTGTGAAACATGGACTTAATTCTTGGGGGGGGGGGGGGTTAGAATAGAACACTGTGCAATTATTATTCTAGAAATCAGAAGTCTTTGCCATATTTTTTCTCTCTCTCTGTCACTCACATGCATTTGTGTATATGTGTATTTCTCCCACACATCATATCAATCTGCCACTATTCCTATATTTCTGTCTGGATAGCCATTACCTCTATTGTGTAATCCCAGTGAAAATCCATCTCTTCCGTAGGACTAGGCGGGTGACTCAGCCTGGCCACCATGAGCAATGTAGATCATAAAAACCACCTAACTCCAGTGGGATGTTTTTTCCCCATTCCACTTAGTGAGAATATGATCAGTCTCAAGAAGACAAATCCGTGCACCCAACATGCCACCACAGGGAGTCTGACTGTAAAGAACAAGTTCAACATCAGGAGAACTGAGACCGAGGAACAAAAACCAGGATCTATTTGAACCCTTGTATCATTTCATCCTGCAGCAGGCAAAATGCATTGAATTTTCAGCCAATGGATATTTGACTTTCTGTTGCTCTACAATGAAAGGAATCCACACCAGTACATGAGTATTAGGTAGCTACTCATGGAATACATAGTCTTGCAACATGTCAGAGGCTCTGAGAATCTTGTTTAAAACATAGACTCTCAGCACTGAGCCACAGAGATGTTGATTCAGTTGTGGGGAGGTGGTAGGTGGCGGGGGCACTGGTGAAAAATACCCTTGGCTCTACATTTTAAGAAGTGTCTTACGTGATTTGAATGCTGACGCTCTACATGCTACATATGGGAAAAATAACATAGTGATGACCTGTTTACTTTTCCAGAATTGTCCAAAAGTTTTGTCAAGAGAATCTTTTAGAGTAATATTAAAACCAAAATAAAAAATAACTTGAATTTATGTTCCCTAGTCATTTACCCTTCAGATTTCACTTCTTTATCTGAGATAGCATCATCCTGCCCACAGGACCTTGACAATTTTTTTTAAAATGTCAGTAGCTATCCCATAAATTATAAAAATTACCTGTATTTTTAATTTTATTTAAAATAACCTAAGACTTTAAAGGTTATTAGCTTTATTATAATTTTGAAGAGCACATCATTAATTTACTAACAGTTAAAACTTTAAATGAACCACGATACTCAGGTAAGCTAACACATTTCTTTTTCAACTAACAAAAAAAAAAAAGAATTTTACTGTCCAAATAAGAGTTTAAAAGGCTTTTTTGTTTAATTTTTTACTTAAAAACAAAAGAGAAAAAGGAAGACAGGTAGGAGAGAAAAATGAATTGAGGATTTATAAAGATAACCAATAAGTGTTCGTTATATTAACCATCAAATCCACTAAAAATGTAGAAAACTCTTTCTAGAAATTTGCTTTCATTAATTTTATTTAATTCACTGACTTTGTCAATTAATATTTATGGAATACTAGCTATGTTTCAGGCACTGCACTAAACGTAAGAGTATGACTGCGCAGAATACTGCCTTCAAATACCTCACAGACTGATGGAGAAATCCAAATGTATCCAATGCAGAGCCTATTGGTATTTCACATCGTGCTAGGCGTGGTGAGGTTTTGAGATGGAACTTTACATTTGTAGGAGACTTGAACATCTTCTTATAAATACACTTAGAGATAGGTTAAATGAATGAATCAAATAGTTATCAATCAGACAAATCTCAGAGGATGAAGAAATTAATCAGTGAAAGGATAAATAACAACATGAATTCTGAAGTATCTCCCATACTGGGGTTGTCTCACAGAAACGATCATTTCAAAGGACAGCAGCACAGACACATTGCTTTCTTGAAGGAAGGCAAGCCGAAACATGCTTACCATAATCCTTTGACACTGCTGTGTCTTGCAAAGGCTTTATTAGTCCTAATAGCAGTTACGCTGTCAGTGAACCTTTCTAAACCTCCATTTCTTCATTTGTGACGGGACAGTGAAGTTTATTATGTAGGGCCTTTCAAATGTTCTCTGTTTCTCTGTGTAGAGCCATATAGTAATCTAGTTTGGTTTTTTTTTTCCTTTTCCCTGAGGACTTCCTTTAACATTAACTGTATTGTGGATCTGCTGGTGATGAATTATTTTATTAGTACATATAAATTTTTAAAATTTAATCTTTGTGAAGGTATATTTGCTGGGTATAGAACTGGGTTGACACTTGCTTTTTAGGACTTTAACACTATTATCCCACTGTCTTCTAGCTTGCATTGTTCCAACAAGAAATCTCCTGTCCTCCTTGTCTTCATTTCTCTGTTGGTAATGTGTCTTTCTGTTTGCCAATCTTAAGGGTTTCTATTTATCAGTGGATTAGGGAAATGGTATTATGACTTACCTTGATGTATTTTTCTTTATGTTTCTTGTATTGGGATAGTGTTGAACCTCTTAGATCTGCGAGCCCATAATCGTTTTCATCAAATCCTTCCACTATTTTTCAATCCTTTTTCCTATCATGGACTCCACTTTTATTTATTAGTCTACTAAAGTTGTCTCACAGCTCATAGATCTTTGGCTCACTTTTAATTTTATTTTTTACTCTATGTGGTTTTATGTAGTCTTAGTGCTCTATTTTCAAGTTCACTAATTATTTCTTTCCTACAATATCCAATCTGCTGTCAATAGCATCCAGTGTACTTTTTATCTCAGAAGCTGTTTTTATCTCTAGAGTTTTTATGTCAGTTTGTATCTCTGCTTAACTTCTCAGACACAGTGTATAATAACTTTTTTAATGTTCTAATCTGATAATTCTAACTGTGTCAGTCTGGATCAGTTCTAATTGATTTTTCTCTTCATTGTGGGTCATATGTTCTGCTTCTTTTCATGCCTATTACTGTTTTATTGGATGTCAAACATTTTGGATTTTACTTTGGTGCGAGCTTGATATTTTTGTATTACTATAAATATTCTTGAGGTTTCTTCTGAGACATAGCTAAGTTTCTCAGGAATAGCTTGGTCCTTTTAGGTCTTGTTTTTAAAATTTGTTTATTAAGGCTATATTCTTGTTAATCTAGGGCTAATTATTCTCCACTGAAGAAGAAAACTATTTTGAGCACTGTACCTAATTTCTTGTGAATTTTGAGGTTCTCCAGTTTGCCACTTGAGGACAGGTACTTTTCTGTTCCTGTCTCAGCACTGGGTGATTTTTTCCTCTAATCCTTTTAGGCTGTATTTTTCATGGTTGCAGCTTGTTTTTTAGCATGCACACACAAATCATACTCTGCCAAAAATGAGAGGTACTAGCCATAGATTCCTGTAGTTTTGTCCTTATAAGCTTTCTGTTCCCTAATACTCTGGCCTGCAAATTCTGTCTTTCATAGTCTTCCCGTATTCTCAGCACAATCTCTTCAAATCAGGGGTTCGGTAAGTCTTGGCCTGGTTTCTCTCTTCCAGTGCCACAGTCTAGTGACTTCCTCAAACAGTAAGCTGGGGAAATTTTGAGGTTCAACATGCTCTCAGGAAGCATTGCCCTTCATTACCTGATATCCAGTGTCTTGAAAAGTATTGTTTCATATATTTTGTCCATTTTTAAATGTTTCTAAATGGAAAGTAATTCCAGTCTTCTACAACTCCATCTTTGTTAGGGGCAAACATTCCCTACAGGTAATTTTAAAATACTGAGACATGTGTACCCTTAGGGCATTGCAGGATTCAATTTTGTATTTTATATTCCTAAAAATACAAAGAATATTTCCTGTTCAGATTCTCAGACAAAATATCCTTGGAGAGGGCTATCTTGTAATGTTGGTAGACTGTGGTGAAGATAGAAATAGTGCAATATTTGATGATTGTACAAGCTTGCTTCTTACCAAGAATAGCATGCATTTTTGGAATCTCAGCCAAGGCTCTAGTCTTGTTGTGCATGGTGCCCTGCTGATTTTTGGAATTGGCTGAATTGTCTTCTAACCTGTCATGTAATTGATTTAAGATATGGATAAGGAATGTTTATTTTGGATTCACATTGCTCTACTAGGTACTGGCTGGATATTGAGAGAATGGAAACACCATCTGATTTCCGAAGGTAAAAGTCTGGTGGACAATTGAATACAGTTCCCTGGAAAAAAATATAAAATTAAGAAAAATGCTATATTAATGTTAGCTAGAAACGTCATTTTTAAAATGTTACTAAAATACTTTTATCGATGTCTTACTTGGAATATATTAACTTAAATTGGTAGGACTTAGGGTAACATTAGTTAGAGTCTTAATGATATGTGTGTGTGTGTGTGTGTGTGTGTGTATCTGACTTATTCCAAAAATAAAAATACATGTGTATAAATATCTCTTCCTATTCATCCCTACATTCCCATAGTGTTGCAATGTCTAGGTAGCCCATAATTTATTTCACAATATTCATTGATAACATTTATATATATATATATATATATATATATATATGTGTATATATATATATAAAATTATATATATATATTTTTCTCCTCTACAGTTAATGTTTTGACATACTTTCTTGTTCATTTATCTTTACAAAACTGTATAAATATTTCTATGAATTAGTTTTTTAGGAGGCACAGAATGTATGCAATTTTACTCTGTAACTGCCACATTGACTTCGCTAAAATAATTGTTCTTGGTTTATATTACAATGTATGTCAAAAATAATAATAATAATGCTTATCCCTTTGATCTGTCAGGGTTTGTATGAAAAATATTCACTTGAGATAGAACCAAACTGTTAAATATAATCTATAAACTTTCCAGCTGCTTATGATTATTAATAATATTTAATGATAAGGTGTCAATTACTTATTTTGAAATACTTAACTAAATTGATAGTCTAAATAATAACTATCCATTTAGAATCCATAATTATATGTAATTAGCTTATTACAAAATAGATGTACGAATCTTCCGTGTCAATGTCTTAAGGGACCAAATGAGACTATTTACCTTCATAAATAGATTTGTATGTCAATGATGTATAGTAAATACTCCATTACTTCCAGTTTTGTGTTAAAAACTAACATCAAGAGCAATTCTCTCCACTTTGAGAGTTCTGACATACAAGTAGGTGGATTTCTGTATATAACCCTTTTCACATCTTTATTTGCATCTGTTACTCTGATTGCTGAGCATCCGAACAGCAAATGGAGAGAGATGAGAATAGACCCATTTACTGACTCTCGGAGTATTACCAGCAGTAATACAGATAATAATCTGAAGAAGATAGGGTTGTTGCAATTTATTGGGCATGTTGCAATAATGCTTCCTGTGGGCACCAAATGAAATGACCCAACAGCCTGCCTTTTAAACATTGAGTTTTCCTAGTAATGGCTTACGTGGTTAAATAGATCATATCCTCATAATGGGGACATATTAATCTTTAGCTCTTCTTTCTGCCTGATATACACATATTGTGAGCCTATATATGTATCATTTCCAAGTGCTCCTTAAGAGGAAATCTGTTGTGAAATCATCAAAAAGATCTTTTGTTCAGACACTGATATGAGACGATACTAAACCTTTGAGCTGCAGAATTAGCCTGAAAAAAATCAGGAAACCTAAATTGTACATGATAAAATTTATCTCTCTCAAGGATTTTTTTTTTTTTTTTTTTACCCTGGGACTGCCTTAATAAAAGGTTGCCTAAAATTTTCAGGTTACTGTTCTTCCTTACATTAGGCACTAGTTTCTTTCTGCCAGTGTTCTGTCCAAATATCAGTAGGTAAGAATTTTACTAAAGTTGAATCCCCATGAGGAAATATTGTGAAACTATCTTCTAGTACAAAATCACAGCAGTTGTCAGTTTCTCCTTATTTCCTGAGTTTTCCATTATAATGAACATCTTTAACTGAAAGCTAAACAAAAAAGGCATTATCGGCATCCTCTTTTAAGATAAAGTCTCCTGCATTAGTTGGAAGACAACTAGATATCTCATTGATTAACGCAGACTGTATTCTGAAACCCAATTTTGTACACATGCTTTAACCGTCACAGGGGAAATGTCATGACAGTAGGTTCTTGAAGCAAAGACCAGTCACCTGAATTCAGCTGTCACTGTTGATTTTTATATCGTTATTTAATCAGGAATCCAGATAGCAGACCACCCTCATTTATTTCAATCAGAAAAAAAGCCAGTCCAGAAATTATCAATAATGCTCATGCTGCCTATACCCATTTGTGAAATAAAATAATCTCTGCCTTCTGTTTGAATAAACTTCCTAAAAAAAATTTAATGTACTTTATACCAACTAATATGCAAATACCATTGTGAAATGCCAGGAAATTATAAACCACCAGTAAACTTTATTAAATGGAAAGTTTTAGAAGCAGGCTTGGGAGAGCTTATTCCAGCATGCAATCTGAAACCAACCATTTGTATTCAGTAATAATTAAGGAATCCTCCACTGAATCTTTTTTCCAAGTTTCTGTTTTGATTTCTGCATCTTAGTGTTTTATGATGGTGAGCTATTGCCTGTATATATCCCTAGGAATATTTCAGACAGTAATATGTTAGGCTAGGGAGAAATCTGCAGAGAGATTCCATTGGACTGGGAGACTGCTGAGGCTGTGTTATAAGTATTTTCTTTGGGGTAATTGAACACCATTTATTTTCTCATTAACTTTTCTCTTAATGGAGAACTTGTATTCAACATCTGACTTGCCATTTTCTAAGATGTATTTTAGGAAGTAAACACTAGGGAAACTTTCAGCTGTTTCCCAAACATTTGGTGCTACATACTCTCACAAAACCCCCAGCCATAGAACGCAGGCACTGTATACTTTTTTAAAAATTTAATTTTCAATTACAGTTGACTTACAATATATTAGTTTCAGGTGTACAAGAGAGTGATTATATGTTTATATAACTTACAAAGTGATTGCCCCACTAAGTCTAGGTCCCACCCAATGCCCTACATAGCTACAGTATTATTGATTATATTCCCTATGCTGTACTTAACCTCACTGTGACTGCTTTTATAACTGGCAATTGGAACTTCTTAATCCCTGTCACCATGTTCACTCATCTCCCCAACTCCCCTCCTATCTGGCAACCATCAATGTGTTCTCTGTACCTGTGATTTTATTTCTGTTTCTTTTGTTCATTTATTTTGTATTTGAGAGTCCACATATAAGTGAAATAATATGGTATTTTTCTTTCTCTTTCTGACTTATTTCATTCAGCATAATGCCCTTTAGGTCCATCCAGGTCATTGTAAATGGTAAGATTTTATTCTTTGTATATCTGAGTAATATTCCATTGTATATATGTACCACATTTTCTTTATTTATTCCTCTGCCAATGGACCCTTAGGCAGCTCCCATATCTGGCCATTGTAAATGACACTGCAATGAGCATAGGGGTGTATATATATCTCCTTTAGAATTAGTATTTCAGATTTCTTCGGGTAAATACTCCAAAGTGAAATTGCTTGGTGATATGGTAGTTCTGGTTTTTTTTTTTTTTTAATTTTTGAGGAAACTTCATATTGTTTTCCATAGTGGTTGCACCCATCTGTCTTCCCACCAACAGTGCACTACGGTTCCCTTTTCTCCACATCCTTGCTAACTAAGGCCCGTTTTGGGGCTTTATTGATGGTAACCATTTCGGCAAGTGTAAGGTGATATCTCATTGTGGTTTTAGTTTGCATTTCCCTGATGATTAGTGATGTGGAGCATCTTTACAAATATCCATTGGCCATGTGTATGTCCTCTTTGGAGAAATGTCTACTCAGATCCCCTGCCCATGTATTAATCAGATTATTCGGGGGAGGGTGGTTGGCATTCAGTCATATGAGTGTCTTAGATATTTTTGACATTAACCCCTTATCAGGTATATCGTTAGAAAATATCTTTTCTCATTCAGGAGGTTGTCTTTTTGTTTTAATAGTTTCCTTTATAGCACAAAAACTTTTTAGTTTGATGTGTCCCATTTGTATATTTATTAGTTTATTTCCCTTTCCCAAGGAGACAGCCAAAAAAAAATATATTGTTAAGTGGAATGTCGAAGAGTTTACAACCTATGTTTTCTTTTAGGAGTTTTATGGTTTTGAGTCTTATATTTAAGTCTTTAATCCATTTGTAGTTTATTTTTATATATGGTGAAAGAAACTGGTCTAATTTAATTTATGTCATGCAGATGTCTGATTTTCTAAGTACCATTTACTGAAGAGGTTGTCTTTATCCCATTGTATAGTCCTGCCTTCTTTTTCATAGATTAATTAGCCGTCAAGGCATTGGTTTATTTCTGGGCTTTCTATTCCATTCCATTGATATGTGTCTGTTTTAAGCCAATGCCATGCTTTTTTCATTACTACAGCCTCGTAAAATAGTTTGCTGCCAGGCATTGTGATACCTCCAACTTTGTTCTTCTTTCTCGATATTGCTTTGGTTATTTGGGGTCCTTTGAGGTCCCATATAAATTTTAGGATTAACTGAGCAGTGTGCCTCGGTTTCCTGCAGCCCATTGTCTTTCTTGGGCACAATCCCTGCCAGTTTTTACAGCCAGATGTTATAGGTGCTCCAGGTTGGGGAGCCTGGTGTGGGGCTCTAACCCCTTACTTCTCAGGAAACTCCACAGCTGAGATCGTTCCCCAATTCTTTTTTTAAAGATTTTATTTACTTATTTTTCTTAGAGAGAGGGGAAGGGAGGGAGACAGAGAGGGAGAGAAACAGCAATGTATGGTTGCTCCTCACATGGCCCTCACTGGGGACCTGGCCTGCAACCCAGGCACGTGCCCTGACTGGGAATCGAACCGGGGCGCTTTGGTTCCCAGCCCACGCTGAATCCACTGAGCTACACCAGCCAGGGCAGATAGTTCCCCAATTCTTAATCACCACACCATGGTTTCAGGACCTGCCCATTCCTCATCTCCATCTGCGCAGGCTCAATGTGACTTCTTTTTTAAATCCTTAATTATAGGACTTCTGTTCAACTAGTCTTTAGGTGGTTTTCAGTGATGATTGTTCTATAGTTTAGTTGTAATTTTGATGTGAGCATGGGAAGAGGCAAGCACAGAGTTTGCCTACTCCACTATTTTTACCGAAAGGCATCCCAGGCATTGTATACTTGGTAGGTAAATATATTTCAGCCTACGAATTGAAAATATGCTCACCAAAAATTATGGATAATTCAGTAGACAAGTCGAAGAAGAAAAAAAGTTCTGAGAATTATTTTAACCTATGAAAGCTTATCAACAACTTCAGAAATACATGACAATCTCTGTCAACAGCAAATCAATGAGCAAATACTGGCATCAAGAAGGCAAAGATTGGTACCCCCCAACTCTTGTAGACTTTGAGAGAGATGTTATGCTTTCTTCTCATAAACGACCTCAATTTAGATTGGGTGGTCTGTGGTCCTCTAAAAATATGGAGAGGAAAATGGACAGAAACTAAATGAAGTGTTGGATCATAGGAATTTGCCTTTAGAAATAGAATCATATTTATAAATCTTAAGAAAGGGACTGAAAGCGTGGCTTCATCTTTCAACAGAAACCTCACTTAGGATAAGGGAAGACTGTTGATTCACTTAAAATTGACCTTTGCCCCTGTAGGTTGACAGTACTTACTTTTCTATAAATTAATTATGAGATAGATTGCTGGCATCAGACTGTAAGGGGTCTGTACATCTTGTAAGTGAGAGCTAATGAGGTAAAGGTGGGTAAGAAATAGAAAGCAGTTTTGAAAAATGTTTTTTTGTTGTTGTAAGTTGCCTGTACTTTTTCATCTTTAAATGTCTGTGTATATTTCTTCTGAAGGGTGAATCTTTCTATTTCTGTTGAGAATGGGGAATGAAAGCAGGTAAAAATATGAACTTTAGGCATTTAAAGGACACTCTCCGTGACTCAAGTGCCATTTTGATTTTCTATCCATACTAGGTCTTATTTCCCCTAATTCTCATTTGTGATGGTAAGTGGTTATCCAAAATAATTTTGATCTACCGAGACATGTCTTTGCAGTATACTGATGTTCCCATGAATATAAAAAGACATTCTCCTGCAGGCAGTTGCATTGGTTTTAAAATGCTAGAACTATTTATTTTCAATGTAATTATGCAAAATAAATGAAAGAAATCTACCCTGCTGATATTTATGTAACAACTTCTAGAATAAATCTTCTGATTTACAAATATACTGGGACCATTAGCTAGAAGCCACACCACATCATTATTTCACAGAACTTTAGGCAATTGTGATGACTTTTTTTTTTCAAATCAGCGTTATTCTGCAAAGTAAAACAGAGAAAACCAATAGACTTTTCCCTCAGCATTTTGAAGAAGTAAAGCTTCTTAAAAATCAATGAAGTTTGCAATTTCAGAAATATTTTTAGAAATGTATTTTTTTGAAACTATAATTCTTTTTCCACAATTTATCTTTTTTTAGAGCCACTTAATATTCTTCAGCCATATTTAACTTCCTTAGAGAACTGTGAAGTGTGGCTTGAAACCCGTAATTGTATTAAAGTTCTGGGTTGCCATCATGGCCGCTCTTCCACAGGTGCTGGCAAAAGCCTCATCCCAAGAATATAAAAGCAGAAAGAAACTGAGATTTTTTTTTTTCTCTGCTTCCTTTTAAGTAGGTACCAATTCAGAAAAGGACGGGGAAAGATTTGGGGAAAGATTTTGCTGGAAAGGAGGGATCCAGTCCAGAGAAAAATTATCAGTAGTGAATTGTGTGTATAGTCACACACACACACTTAAATACCCCACATCACCATCCCTGGGGAGTGCCTGTGCTTTCCTGACTGCTGCAGGGATATACAGTGACCTGTGTACTTCACAGATGAAACTGCTCGATTATACCCTATTCTTTTACCCTCTGAAGGCTGTGCCAGGTGGTCAGTATTTTATCTGACCAACTAAGTCCTAATTAAAGTGTTTTTTAAAAAGTCAATGGGTGACATATTAGCATTTTTATAAGGACTTTCTAGAAACAATGCCTTGTCTAAAGGAATGACTCCAGGGATAAATCTCCAAGGCAACTTTTTGAATAAAGACGTCTGGACAAGCGGGGGCATTCTTTAATGCTCGGTCTCACCACAGATGGCCATATTCCATGACCATGAACAGGCAGCCTTGGAGACCAGAATCATACGGAGGTGTGAGGAGCCTGCTCTTAAACAAAACGTGTCTTTTTAACTTTTCTCCTTTATGTGTGTGTGTGTGTGTGTGTGTGTGTTTGAAATTCTTTTCAACCTTCCAACATTCTATTGTTGAAATATATATACACATATTTTCAAGAATGGAATTTTGCCTTCTAAATAAAATATCTATATACCTATATTAATAGCCCACCGCTTCAAAATCAGCTCTCAAAAATTACCACCAGAAAATAATGAAGATCTAATCTAAGGAGGGAATGCAAGAAAACATTTTCTGAAAGTGCCCAAGTTCCCCTCAATTGTAACAAAGAGTAAGTAGAAGCAATTATGACTATCTGTTTAAGTTAAATGAGTTCCGCAGGCTGCTTAGGTAATGAGAATAGGTACTTTGGAAATTGGAGACTTACTTTTTCTAAGCAGTTATTTAGCTAGTATATGTGCTTACAGTGTGCCAGGTTCGGTTTCGAGCACTTCACAAATATCATTGTATTTACTTCCTGAAATAATCTTCAGAGCAACTCTCATGTAAATATTGAGATAAGGGCAATTACTGTTTTTTGTTTTTGTTTTTGTTTTTTTTTTAACAATTAAGCAAAAGGAGGTGCAGAGAGGTTAAGTAATGGGGGCTGGGATCTGGAATTTTAAAGGGAAAGCAAGTAATTGACAGACAAGGACCAAACATGTGGTAGCCAGATTCTTGCCAGCCGTCCCGAAGCAATGGGACACAGAGGGAAGAAACAGGCTTCGCTAGGTTTCTCGCTGTCCGCCACATTTAATTTACAGTATGATGTTATGCTAAGGTTTCCTTCCTTTAGCAGGTTTTTCTATCTGAATTCCTTTAGGCAGGTAAGGGGGTGGTGAAAGGTGTTTTCTGAGTCATTTGTTTCTTAATAACTAGGTTAAAATCACTATCCAAAAGGCATGTTTTGTGGTAGCAAAACTTTAGCCTATCCTTCAATAGCTACTCTTTTCTTCCAACCACAGGGTCATTCCACAGGCCTTCCCATTCCAGCTGGCTCTTCCTCCGCTGTTGCTGTTTCACGTCTGATTCGTGGCCATTGATTCAGTTCAGGGTTTAAACTTCTCCCTGAGATGACCCATGATTGGGGATTCTTTTCTTCCAAAGGAAATTTTCTCTTACTCTGAAGGGTATTGTGTGACTCTGGCATTAAGACGATCTTAAAATACTCTAGCATTCATGCATCTCCCCAAACCTGATTAACTTAGCCAGGTCCAGGATAACCTTGGTAGAAAGAAAACCGCCTCCTGAAACACATACCAGATTCCTCCCCACCTCCTGGCCCCGCCCCACACACACACTTGGCAGAATTTTCTGAAGATTTGTTGTGGTTCAGCCTCTCACCTTGAAGATTCATCAGCCACTTGGGGAAGTGGACATGAAGATGAAATGTCAGCTCTCCTTGAAGTGACGAAAGTAACTTCTTGAGCACAAAGGGACAAAAATTTCCCCAAAGCCTATAATTGGTTATTTCATCTGGCATTTTTGAAAAGAAAATATACAGATGCCATTGTTTAAAACCATTTTAAATTGCACTTTATGTCTTAGTAGCAACAGCCTTACTGAGCAGATAAATTTGCAGATTCTATCCCTGGAAGAGCTTATGTATTGTTTTTTAAACTTATTTGATATACAAGTGGAATATAAGCCATGTACTATAGTAGATTATTAAAATGTCACAGTTTCTTTTTTTATATATTCTGTGCAATGTTTTTTAATGCATTTTTTAAGATTTTATTTATTTATTTTTAGAGAGAGGGGAAGGGAGAGAGAAAGGGAGAGAAACATCAATGTATGATTGCCTTTCACCCGCCCCCGACTGGGGGCCTGACCCGCAACCCAGGCATGTGCCCTGACTGCGAATCGAACCAGCGACCCTTTGGTTCGAAGGCTGGTGTTCAATCCACTTAGCTACACCAGCCAGGGAAATAAAACCTCACAGTTTCTTAGTATCCATTCCTGAAGCATTAGATAGACTCATGTTGATATCTAGTTTGCCCACTTGCTAGTTAATTGCATAAAGGTATAATTTTCTCCTAAACAATTAAAAATATCATATAAATGTCTCATGCCCTTGTATTTTGGATTTATATAATCAACAGTATGTAAAGAAGGTGACGTTGAAATCATCATTGTATTAAAAAAAAAACACACACACAAGCACAAAGAACAGGCTAAGCCCCGTACCAATCCAAAGAAATCAGTGCCTTGGAAGGGACCCACAAGTCCTCTTAACACATAATGTCCTACCTGAAATTTTTTCTCCTAAGGTTATTTAATGTTGTTGTTTTTTTTTTTAATAGAACCAATGACAAAGGGCAATGGATTTGTTCTGTACATGCAGGACAATTTTCATGATTTCTTCATTAAAATACCTAGCTTCCCCTCTCCAGGACTGGTTCTTGGCTGTGGTAAATATTACAGGTTAAACAATTCGATTCCTGTGCAGTGACACTGGTCACTAGAACATCACCCTCCGAGCTATTTTATTTGCCCACTTCTCAGGCTGGTGTCGGAATTACTGTAAGAGTGGCAGTTGACCATCCCTAGGTTTGACTCAGCTCTTTATAATAAAGAAGAAAATGCTGTGATGCATCCATCTATTTGTCCACTCTTATGTCCACTCTATTGGCTGTTTTACCTAGCCAATTATCAGTGATCTGCAGAACTCAGATGATATACGTCAGCCATTTTTCCAGCCATGTTCTCTATATTCTGGCTGCAAGCTTCTTCATCCAAAACTTCGAATATCTCCTTCCCTACCCTGTCCTCATCCGAATGTAATTTTAAACTGTTTCTATTAACGATGCCACCATTCCACTGTGAAAACTGCTCTTGATAATTCCTAAGTACAGTCCAACCTGTGAAGATAAAGCCTGTGTTCAAATAATTAAAAAAGAAGAAAGACACAGGATTCCTGTCTTTTAAAAAGCCTCCAAAACCCTATGTATGTATTCAGTTTTCTAGAAATCCTCCACATGTCCAGAGAGGTAATTTGGGAACCTGTTGCTAAACATGCTCTATGAGGTTTTTACAAAATTACTAATGTAGAGCAAGACTTTTTTTTTATAGGGAAAGCTACATTCTGTGCTAACTGATTAAACTAGTTTCCTTTCACTTTGCATTTCTCTTCTACCAATGGCTATAGGGAAGAAGAAAAAATCATATAAAACAAATTCAATATACAAGTACTAATGGACTTAGTAACATTTAGTATTGGAAAATTGCTGAAAATTTGTCAGGTAATGTGATTTTGTTTTCAATTTATGCCACTGGAAAGTAATGTTATGTCTAATGCCAAGGGAAAAAATCCAACGCTCTATAAAACGGTATTAGTGTATATGGGTTTGGCATTTAAGAAGCAAATGAGGGCAATGAGGGCAAGCTGCCCTTTTCTATGTTTCTTAAACAGTGTGTAAAGTTGTTAGATTATGCTACAACATTTTAAGAAGTTCTTTGTGCTGTAAGAAAATTGCTTTAAGGACTATGGCCATGTGTACAAATTGTGAAGCATGCAAGGTAGAACACAAGTAGCCACGGAAGGAGCTGAGTTCAGAGAAAAGGGCCATCCAGTGTTCAATACATTTGTCCACCTGGGATTTTAGTTTCTTGACCAAACAGAAAGAAAAGTGGTTAAATGCCAGATACATAAATAAATGTATTGGTAAGGCCGATTTAAATCAAGTACCTGCTTCGAGCAATTGTGCATTCTTTTGAAATACTGCAAATGCAAATTCTTCAGATTAAGATGTTCACTCTCTTGTTAAGAATCGAATATGCTGCTTTGAGACATAGGAATGGGTAAATATGAGAAATCCATTATTATGGAGTAGCTGAAAGTTCTAGAGAAAATGTAGGTTTTAATATTCATTGTCATGCACTTTATAAACTTGAAAAGCTTTCTTACCTTTCTGAACCTATTTACTTTTTGGAGATATTGGGATAATAACATTCCTTTTCTACATTTCAGAAGGTTGCTATAAGGACCGTTTTAAGAACTTAAAATGAGAATACTTTTAAAATAAGTTATTAGCGTCACGGGTCTCTAAAATCCTGTTTGCTCATACACACTGTTTTCTAGACCTTGGGCTCAGCGATGGGCTATCCACTAGGTGCCTGATTTATTCATGGTAAAGCTGAACCAGCCACGGGGTGAGAGAGAGTATTCCGGTCCCAGCAGGCGTGTGCTAAGTTCAGAGTGCCAAAACGGCCTGGTGGAAATCAAAATAACCCGGACTGAGTGGTCATGAAATATGTGGTTTGACTTGGGCAAATTTTGAATGGCAACTCCTGGGTTTACTCAATGAAGCTTTCTCTTCAAGGCTTATACAATTCGAAGATGACTTTTTTGCCGTTTCTGCCAACTCACTGGTGAAAGTAGTGACTTCCTCAAATTGAGGAACTCGAGACAGCTCACGTGAGCGTGTGAAAAGTGATTTAGCATGATGTTCACATACTTAGAGATGCAGCCCTGCGTCATCTCGGGCACGGCTGCAAACCATCCGTCCCTTTCCCCTTATCAAGCTTCTTATGATCAGACTGGAGTATGATATTTCTTTTGATCTTTTGCTTTGCTTTGCTTTGCTTTGCCTTCAGATGTTGTGCGGGCTTTCTGCAGGCAGTTTTTCAATGATTGAATTTCAGGATCTCAAAATGTTAACTTTCCAAACTGACTTCAGTATTTTCCAAGCTATTTCTCAGAGAACTCTCTTGAATTTAACAAGGTTGTTGACAACTTTTGAATTCAACAAAATTTCACCAACTTTGAAAGGGGTGCTTTCCTAGGCAGCGATTTTCCTGTTTTTCTTTTTCCCCCCGCAGTTGTTATCGCTCAGCTTCACTTTCTTCTCTTATTTACTAATACTTTTTTTTTGGTGACTATTTTATCAAATAAAAATAACATATTAGCGTGTCAGTTTCTTTAGATTTGCAGTGTGCTTTTTTCATTGTCCATTTTAGTTTAGATACATTTCCTATATTTAGATCACCTCATAATATAGTTACAAAAACATGGGAATTTAAAGTCCAGTCATGCATTCAAGGCTGGGAGGGGGTCTGTGAATTAGCTTAGAGGGCTCCACGTCCAGTGGTAGCGACCATTCATTGTATTTGATGTTTTCAATGTCCAGTGTGCTTGACACTGGACGCATCAGGTACTGCCAGGGAGTGCTTGGTCCAAAGTTCTCCTTGTCTCAAATCATGATGCTCTATAATATTTCAGCCATCCATATTTATAGGGTTCTCTGTAGCATCTGATTGTCTTTGAATGTGTTTATCGCTCATATTTAAAAATATCCGAAACTGTTTAATCGTGTTTGATATTGTTTCCAATGTAGGAGCATTCTTTGTATCAGCGTCTGATGACAACTTAATTTCAGAAAGGAGATAGATAATTGAGAAAGGTTCCCTTCTCCAGTTCCTTCTCTCAGAAAGCTTTCTCTTTCCTCCCTAGTTCATTGCAGCCTCCTGCTGGACTTTTATCTTTTCAAAAGCATTTCTGCAATTTCTCTATTGCTCTTTGACCTACCATGAAAGCAAACACATTCGTCCCCATGCGTTTCTTTTGGGGTTTTGAGTGAGATGTTTATCTTATTCAGCTTTCGAAAAATCTTCCTGAAGCTTTTCATTATTCATTTTCTTTGTAGCATTCAAACATTTGTTCTCATTTGTATGTTTCAACTTATAATGACGTATTGTTCAGTTAATTCTTCCGAGTCACCCAAAATCTTTTCATCTTTGCCTTGTTTTTTAACCATTTTGGGTTTTTTTTTTTTTTGCTTTTGTCATTTGCCTTTTCAGAATTTCATATTATCCTCTTGCCATGTTTCAATTTCATGCTACACTGAAGTTGTGACTCTTCTCAAGTCCCTTTTCTTTTGTCATTATTTACTTTCCTTTATCTATTCCTGTTCTGTTTTCAGCTTTTCATCTTACACCAATCCAAAACTGCATGGACATTTTCACCATTGTGTAAATTTTTGTTACCTTTTTGTAACCTTCTTCTTTCTTCTTGATAGGAGTTCTATGGCTGCTTTACTTACTACAATTATAATTTATACTTTTTGTGAACTTATACATAATACTAGTTATAACTTTAGTTACTTGCACTTTAATTTCCTACATATAGCTTAAGTAAAATTTTATCTCCCCATATTTTTTCTGTTGTAATTTACCATTTCATATTTGTTCTATATTTTTTCTAAGACTATTTTAAACGAATTTTACAGTCCTGAGAAAATCCCCATTTCATTTATATATCTTCTTTTGTTTCACGTGGAGCACTTAACCCCTGACCTTAATGTTGTTCCACAGCTTTCTGCTTTCATTCCATCCACTGCAGTCTTTCAAATGGCATATGGTACTACCGAGAGCAGACATAGTTGAGGCTTGATCGTGCCCAGACCTTTTTCTTCTCCAATATGGTACAATAAAGACAGAGGAACTACTGACACCACAGAGGTCATTGAAACTGTTTCCAAAGATAGCCCTTGACCTTGCATGTTCCATTATGTTTTATATGTATCTTCTGATGCCTTTGCCTGTAACAAGAATCACTGTACAAATGGCTTAACATTTCTGTAACAATATCACAGACCAAACCTGTTGAGCAAGAAATAACATTTGTAGCATTCATAGATATTTTCCACATGAGAATTAAAAAAAAAAATGTTTTATCTCTTCCCCCTGAATGTTTTCATAGGGAGGTTCTCCTTTTCCTAAAACCTTGAGAGAACAACATTTGGTTTCAAAACCACTTTACTAAGTGTATATTTCCTGTCAGGGCTGTGATGTTGTTTATAGAAGAGGAATCAAAATTTCACAAAATTATGGTTTTTGCACCTTAGTTTCCTAAGTCTGAGCTGCGTGCATATTTCCTCCTTGAGTACCTGGTCTCCTCAGACTTAGTTCCTATCATCAGTGTTGTTTTAGTGCCCCTTTGCTTTCATTTATACTTTTGACATCTAAGTCTCCTAAATTAATGTATTGTTGGGTTTTGCCTGTTTTTGATTTTTTTAAAATCACCTGTATGTGTTGTTCTATGACTTGTTTTTTTCTCCAAGTAGTATGTCCAGGATTGATTCATTCTGAAGTATATAACAATAGTTGGTTTGTCTTTACTGTTGCATAGTATTTCACTGGATGGAAATATATACATGCCTAAGAACTTTTCCGACTTTTTTTCTTTAGGATAAATTTCTGGAAGTGAGATTGTTAGGTCAAAGATAGGCTTATTTTAAAGATGTTTTTATATGTGTGAAAAATGTGTTCTCCAAGTATCGTATTCTAGTTTAAATTATTGCCAGCTGCTTCTGAGAATCCCCATTTCTCTTTCTTCTTGTCAACAATATGATTTTTGCATTCTTTCTAATTTTTCATGTTAAATCCCAAAGCCAATTCATTCAGAATCAGTTTATTACAATATGGATAGTATTTTCCACAAGAAAATGGTACACTCAGGCATTGGGACATGATGTTGAGGCTGTTTGATACTATTTACCTCCAGGGAATACTATTTAGCTATGACTGGTGAATCAACAGTTCCTTGAATAGCATCATCAGGAGAAGAATATCAGACCTTGGGCTTTTATTAGAAGAATATCATTCATACAAATCTACTTTTGAGAGACATTGATTTTGTTCAATTTTAAGCCTATACATATAAAACTCAATTGCAACGTGTTACTGGCATTTATTTTTTCTGGTTAGATTTACCTTCTGCTTCCCCCCCCCCGTCATACTTTGACCCTTGTTAAGTAAATAGCATCTTTCCAGAGGTAATGATTTAATCAAAAGGCTGCTTTGCAATCAGTATCATTCAAAATAAAAGCTTAGCATTTTTATTAGAGCTAGAAGGGAAAAAATTCTGCTGCTGATGAATTAATTTTGGGGATGTAGTAGAATTTTTTCCTCAGAAACTTCGTTGCTGTTTTTTCAAATATATCTCTAATCTTAGATTTTGCACTTTAACTATTTTGTCTTTAACTCTTCTTCCATGTAAGATTTAATAGTATCCTAAACTTTGTGTTTACTAATTTTTTTCTTGTAACTTTGAGCCTGATTTTCAACAGGGTCTAGATAATCAATTCTCTAAGGAAAGAGAATTTAAAATAAATGTTTTTTTTTTTTCCTTGCCCTTCTTAGAAATCTTAGGGGGGGGGCAGAAATAAGAAAGGGAGGATGGCAGAAGCAATCAAATTAGACCTTTCCCTACATAAGGATCAAAATGAGATTATAGGTCTTGATCTCCTGCTTTGCCTATTACATTAAAATTTTCCCTTAATCTCCCCTTGACATGCCTGGAAAACACCCTCCGTGGATAGCTCTCTCTGTTGACTCCTAGCACGTGGGAGAAGAAAGTGGCACGTCATTCTAACTCTAAACTCCATGAATTACTTCTCCCAAATTAACGTAAAGAACGTTTCTATAAAACTGCCATTGTATTGACATTTCCATTATTGACAAATATTAAGATGGTTCAAAAATCAAGGAATTATATTCACATTTAAAATACTTCGTTATTATTGAACTATTTTTTTAAATTTTGTTTGTGCTCCACTTGTTTGGAGGGAAGCCCTTTTTTTTTTTTTTTTAAGATTTTATTTATTTATTTTAAGACAGAGGGGAAGGAAAGGAGAAAGAGAGAGAGAAATATCAATGTATGGTTACCTCTCATGTGGCCCCCACTGAGGACCTGGCCTGCAACCCAGGCATGTGCCCTGACTGGGAATCGAACTGGTGACCCTTTGGTTCCCAGCCTGCTCTCAATCCACTGAGCTACACCAGCCAGGGCTTATTATTGAATTTTTGATGTATTAGCACTTCATATGTGGACATGAAGTCTCTAACAACCCTGCACTAATCAAATTCATGTGAGAGGATAATAATTGGGGGGGGGGGCTGTAGCCAAGCACCTAGAATACAGCATGACACGTAAAAGGCACTGAATAAATACTTGTTTAACAAGTGAAATTAAGATAACAGTTTGAAATATATGAGGTCTGTCCACATAAAGTCCAGCCATTCTTAATATAATAAGAATAGTTTGCACAACATCGATGTAACCTGGCAGCCAAGGAGAGAGGACTGGAATGTGCATGCATGAATAATGATAACTTCACTGTACTGGTCAGTGGGGGCACACACCATTGAGTGAGCCTGTGTACTGTGTGGCTGTCATATGCAAAATGACTGAGAGAGCAGAGCAGCAAATCTGCACAAAATTTTGCATTAAGCTTGAACATTCCTCCATGGAAACTATTCAGATGATTCAGAAGACTTTCGGGGAAGATGCAATGAGTGCAGCACAAATAAAACTTTGAACACTTCAAAGATGGTCGAGAAGCTGTTGAAAGTGATCCTCGCTCTGGAAGTCCTGCCACAAGCAGAACGCCTGAGAATGTTGAACGTGTGCAGGCTGCAGTCCACAAAGATCGGCGGCTGACAGTGCGAGCACTGGAAGCTGGTCTGGGGATTCCAAAAACTACCGTGTCGAGATTTTGATGCAGGATCTTGGCATGAAACGTGCCATGGAAAAATTCATTTTGCGGCTTCTCCTCCCAGGGCAGAAGGAACATCGTGCTGCAGTTGCTAATGACTTGATTCAAACCGCTACCAATGAACCAGGTTTCCTCCAGAAGGTCATAGCCAGACACGAATCAAGTCTACGTCTATGATCTGGAAACAAAGGCCCAGTCATCCAGTGGAAGTCATCCTTGTCCTATGTAGAAAGGTTCTTGTATCTTCTTCAATAAATGTCTCTATTTTTCATAGCACATGGCTGGATACTTTCTGGATAGATCTCGTATTTTTCTTCTAGGGCAATTAATGCAGTTGCTCTAATGAATTTCCTCTCTTAAATGTTCAGTTCTTTAAACCAGGGTCAATTAAACTACAGTGGATTGCATAAAGCTCACTGTTATTTTGCACTGATCTTTGGTCCTACTGGTCCAACAGCACATCTTGATTTTCTGTGATCACACATACCTTGGGTGACCTTATCCCATTGCAGACTAGGGTCCTTAATTCTCATTCTGGCTTCTTCACTTGCAAACTATGTGACTTGAGGTGAAGTACTTACCTTTCTAAGTCCTGGCTTTCTGATCTTAAAATGAGGACAAGAACCCGAAACCCGTAATGAGTATTTAATGATGTAATGTACAAGTATGCCAAACCCTAACATGTTGATGTCCAGAGCATGATAATTTCCTCACCATCGACAATTAGATGCATTGTTAAAATATTTTCCTAAATATGTTAATATATTTTCCAGCCACCTGTTCTGACTTGTCAGCAGTCAGTATTACTTGAATGTAGAGCTAGCGCTGAGCACAGTGGTCAGACAGAAGGACCAACATGGCACCAACTCTCCCCACAAGTGACTAACCCAACCAGCAGGTGGGGACAAAGGGAGGTGGAGAGAAAGGCAAATCATTATACTTGTGGCATAATCTATGAGATGATTTGCAAGTTCGAATATACATGAGCTGGAATTGGAAGAGTGAGTAACATAATGGAAGAAATAATTTTTGATGCAGGGAAACGATTTCAGAAAGCATACAGAGGCCGGATTGTGTATGAAGTCTTTGAGTACTGCAGCTGGACAATAATACTTATGGAAGCTCTGCTAGACACTGCTCTGGAAAACTGGCTGGTGCATGAACTTTTGACTGCAAGTAAAAGAACGCTCAGATGGACTAAAAGGAATCTATGGGTTAAGTACACCGTGGGTAAGGGTTGATCCAATGATTCAACAGCATCAACAAAGAAAGAAAAATGAAAACAAGTGTCTTACAATTCCAGTTTCTTTACACTTCTGCACTCTTTGTAGGGTATCAGCTCCTTTTTTTTTTTGTCAAAGAATGGCCATCTAGAGCAACAAGTTTCTGAGCTTTCTTATATTTGCCTTATGAGAAAAAGATTCTCCTAATTCAATGATCAACCAACATTATGTGTTTCATCTTGGTTTAGTTGACGTAAGTCACCTACTCATACCTGAGACTGACACCTTGGCTTGAGAATTCCATTCTCAGCTTAGGCTTCATAGACTCTCCTGTTCTTAAGTGAAAGCTGTGTTCAGGAAGATAGAATGACATCGATTGTCTAAGGCCCATAAAGGCCTCCTTCCTGGAGCCGTGCTTGGAGTCAAGCCTGCCGAAAGGCCAGGCTGCTATACAATCGGGAAGGTGAATAAGATGCTGCTGAAACAAGCTTCATGTGCACACTCGAGTCATAGCAATGAGGGCCTCGAGGGCCACCTTAAAGAGTTTAGAATGTATGCCATATAGAAAGAGATATTGCATATGCAAAGGCTTATAGGACAGAACAAGGTGTGAATGAACTCTTGTCCCTGCTTTCAAGGAAGTCACGTTCTCATGTTACATGATCCAAACTAGTTTTTTGGGGTGGTAATAGTAAGTCCAAACTATACATCAAGTGTAGACATTCATGCAGTTTTTATTATTTTGGGGTTCATGATATTTTTTCCTGACATTTTTAGAAATAAGAATAGTAGTTAACATTTAGAGTTACATTCCAGAAGCTAAGTTCTGTACACAGATTTAATTTTTTTCTAACAACCTTATGAGGGTGGCTATTTTCCCCCATTTTTGCATACAAAGCTTAAGGAAGTTAAAGAATGTGCCCAAACAGGTGTTATATCCGGGATTCAGAGAGAAGCTTTGTGATGAGCTAAAATCTAAAATGATGACATTTAATAAAAAGTAACATACACTAGGCACTGTGGATGATCATCGGCCCCACATTTGGGAGGGGAAAAAAAGGTAAAATAAACCCAAACCTGGCTCACTGGGCTTTTGAAGTCTCATGCAAAGGACTTAATAGAATGTGTTTAATCTGCATGAAATTTTCAGAAGTGTGAGAGGTGGCTGGTTAGGTGTGTTCTCGAGCATAGAGAAATTTATAATATTTTCTGCAAATATTTAACAATAAGATTATTTGTGTTGAATAAGTCCTACAGAAGTGAGGGCAGAGGGAACAGTGGAACAGAGGGAGAATAGAGGAAATAGTTTTCTCTTCATTAGTCATTGCTTTCTTTTCTTGATCTTTATTGTATTTTTTCTATTACCATTTAGTCCCCTGATACCCACTTCTTCCCAGCAATCACCAACTATTGCCCACGTCCATGAGTCCTTTTTCCTTTTTGCTCAATCCCTCCACCCCCTACACTTCCCCCCACTAGCTGTCATTTCTCTCTATCTATGAGTGTGTCTATTTTGCTTCTTAGTTCAGTTTGTTCATTAGATTCCACATATGAGTGAAATCAAATGGTATCTTTCTCTGACTGGCTGATTTCATTGCTTTCTTGAAAGAGGCCAGAGAGAGCTAGCAAGTGATCTTGGCACATGCTGCTGAATTATTTGGGTTGATGGAAACTTGGAAATCTGGAAAAACTCCAAGTGGATGTAAGCACTTTAGGGAATTGGATAGTACATGAAATATAACCTAGAATAATGTGAAAAATAATGGATATTGGCAAAAATAGTTTTGAAACCATTCTGGACCCTGATGGGCTCTGATTTTGAAAGCTCCTTTGAGGAAAAATGTTTAGGAGTCATCCTGTCTATCGTGGGCTGTTTGGACTCTATGCCCAGCACATGTCAGCAGTTACAGCCAGAAATAAGATGCCAGGTGCATTAAGAAAGGGATAGGAAATACTTAAAATATTATAAATTAATGACATGATCGAACTGTAGCAAACTGCACTATCTGGAATGTGGTCTTCAGTTTATAGCTGCCTAAGATGTATATTTAGTCTTTATAAGCATATAATCTTTGAGACAAAAGAAAAACTTCAGAAGTTGCCTCTGGTATTTAAACTTGGTAAAGCGTGATATATTGGTCAAATTTTCTTAGCTTTTGGAGAGTGCTATTTCAAACAAAAGACCCACTGCTTATGTTTAAAAAAAAAAGAGATTTACATTTTCTGAACCTTTTAATTTTCTGGCCAGAAATTCCAATTTTACATATAAAATGAGTCCATTAATGTTCAAATACCATCAAAGTGATTGCCCTTATTTTGTATAATGTATATCTTAGTGCAGACTTTTTAGTGGTTGCTTTTTATTTTAAGAATAAAGTGTTTTAGTCACCACTTTCTGAGTGATTTCAACTCTACGTTCTCAAGTTTGAGTGTGTGAATAAGCATAGTCTCTAATAAAAGTGCCCTTAGTTTAAACTAGAATTGAGTTGAGTGGTATTTTCAGTCATTTAAATGTATAGAGATTTTGGATTTCATTTTTGAAGAATTCCTAGTCTCAGATACATGTCTGAATGGTATGTAAGCATCAAGATGAAATACTAAAAATCTGTTGACTATCTGAAGATTTTGTTGACATTACATTTAGATAATTGAATGGATTTCTCTGACTTAATCTGCATCCTTGGCATTGGGCACCCACAGTCTGTATATATGGACTTTACCATTACCAGATATCAATCAGGAGCTTTTCCATGAGTAATAAATTATGCACTGTTAAAGGTCAATAGGATAAATTATGTTGCTATATTTTTAATGAGAGTGTAATTCTAAGTCCACTAACAAGACTAGTAACCATGCAAGTAGACATAAGGCACAGTGTAATCAAATCTTACATTTATGGTAGATCATAACACTAATGTCTCAGTTTATGTCCTTGCTTCCATGTATTGCTACTATGGCAACAAGAAACTAAAAATATCCAATATGTAATAGACCTATATGATAGAGTTAGATTTGTTCAATTGAGTGTTACAAATTCATTAATGAATGATGTCACAGACAAAAAAAATACTGGTATCTATTGGCAGTAGCCACACATGTGTTCTGAGGACAAAGACAATAGCACCAGAGTTCATAAACCAACTGAGCTAGGACCTGCCCACCTTGGACATTTACCCACACTGGCTTCTTTGCCATGAAGTCACTCAAAAGGACACAGCGATCCAGTGTGCCTATGCATGGCCAGGGCCAGAGCGAGCTCTCTTCTTCATTCAGTTTTATTGCTCTTTGGTATATATTTAATTTCTCTCAGGTTTGAGGTCATACCCTAACAATAAGAAAAAGAACAACAGCAACAAACAAAAAACAAAGATTTGTCACTCATAAAACACTTACTGGGTGTCATTTGGTTTCTGTGGAAAGATGAAAAACTACATAACATAGTGTTGAAGACTACTAGCTAGTCTTGTCATCTAAAGATTATCTTATAACCTCTCTGCTCCTCAGCTTCCTCCACTGAGAAATTAGGGATTTTAACAGTTTAGATTACTGGGATAATAAATAATAATGCCTAAGGTGTTTGTCATATTCTGAGTTCTTTATAAGTGTCATTATGATGCTATGGTCATCTTAATTCTTACAGACACATTGAAAGGTGGTTATTATTAGGAAGGGGATGAGGTGACATAGTTAAGACCCGTAGCAGGGTCTCAAATCCAGACTTTGATGGCGTGCGCCCGATCCTCCTGCATAAATGCAACCGAAGCCTAGAAAACAGGAGACCTGCCAGCACCATTCCACAAATGGGCATTTAGTGCTTAGTGGAGAAAGTAATTGGTCACCAGCTCGATTGTTTCTCCATTTTATTTTCTGTACACAAATGCTGCATAAAGACATCCTATTGGAAAATTTAAAAGGACTTTAACAAGGTGTTTACAGTGTGCTAGGCATTTTTCTAAGGCTATGTATGGATTAAATGATTGAATCACCGCCCCACGGAGTATTTAAGTTAATTTCCCCAAATTACCCAAGAAGACAGAGCTGGACTTCTTCACCACTACACTATAAATAAATGAAGAGGCACTGTCCTCCTGGATATGAAGATCCGATGTTAATAGGAATCTGTAACTTCGATGCAGTTCCAATTGACATCCCAACTATGTCAGTAGAACTTGACAAGATGATTTCAGAATATGCAAAAAAGAAATGTTCAAGAATGGAAAACAAAGAAGAAAATAGTGAAACTTGGTATACCAAATAGCAAAACGTGCTATAAAATCTGTAACGATTTCGGCATTGCTGACTCAGCATGATGAGAGACAAATAGGTAACCCCAGCAGAATAGATTCAGAAATAGACCTGCATCATTTTTAAAATTTAACGTGTGATCAACATAGTGTTTAAAATCATTTCCTCTTGTGGGAAAAGCAAATAGTGAATTCTTCAATAAATAAATAGCGTTTATTTGATAGCCACAACCTAGGGGGAAAGGTTCAACCGCTTGCTCACAAAGTATGAGGCAACATTCCTGAGGAATTAAGAAAATGAAACATAAAAATAGAAAACCATGAACATATTAGAAAAAATCAGGGATAATGTTTTTATAATTTTTAGAATAAGAAAGACCACCTTACATGAAATATACAGGCTATTAAAGAAAAACTATTAAATTTGGTTATATATATTTTTCCATGGTCTGATTTATTATTTTTAACAAAGTGTACATTATATTGAATTTTTAGCCTTTCCTTACATTCCGGGTTTTTTTTTTTTGTCTTTGTCCCACACCAACCCCAGACCTTATGGTGTTTGTTGCCCTGTTTCTGCTTGCTCATGATCTATCTTCAGTTTGACAGAAATCATTGAAATGAAAAATGGATAACCACAAATTATGGTTTTTTAAAACTTAATAAGTTAGCATGCATAGGGAGAGACAGCTCCAAAATTTCTAAGTAGGAGGCGTTTCCATGTAAATTATAAAATGTAAGTCAGTCAAAATATTTTCACAGCAACTTAATAAATATTTTAAAAGTTAGCAATACAAGAAAGAAATATAAAGAAAGTCCTCTCGGTGAGGAATCTGGTACACTATGCTAAATTTGCCTGGTGCCTGTAGGAAAGAACTGGTTTGTATTAGATGCTCATGAGTGCATGTTGAACTGAGCTAGAACACTATAGA